>VZQC01009923.1:4097689-4155215 GCA_009823505.1 Rhizomys pruinosus
CCTTTGCTTTTGTTTTATAATTTCAAATAGTTGGGAAATATTGCATCCACTGGCAATCAATTTATTTTGATTGATAAAAAGGGGTTAATAAAAACTCCCTTAGAAATAAAAAGAAGGTGAACAGCAATATATCTTTCATGGTGCCTTCCTTCAGCTGCGCATAAAGAGAACAAGCTTTTCTACTTCTCAATAAGTCTTCTCCTCTTATTTCCTAGACCTAGCGAGTCATTTATAATCCTTGTTATTTCCAACCCACACTTGAACACAGCATCAGTCATATTTCCACATGGTGGGGGTTTCCCTTCCTATGTTGTGAGAGCTGAAAGGCGAAAACACCCTATAATTTATATGAAAATGTATGCCCAAAATGGATTATCCCACATAACCAATGTGACTTCATATCCCTGAAAGTAAAAAAATTTAGGACGAAATATAAAACCTCAGGCTAAAGTTCCCATCTATTGTTGAAGCAATGTGTAACACAGCCTGTGGAGTCTGACAAATACCACCAGGTGATTAAAAGCGGGGCTAGCTGTAATTAACGAGTTCCACTCAGACATGAAGCTATATTTTGGAAGGCATGTCTGTGACTTATTAATGCTCTTACTTATCTATAGCACCTGTGAAGAAAATGCATCGAGACAGATAGGCCAGTCTTCCTCCCGTGTTGCTGTGGAATGGATGAGGGACCCGACATTAGACACAACTCGAACATTTTTTTTTTTTTTGTCTTTTCGAGCAGGGTCTCCATGTAGCTCCAGCTGGCTTGGAACTCGCTCTGTAGAACAGGCTGGCCTTGAACTCACAAAGATCTGCCTGCTTCTGACTCCCAAGTGCTAGGATTAAAGGCGGCACCACCATGCGGGGCAACGATGTCATGTTTCTTTACTGTTGCATAGAACTCCACAGTGTAGGTGTACCACATTTTCTCTACTCACTTGTTGGATGAGGGGCACTTGGGTTGGTTCCAGCTCTTCGCTATTGTAAAGAGAGCTGCAATAAATATGGCTGTACATGTATTTCTGCGGTAGGAAGAGACTGATGGATATACTCCCAGAAGTGGTATGGCTAGGTCAGGTCGTAGGCTCATTTTGAGTCTTTTAAGGGTTCTTCACACTGCTTTCCACAGTGGTTGTAGGAGTATACATTCCCACCAGCAGTGGATGAGTGTTCTCCTTTCTCCACACCCTCTCCAGCATTTAGTATCATTTGTTTCTTGATCCTTGCCAGCCTTATCAGGGTGAGATGATGTCTTTAAGTGGTTTTAGTTTCCATTTCCTTAATTATTAGCAATGTTGAACACTTTTTAAGATGTTTCTCTGCCATCTCTATTTCCTCGCTTGTGAAGTCTCTGCTTAGCTCTTTACTCCATCATTTGAATGAGTCATTTGTTTTCTTACTTTTTTTGTTTTTTTGCATAGTTTGTATATTCTGGAAGTTAATGCTCTGTCAGAGGTATCAGCAATGAAAGTTTTCCTCCCACTCTGTGGGTGCTCTCTTCACTTCCATGATTGTTTCTTTTGCTGTACAGAATCTTTTGAGTTTAATAAGGTCCCACTTGTAAGTTGTCAACATTATTTCCTGTGCAGCTGCTCTCTGATTTAGAAAGTCTCTTCCTGGGGCTGGAGAGATGGCCTAGCGGTTAAGAGCGCTGACCGCTCTTACAGAAGACCCGTGTTCGATCCCCAGCACCCACATGGCGGCCGAGAACCGTCTGAAACTCCAATTCCAGGAGAACTTCAGTTCCAGGGGAATCCGAGACCCTCTTCTCACCTCCACGGCATTGCACGACATGGGTGCACAGACTTGCATGCAGACAGTGCATTCATACACATACAGAAATAAATAAAATTAAAAAAAAAAGAAAGTCTCTTCCTATGCCTATGTCTTGTAAGTTGCTGCCAACTTTTTCTTCTATCATGTTCAGGGGTTTGGGTTTCACATTGAGGTCTTTGATCCATTTGGAGTTGATTTTTGTACAGTGTGAGCCATAGGGGTTTAATTTTTTCTTCTACAAGTGGTGATCCAGTTTTGCCAGCACCATTTGCTGAACATGCTGTCTTTCCTCCATTGAGTTTTTTGGCCCCCTCGTCAAATATGAAGTGGCTGAAATTGTATGTGGTCAATATTGGATCTTCAGTTTTGTTCCATCAGTCTACAGGTCTGTTTATGTGCCAGTACCAGGCTGTTTTTGTGACTACAGACCTGTAGTATAGTTTGATGTCTGGTATAGATATCCCCCGCCCCCCGTATTGCTCTTTTCACTCAGGGTGGCTTTGGTTATTTGTGGTCTTTTGTTGTTCCAAATTTAAGAATTTAAGAATTTTTTTTCAAAGCCTGTGAAGAATGTCCTTGGGATTTTAATTGGAATTACATTGAATCAGTACATTAGTTTGGGTAGAATGTACATTTTTACTATATTAATTTTCCACTTCATGAGCATGGGAGGTCTTTCTATCTTCTGATGTCTTCTTCAATGTCCTTATTCAGGAGCTTATAATTTTTGTTGTAAAGATCTTTGGTGGTTTTGGTTAGTTTTGTTCCTAGGTATTTTATTGTTTTTGAGGCTATTGTGATTGAGAAGGTCTCCTTGCATTCCTTGTTAGAGAATGGCTACTGATTTTTCTAGGTGAATTTTGTATCCCACCATTTTACTGAAACTCTTAATCATTTCTAGGAGTTTTTTGGTGGAGTTTTTGGCATCCTTTAGGTAAACTATTGTATAGTTCACAAAAAGGGATAGTTTTACTTCCTCTTTTCCAATTAGTATTCATTTAATTTCCTTTTCTTGCCTTATTGCCCTAGCTAGTGTTTTAAACTCTATATTGAAGAGGAACGGCAACAAGGGGCTGCATTGTCAGGTTCCTACCTTTATGGGGAATCCTAACTTTTCTCCATTTAGGATGATGCTGGCTGTGGGTATCTCATATATGGCTTTGATTATGTTGAGGAATGATCCTTCCAGTCCAGTTCCCTCTAGAACTTTAATCATGAATAGATGCTGGATTTTGTCAAAGGATTTTTTTGTATCTATTAAGATACAAAAACATGTGATTTTTGTCCTTCAGTCCATTTATGCATTTTATGATATTTACTGATTTTCATATGTTGAACCATCCCTGCATCTCTGGTATGAATCCAACTTGATCCTGGTAAATGATCTTTTTTTAAGATTCTTTATTGATGTTTTGTGTATTTCATACATCATTTCTCAATTTAGTTCAGGCATATTCCCCTTTCCCTTCCCCCACACCACCCCACCCCACTCCACCCCACCCCAGACCATGCATTCTTCCATAACTGTCCTGCATCTTTCTCTGAGTCTTTTTTTTTATGCTTAGGAATTCACATTTTCCTCCAATAATTTTATATTACTCTAAAATATGGATACATATTCTTCACCCATATACAGTAATTACAGAGTCTGAGAATAATTGTTGGGTGTATTCTAGAGCCCATTGAGAGATTCACATTATACCAATATAGTTGCTTTCAGATAAACAAAAATATAACAATAATGCCATTCAGCTCGCCTTTCATCTGGGGGATTTGGTGCTAGCATCCACAGATGAGGGAAACCATTCTCCATTTGTCTTTCTGGGACTTTGTTGCTTCACTCAGCATAATGGCTTTGAGCTCTATCCATTTACCTGCAAAGTTCATAATGCCATCTTTCTTTACCACTGAATAGTACTCCATTGTGTAGATGTACCACAATTTGTCATCCACTCATCTGTTGAGGGGCATTTAAGTTGGTTTCAGCTCTTCGCTATTGTGAAGAGAGCTGCAATAAAAATGGACGTGCATGTATCTTTGTGGTAGGGTGAGTCTTTGGGGCATATACCCAGGAGTTGTATGCTTGGGTCAGGTGAGGTAGTAGGCTCATTCTGAGTCTTTTAAGGGTTCCCCACAATGCTTTCCATAGTGGTTGTACAAGTTTACATTCCCACCAGCAGTGGATGAGTGTTCTTTCTCCACAAGCCCTCCAGCATCTGTTGTCTTTTGTTTTCTTGATCTTAGCTAGCTGTACTGGAGTGAGATGATATATGAGAGTGGTTTTAATTTGCATTTACTTAATTATTAATGATGTTGAACACTTTTTAAGATGTTTTTCAGCATCTTTACTTCCTTACTGGTGAATTCTCTGTTCAGCTCTTTACTCCATCTTTTGAGTAAGTCATTTGTCTTCTTCTTTGTTTTTTGAGCAGTTTATATATTCTTGATGTCAATGTTCTGTCAGTTGTATCACTGGTAAAGATTTCCTCCCACTCTGTGGGTTTTCTCTTCACCTCCTTGATTTTTTCTTTCGCTGTACAGAAACTTTTGAGTATTATGAGGTCCCATTTGTCGATTGTTGACCTTACTTCCTGTGCAGCTGCTCTCTGATTTAGAGAGTCTTTTCCTACACCTATGTCTTGTAGGATGTTGCCAACTATTTATTCTATCACCTTCGAGGTTTTGGGCTTCACATTGAGATCTTTGATCCACTTGGAGTTGGTTTTTGTACAGGGTGAGAGGTAGGGGTTTAATTTTGTTCTTCGACAAATCATGATCCAATTTTGACAACACCATTTGTTGAAGATGCTATCCTTCCTTCACTGATATTTTTGATGTGGGTTTGTATATGGTTTGCAAGTATTCTGTTGAGAATTTTTGCATCTGAGTTCATTAATGAGATGGGTCTGTAGTACTCTTTTTTGCTTGCATCCTTGCCTGGTTTTAGTATTAGAGTGATTGTGGCATCATAGAAGGAATTTGGGAGATTTCCCTCTGCTTGTATCCTTCTGAACATTTTGAGTAATAATGGTTCTAAGTCCTCTTTAAATGTTTTATAGAATTCTGCCGTGAAACCATCTGGACCTGCACTTTTTTTTAGTTGGATGATCCCTTATTAGATTTTGAATTTCTTCATGTAGTATGGGTCTGTTTAAGCTGTCAGTCTTTTCTTGGTTTAGCTTTGATGATTCCCCAGATTGCAGATATTCATCCATTTCTCTTAGGTTTTCAAATTTAGTAGAGTATAGGGTTTTGAATATTCCCCTATGATTGTCTGGATCTTTTCATTGTCTGTTGTGATATTTCCCCTTTCATCATGAATTCTATTGATTTGGAATTGCTCTTTGCTTCTTTTGGTGAACTGGGCTAGGGTTCTGTCTATCTTGTTTATTCTCTCAATGAACCAACTTTTGGATTCATTGATTTTTTTTTTATTCTTTGCTTTGTTTCTATTTCATTAACTTATGTTATTTCTTTATTTCCTCCTTGACCCATTCATTATTCAGGAGTGTGTTGTTTAGTCTCCATGTGTTCCTGTAGGTAGTAAGGTTTATCCTGGTGTTGATATTGACCTTTATTGAACAATGGGCTGATAGAATGCATGAAATTATTTAAATTTTTGTGTATTTGTGGAAGTTTTGTCTTGTCCAAGTATGGGGTCAATTTTGGAGAATGTTCCCTGGGGTGCTGAGTAGAAAATATATTCTCTGGTGCTTGGGTGGAATATTTGGAAGATGTCTGTGAGGGCCATTTCCTTTATTGTATTGTTCAGTTCAGATGTCTCTCTGTTTATTCTTTGTCTGGTTGATCTGTCCAAAGGACTCATTGTGGTATTGAAGTCCCCTATTATGAGCGTGCTGGGGTTAATCAGTGCCTTGATGTCCTGTAGAGTTGTATTTATAAATGTCAGTGCACCTGAGTTTGCTGCATATATATTCATGATTGTGGGGTCTTCATGGTTAACTTTCCCTTTGATAAGGATGTAATGGCGCTCTTTGTCTCTTCTAATTTCTTCTACTTTGAAGTCTATTTTGTCTGATATTAAAATAATAACACCTGCTTTCTTTTTGGTACCATTTACTTTAAATATTTATTTCTATCCTTTCACTATCCTTGAGGGTGAGATGGGTTTCTTGTAGACAACATATCGATGAATTCTGTTTCCTAATCCATTCTCCCAGTCTATGACTTTTGATTGGGGAGTTTAGTCCTTTAATATTTAAGATTATAATTGATAAGTGTGTGTTGCTTCCTTTCACCTTATTATCCATTTGCATTGTTCATCTAGATTTCTACTTCTGCTTTTATTAATTTCTCTTTCACAGTGCCTGGGGGTAGTTGCCCATTTCCTCTGTCCTTTGAATTGCTTCAAGAATTCTCTGAAGGGTTGGTTTTCTGGACATGTATTCTTTCATTTTGTTTATGTCATGGAAGATTTTTCTCTTTCCTTCACTTATTATCGAAATTTTTGCTGGGTATAGTAACCTGGGTTGGAATTTATGATTGTTGTGCACTGGGAATGCTTTGCTCCATGTTCTTCTTGTACTGAAAAGTCATCTGTAATTCTGATAGGTTTCCCTTTATATGTAACTTGTTTTTCTTTTGTTTCTTTCAGAATTTTATCTTTGTTTTGGCTGTCTAGCGTTTTAACTATGATATGGAGGGGGGAATTTCTTTTCTAGTCTTGTCTATTTGGTGTTCTATGTGCTTCTTGTATTTGTATGGGTTTGTCTTATTTTAATTTGGGGAAATTTTCAACTATTATTCTGTTGACAATCTGATCAATATCATTCTCTAGGGATTCTTCTCCTTCCTCTATCCCTATGATTTGGAGGTTTGATCTTTTCATAGAATCCCACATTTCCTGGTTGTTCCACTCTTGTGTATTTTTAAATGGATCATAGTCATTACTTCAGCTTTTTATTTGATCTATGTTATCTTCTAGGTCTGATTTTCTTTTTTTCTGCTTCTTCCATTCTGCTTCTGAGGCTTTTTCCCATTCTTTCCTTTTGATTGGATGACTATTCGATTTCCTTTTCATTTCTTCCTTTTTTTCTTTACTATTTCCACTTCCTTTTGAAGTGTCTCAATCTTTTCTTGTAGCTCCTGGTTTCACTAGTTGGTTTCCTTTTTCATTTCAGCATGGGATCTTTTCAGTGTTTCCGCTTCCTCTGGAATTTGTCATTTATTTTCCTCTAGGTCTTTCCGGAGTCTGTCATTTCCTCCTTTTAGTTCATTCCAAAGTTTGTCATTGTCTCCTTCTAGGTCATTTCTGATTTTTTCATTCTCTCCCCTTATTTCTATGATTTCTTTGAATATATCTGTGATTGTTATTCTACGATCTGTGTCCTAGGTTACCTATACAGATATTCCATTGTAGGAGTCCTCCACAGCCTCCATAGAATTGGTGTGCATTTATTCTGTGCTTTTCCCATATTTTTTTTCCTGTGCCAAGTGCACAGAATAAATGCACACCTGTGGTTTGCCTTTTGCCTGTATTCTGATGCGAATCTTGAATGCCTCTTCATCTTGTTGAAGGATTGCTTTCCTTGATTCCTTCAGGTGCCTTCATTGTATTCTCCTTATATAGGGAGTGTTGGCGTATCTAGGTTTCAAGCTTTCAATTTTGGTTATATATTGGAAGGTGTAGTTCACTCTTCCCTTTCTGTTCCCTAAGAAACTGTATTATATATATATATATATATATATATATCTATATATTATATTATATATTACTGCTAGGCATCTATATATGCAATCTAATATCTATGCAACTACAATATATTATTGCATCCATATATACTTGTTATTTTGCCTCTATATATATATATGCAATACAAGTTGGAGAGAGCAACAACAAAAGAACTGAAGGACAAAAACTCAGGAAAGTCTCAGAAAAAGATGCAGGACATGTAGGGCAGAGTGCAGGGACTTGGGTGGGGTGGGGGGACATGGAAAGACAAGCAACTCTAGATTTGATTGAGAAATGATCTATGACTTATGTAAAAAGTTTAATAACAGTAAAAAAATAACCCAGAAGACACCTTCTGAGCACTGTATTCCCTCTGCTGCCAGCCACTCTCTCTGGAGTTTCAGTTGGCGGGGGGTGGGGGGTTGTTGAGTTGCTTGCTTAACCTGCAAGCCAGTATCCTCCACCCCTGCTGCTTGGGCACCAGTTGCCAGCAGCCTCTGAGTTTGAACCTCAGCTCCCAGTTCCAAGACTCCTCTGGGCCGAAAGTTTGGTCCACACCACCTTAGCATCTCATTTTATAAGGATGTTGAGGATTCAAATTCAAGTCAGTACTTTCAGAGCAAGTGTTCTGATGCATTGAGACATTTCCCCACAACAAAAGATTAAATTTCAAGATCTTGCTTTGTGGTCCTGTGTTAAATTCAATGATTATATCAGGTGAAGTTATACTACTGATCTGTAGTGTGATCAAGTCCCTAAGCATAGTGCACCATAGCACCGATCTCCTGTGCTGAATTGATGCTCATGTGCCTCAGCTTTATGCAAGATTGAATGAAAATTCATTCATGTAATCAGCCATGTTGATAAAATATGATAATTTCAAGGGCATAGAGCAATATATTTGACTTAAGCAAATATATTTTTCTCAATGTATATTGAATTTTTGTGCATTTCATATAACACATCTCAATCATATTTAAGAAGCCTCCTTTGTCTGCACCTGCCCTATTGCCTCAAGTGAGTTTTAAAGATTCTGTCATATATGTTAAGGGCATATTGAGTCAAATTTGTGCACCCATATGTCCCTCCCTGTGAGTTTATCCACTCAAATCTAGTCACACTATGTCACTCCCTTAAAGATATACTCTCCTGGGGCTGGAGAGATGGCCTTGCGTTTAAGAACGCTGACTGCTCTTACAGAGGACCCAGGTTCGATCCGCAGTACCCAAATGGCGGCCGAAAACCGCCTGAAACTCCAATTCCAGGAGAACTCCAGTTCCAGGGGAATCCGAGACCCTCTTCTGACCTCCGCGGCACTGCACGCCATGGGTACACAAACCTGCATGCAGACAGTACATTCATACACATACAGAAATAAATAAAATCAAATAAAATTTTTTTTTTAAAAGATATACTCTCCTTCACCCAACAGAGATCAGCTTCAAGTAGTTCATTGGCTAAGGAGGGGGTTTCTGCTCATTTGTCTAGTTCTATGTTGGGTTTTTGTCTAATTAAGTTTGCATGGGTCTTGTGCATGTTGACACCACTAGTGTAATTTCATAAAAACAAGTTTCCAGAGGCCTGGAAAATTTTGTTTCCTTACCATACACAACCCTTGGCTCTTAAAATCTTTCCGCCCAGTCTTTAGAATGGTTCCTCAGCCCTCCTTAATTTATAGGAGTCCTGTCTAATGATATACACTCAGCAGTCTCTTTTCTTCTACACTTGGGCCCATTTGTGGCCTTTTATATGTGTCTTTGTTGTATGAGGAAATTGCTAGTGAGAGCTGAGAAATACATTAGCACTCTCTCTGTATCTGTATAGAGGAACTGCCTGTTCCTACTGTTCTCTGAGCTTTCAGGCCAGGTTTTCCATTGCAGATGTTTCACTTAGGGCTGGGCATATCCCAAACATTTATTCTCCGTGTTTGAACAGTTGTAGACTTCTGTAGTAATCTCCATCTGTTGGAAAAAGCCTTTGATGAAAAGTTAACAGTGTACACATCTGTAAATGTAAAGATCTATATATCGCATACAATGAGACCTTACATTTTTATAGGGTTATAGCAGTCTTGGGGTTTTCTCTAGAATCAATGACCTCTCCAACCATGTGTACTTGGCTATGTTTACAGTGTCACACATAGGTTCCCTCACAAGGGGAAAGGGCTTTAAGGCTAATTATACAGCTGCTCATTACCCCTAGGATAAAAGTGCCACCACTGCACATTTTTGTTTTGCTGCTCATTGCTGTGTTTATTAGGCTTTAAAGAGGGGTTGCATCATTGACTGAATTTCTATTTTTGCAGCTTGCATAGTAGCCTCTAGAACTATGGGAGCTAGTATTCAGGGAGGAAACTTCTAGGTTAATTCCAGATCCTGTGCTCCAACTTCTTTGTCCAAAAATGTCCTATGTTCAGCAATAGGGTCTTACTTTCAAATTCCTGGAGGTAATTAAGCGCTGTGGCAGTAGCCTGTGCTATTTTTGGAGTCCCTTGTACTATACTGACTAAAAAGCCGAATGAAGATTTATCCTGTCTGGCACTGTATCTCTTGTAATATGACTAAAAACCCGAATGGAGATTTATCCTGTCTGGCACTGTATCTCTTGTAATATAGCCTTCAGCTACATACATGCAATACATATTTTTCAGTAGGTTTTTTCGATATTACATTTCACACTTGTACTTTTTATGATAAAAAGTCAGTATATAGTTAAAAGGCATTAGTTGACCTTAAGAAGTCTATAAAGAAAATCTACAGGCAACAGCATGTTTAATTATAAAATATGTAACCCCGCTCTAAAGCATAACAGTCAAAGTTGTGCACTGTTACAGCACTAATTAATATTTGTACTAAACTCCCAAGCCAAAGAATATGTCAAAAATAAATTCATAATTCTTAGTAAGGAGAAAGTAAAATTCTTCATCACAAAGTATTACATTACAGTAATTAAAATATTAAAGACCTGGGGATGGGACAATATCTCAGTCGGTAAAGTGCTTGCTGTGCAAGCACATATAGCCACACAGAACATAAACAAAAAGAACCAAGAATGTTGTGGAGGCTCATAATCCCAGTGTTAGGGAAGCAGATAAGAGAGAATCCCTAAGATTCACTAGCCAGATAGTCTGTGCTACTTGAAAACTTCTTTTACAGTGAGAGAGTTTGTCTCTAAAAGGGGATGACATCTGAAAAATGACCCCTGAGGCTGTCCTGTGGCCTCTGCACAAAGAAGTACACATGGGCACATAAATGCATGCATGCACATGAGCACCCATATAAATGAACATGAACACACTTGCATACATAATTATAAGGAAGCTTCAAAATCATAATAGAATCAACTGAATTTTGAGGCAACATGATTTCACAAAGAACAGCACAGAATTTGAAGCACAGAATTTGCACTATTGCACTGACATCTTGTCCATACATACCTACATCAAATCTGTGGTTTTGGAAAAAACTTAGAGATCATCTTCAGAGAAGGATCAAGGAATACAATGGAAAAGTATTTCATTTTGGAGCATATAATGCTGAAACCCTTAAAATCCACAGGAAAACTGAAAGAAACATAATTTTTTTTACCACAGAGTTAAACCTCAGATAGATACTAGACCTAAAAATAACAACTGAAATCATGAATCAAATTTAGAAGAGTGAAAGGAGCTGATCTGAGATCTATGCAAAGTGAAAATCAAAACATTTGTACATTGGACATAATAAAATTAGTATGCCTGAATTGAGGGTGTAATGTTGTGTTGGGGTGTTTGCCTAGCATGTGTGATTCACTGACTCTATTCTCCAGAACAATCAAGCAAAACACTTTAATAGATGGTATGAGATTTATGAAATTTTAAGTCTCTGGTTGGGGGTGTCACATTACTTTTATCTGCTCATAAATTAGTCTCCAAAAATCTATGAAGAGCTCACATAACTCAATAGGACAAATAAACACAGAAATAAATAAACCATAAATTACTTGAACATATAGTTGACCAAAGGGGAACTCTAAGTGAACCATAGCACATGAAATGTTGTTTAATATCACTGAGCTAAATAGTGGCTTTAATGAATACATTGATAATTTGGAAATACTTTCATATAAAGTGATAGTCATTTATCTCTTAGACCTATAGTTCTTCTCCTACAGATTTACCCTGGAGAATGGAAAGTTATATCCACACAGGCTGTTATGTGCCAACTGTAGTAGTTCATTTGTAATGGCCCAAATTGGGTGAAGATGTTCATCAAACATGAATGTATATTCATTGAAATATATTGTTGTTATATCCATTCTGCAATAAAAATACATGCTAAATAAAATTATGGAATGGTCTCAAGGCATTGTGTTAAATAGGTCAGACATACAGGAACATACTGCCTGTGATTTCAGGTCTATTATACGGAATATTCTAGTTGTATGACAGATAAATCTCTTCAGTGGTAGCAGTCAAAGCAATGACTACACAGAGTTGTGATGTGATCAACTGGCAAAATAATGATTGCTACTGTTACTAATAATACTAAGTTCAAGGTGCATGCAATCATTTTCAACTCAGAGAAAATGTATTGTTCATATATTTAATTGACTTGGATTTTTCATACCAGAACAGACTATATCTTATCACTGCATTTTTCTCTAGGTGAGTTTACAAATAACAATTTAAATAGTCACTATTTATAGCATACCAAAGAAAGGCAAAACATGTTGAAAATAATAGGATCACCATGTACGGTTTCAAGAGATCTTGTGTTCTATGAAAAATTATACTACTTAGACATTGCATCATTGCCATAAAGGAAAATGGCATTAATTATACTTCCCTATAAAGCCGTTTCTGAGATAAGAAAATTGCCAGTTCTTATTCTGATTTAAAGCACTAAGCAAATGAAAAACACTTGGGTTCCATAGTTTTCTGTACAAACCCAGCAGAGCTGTTATGCTTCCAGATGATCTATGAGTTTATCAATTCTTTGAAAGTTCCTCTTATTTGAGTTGTGAGGGTCCATCTTTTAGATTGTTAAAGTACTAACTGTTGTGGAATTTAATATCACTTTAGAAATATTAATGAAGCTGTTAGCACATTTTTTCGACTTTGTCTAAGTTTTTGAAGTATTTGTGATCAGAAGAAAATTAGATTTTGTTCAGATTCTGTACTGTCAAAAGAAAGGAACCAATTTGTCATGACATTTAACCATCCATTCTCCAGTATAATCACTTCCTGGAGACACAGTCTCTGAGTCTCTATAAGATCTCAGGGAAAGTTTGGTGATTTCTACTGAAAACAACTAAATAAATACATGAAATCTGTACTTGCCTGAAGGGATGGCAATTTGAACTTTGGGTACAAAGTTCAAGGAAATAATAGAGATTTTTGTTCCAGAGTTTCATGTGCACCACTGTGCTTAGGTCACTGAAAATGCTTTGAGGAATTGCGACCAACAGTAGCTTCTGAGTCACTCATCTCATCTGTTTCTCACAGAGCTGAGCACAAGGTCCAGAAGTACTTATTTTTAATGCCATCTGGAAATGTATGCAAGAGCAGCCAACACTCTAGCTGTATTAAGAACTGCAGAAACAAGACTCTCAGCCAATGACCAGAAAATAATGGAAGTGTGTGCCAGACAAGTAAAGCAAACAAATTGTTAGGCCAAAGCAGAGAGGGTGATAATAAGTTCAGTGGATATCTGCAGAGAGTTGAGCATGAGATTAGACTGTTGCATCTGGAAATGGCAGGTCAAAGAAAAAATATTGGAGAATGTCAAAAGGAAGGATCTAATCACAGAAATTACAAAAGGAAATAGGTGGTTGGACATTGGAATTCACAAAACTGAATCAAAATTAATGATGTGGAAATTAGATGGAGTGAATTTTCCCAGTACACAGCATACAGGATGAGTTGGGCAGTGGAAAGGGAAGATGAAAGCAAGGTGACAAATTAATGCAGAAGCTCTAACTCTGGAAGGGATTCAAAAGTAGAGAATAATTATTCATACAGTGATGTAGGTTTGGAATACAGCTCAGTGGTAAAGGGCTAGTTTAGCCTACTGGTGGTCCTGAGTTACAACACCAGGGTTGAAAACAAAAAGAAAATAGGGATACAATTGTTAACATTTTGGGAACTATCTCACAATTAAATGGACACCATAGTTACGGATGAGAACACTTCATCATATAACTAATTAGACTTAAGGAAAAATTCTACCTATTTCTAAACATTGAGACAATTGTTTTTCAAGAGAAGAGGGAATTCATAAAGTCGAGAAGAGTGAAGACATAATTGACTAACAGAGAAATAACAATCAGTGAATTGTAATATTTTGCTAAAGAAGATATCGATATCAGTGTATGGTGACATAATGTATAACACCAGGACTCAGGATTCCAAGACAGGAAAACTATAGCTTTGAGTCTACCCAGCGTGACATGGTAAGACCTTGTTTAAGGTAATAAAAATATGGGTCTGGAGAGATGGCCTAGTGGTTAAGAGCACCGACTGCTCTTTCAGAGGACCAGGGTTCGATCCCCAGCACCCACATGGTGGCTAAGAACCGTCTTGAACTTCAGTTCCAGGGGAATCTGACACCCTCTTCTGACCTCTGCGGCATTGCACGACATGGGTGCACAAACCTACATGCAGACAGTACATTCATACACATACAAAAATTAAAAAAATAAAAAAGAAATGTAAATAAGATAATAAAAATATTCTCTAAAAACATAAAGTAAAATGAAGTTGGGCATGGTGGCACAACCCTTTAATCTCAGCACTTGGGAAGCAGAGGCAGGCAGAAATCTGTGAGTTCAAGGCAAGCCTGATGTATATAAGCTCCAGGCCAGCTGGGACTATAAGGAGACCCTGTCTCAAAAAGACCAAAAAATAGTAAATGACTTTGACAAAGTAAGTTCGCCTTTAGGCAAAATTGCTTTATATACCTCATTTTGAAAGTTGATTAAAATGCTCAGTAAAATATTTTAGTAATTTTATCTTCACTGACTCTACTTAGGGGCCCTGAATAATTTGTTCCAGATGTGAAAAGGATAAGTGTAGTAGAAAGAAAACCGATATGAATGTCAACGATAAATAAAATAATAAAGCATTTTATGTCTAAACAAAGCACTTAAAAGAATAAACATTTCAAAATATTCATGTTCTTATAGTAATACAATAGGAACCCAGAGAAAACATAACTAGGGGGGGCTTGAGAGGAAGTTGTTGCCTTGTGTGGGCAGTGTTTACATATGTTAAGATGCGCATAGTCACGATTATGTTTGACCTTAACAGAAACTCAAAGTATGAGGAACTTACTCATTTTTCTCATATAAAAGGTATCAGTAAGATAAGTCTGTGTTTATTTTTCTGGGCTCTCCAGAGAAACAGAAGCACTGTGATCTAAACAGACACCTAAAAAGACATAAGCTGCCTGGGCTAGGCTCTTTGAATCCTGTGATTTAGTTTCCATCCAAACTACATGCAATAGAGTAAGGAGGGTCAATCTTGTAAATCATATTTTGGGTCTTCAGGCCTTGGGGCAGAAGAAAGATTTCTCAGCTCAACAAAAAGGTAGGGTCCAACCTCTACCTTTATACTTCAGTTAAGGTGTTGTAGTTTAGAGGATGCTCATCTGCATTCATTAATGATAATCTTTTATACAGCATTCCATCAAGTCAAATGCTGGTGGTTGGGAGCACCAACTGCTCTTGCAGAGGAACTAGGTTCCATCCCCAGCACCCACATGGCGACTGAGAACCATCTTTAACTCCAGTTCCAGGGGAATCCGACACCCTTTTCTGATCTTCTGACCTCCACAGTGGCATTTCACTACAAGGGTGCACAAACCTACATGCAGACAGTACATTCATACACATACAAAATAAATAAAAATATAAAAATATAAGAAAGGCTATGTGATATTAGCACTATTCTACAAAATCTACATTTTGTGGCAAGTTTGTTTTAAAAATTAAACTTCAGACATAGGACTTGGTGAAATGGAACTGGAACTGTCCTGGAAGCCCCCTCCCTGAAGGAATCCTTTAAACTCCTCATAGTTTAAAGGATACTTGCAAGATGCTAAGGGAAAAATATCAATCAATTGTCCAACCCAGCCCTAAAGCCAAATAACCAAAAGGACTGGAACAGGAAACTACCGCTATTTGTGTAGTAGTGGCACCGTTATCTGCGAGGGGATGGGATCAACAGCCGTTTCAATGAGAGAGAACTTCTGGGTGGCACTGTGATTATAGCCAAATATATGGATGGAAAGATCATAGAGTATAGAGAAAACCTTATATCTCTCATATCCGTAGACAAGTGAATTTTCTTACCATATTCTAAATATGGAGCGTTATATTTATAGAAAATTATATTGTGTACCACTTATCAAATAATTATTTTTGCGACAGGTAGAGGCTATTATTAAGGTCTACAACTTGTCACACACTGCAAATATACATTTGAGTGATACTCACTGCAATGTGACATATTTACAGTGGAACCTCTACACCTAAGAGTCATAGGAAATAGTGGAACAGAATTCTAGTAGAGAGAATATTAGCCCATCCCTCAACTCTCAGAGTGAGATACACACATAAGGCCACAAATTGTTAAGCTGTAGAAAATCAGACACTGTAATGTGTATCCTTGGGTATGACTCCAATATTAAACCTCACCCACCCATAGTTCAGAGACCATTGCAGAAGAAGAGACAGAAAAATTGTAAGAGCCAGGGTTGGTCCATGAACATAAGGAAATAGCTCCTGTTTTTGTTTCCTTAAAATACTCCTGTAATCTGAAGAGCACTCTATGTTTAGCTGTTCAAGGTCAATACCATTTCAGGTGGAAATTCAACAATATCCACAGATCTGACATTAAAAAGAATCCAAAAAAAAAAAAAAGGCTGGGCGTGGTGGCGCACGCCTTTAATCCTAGCACTTGGGAGGCAGAGGCAGGTGGATCTTTGTGAGTTCAAGGCCAGCCTGGTCTACAGAGTGAGTTCCAGGACAGCTGGGACTACAGGGAGACCCTGTCTCGAAAAGACCAAAAAAAAAAAAAAAAAAAAAAAAAAAAAAAAAGAATGCAATACTCTGTTGGCATTCTAGAAAAATAAAGCTAGCTTATTTAGCTATGGTGACTCATGCTCAGAATCTCAGCACTTGAAATTCTAAGGCAACAACATCAAAAATTTTAGTCCATTCTGGAACTCAGTGTGGACTTGAGAGAGGAAATGGTTTAAAAGATAATAAACAAACACTGTGATGATCAGGACTCTGGTATTAAGGAATCAGCACATGGGGCCAAGTTCTTGATGCAGTATGCAGGGATGTAGAGATGTCAAAATTTATAACAATGAGCAATAGAAAGTGGAAAATGAGGGACTACAGCTCTTAGATGGGATCCTGATATGGAAGTGAAAAATTAGGAAGGAGGGTCTAGGGGGAGGGTATCTTTAGCTTAGATAGCAGTGGCAGCATACAGGTTGAATTCCTTAGCTAGAATGTCAAATAGGGTCTATGCTAAGACTGTCTTTAGTTTCAGGGAGAACACTGAAGTATTCAGAATGGTCACTCAATATGTGTGTGTGTGTGTATGTGTGTGTGTGTGTGTGTGTGTGTGTACATAGTATGAAGTACTAAATGATGGGGAATATCAATGAATCAATGACCATGAAGAAACTTTTTAATATATCTGTGATTTTTTATTACTTTTCCAATTTTGAAATGAAACTAGTCAAGTGTTCTTTATTGTTTATTGGCAAAATTTTAAATTTGTCAATTAAATAACAGGAAGTTTAATATATTTTTCTTAGATTACTTAGGGCAACTCAACAACTTCAATTTTTTGTCCAACTTCTTCTTAATTACACTAATTGGAATAAAGTTAAACATATTTCATAAATTATTAATTAAAGTTTTGTGTTAATTATGTAATCACTAAAGCTGATGAATTGTCAGCATTGTCAGACCTTGACTTAGAAATTGAATAAAAAGCAGAACTCTCAATAAGTATAACAAGTTCATTAGAAAATGTGCCAGAAATCTCAATTATTGTTTTTAAGAATAATATCCATTCTTCAAAAAGGACAAGAAAAAAAACTAATTATGCTGTATGTATCTCATTAGTCCATATCTACTAAGGGTTTATTTAACAAATTATGAAAACTAATAATGTAAGCATCTTGCTTATAAAACTTTTTTAAAAAAATTAAAGGAGCCTAATACTTTTGAAGAAATTATTTAGTAATATTGTCACACTGTCCAGCTCTGTAAGCCCTAGGATTCATTTTTCCCTTTATGTGAGCTCACAAGGATAGATTTTGACAGACCAAAAAAGAAACAAATTATACCTGATGAACAAATCAAGTTTCTAAGCTACTTCTATATTTTAAAGAATTAGGTTAGTGCTTATTTATGGAAGCTGGTAATTATTCATTCAAATTGTAACTTTAATACTGGTTTCATTTTATTAGCAGATTAGAAATATGTTTATAGATCAAAAAGAATCATAATTCTAAAGAAATCAAAACCTAAATCAGTTCTTTTTACTTTTTTGGTTGTTTTTCATTAATATTGTCTTTGTCTCCTCATTCTGTTTCATGTTTCAAAGTATTGCTTGAGAAATATTTTGAATTAAAATATAGACCTATAAACTAATTCCTAATAGATTATCATTTTACAGTGTAGTAGCTACATCTTGGTTTAGAAGATCACCAATAAAAATGTTTTATTTATTTCTCATCAATTATACCATCAGGATAAACTATCTTTTGTAATGGATAATCTCATGGACTTGTCACCAATGAAGTTGGAGCTTCGTTACTACTTCCCAGCATTTAGTAATAAGGAAAGAAAAAAATCAGGGATTGCAAAATGTCAAGAAGATGGTACAACAAAGGAGCAAAGGCAATAATGGCTACTGTATTAGTTTTCTGTTGCTGTGATAAAGCACCATGACCAAGGAACTTATAAAAGGAAGAGTTTATTTGAGCTTATGATTGACGGTTCCAGGGATTTAGAGCCCATTGTGGCAGGAGGCATGGTGGCTGGATCAGCAAGCCGAGGGTCACTTCTCTCACAAAGAGCACAGGAAACAGAGAGAGGAAGCAACTGTAGACCACAGAGGCTTGTTAAAACTCACTAAGCCTGCCCCCAGTGACACACTTCCCCTAGCATGGCCACACCTTCTAAGACCTCCAAAAACAGTGCCACCAACTGGAGACAAATGTCTGAATACTTACAGCCTATGGGGGACACTCATGCAAACCACCACATTCCACTCCCTGGCCCGCGTAGGCTCCTGACCATATAAAATGCAAAATGCATTTAGTCCAACCTTAAAAGTCCCCACAGTCTTTACCAGTCTCAATGCCATTCAAAAGTCCACAGTCCAAAGTCTCCTCTGAGACTCAGGCCAATCTCTTAACTGTAAGCTCCTGTAAAATCAAAAGGCAAATTACATACTCCCAATGTACAGTGGAACTGAATACACACTCCCATTCTAAAAGGGAGGAATAGAAGCATAGTGAGAAAATACTGGACCAAAACAAGACCGAAAACCAGCAAGGCAAATGCCAAGTCCTGTAGCTCCACATGCAAGTTCTGGGACTTGACTTACAAAGGGCTTAGATGGCGCAGCTTTTCCAGCTTTCCTTGCAACATACATCTCTTTCTTAGACCGGTACCACTCCCTGTATGCAGCTCTCCTTGGCAAATATCTCACAGGTCTGGCATCTCATCTCGAAAGTCTTCTTGGGGTCTCCGCTGCCAACCAGACTTCACATTCACAGCTTCACGCAATGGCCTATCAGGGCCTTCTTTATTCAGGGAGGCCCCTGCTATACTCTGCCTGGCTTCTTTGGCTGTATGAAACCCTGGAGGAAGAACTGATGACCCCTTCACTCTTGCAAACTTCATACCTCTAAAGCCAACACCATGTGAATGAAACTGCCAAGTTTGGCTGCAATCCTGGGATGGACCCTGACCCATTTCAACCACATTTGCAACTTTTCTCTTGCCTGGACTTGCTGGAGGATTAGCTGGGTGTGGTCTTGCCCTGAAGGTACTGATTCTTTTGTTTACTTGTAAGTCTCCAGGCCTCTCCTTAATGGCTTTAATCTCCTTATAGAAGAGAGCTTCTCCTTCACATGGCTTGGCCCCACCTTAATCTTCCTAGTGCAGTTTTCAGATCCAAACTGTACATTCTGCATTTCTTTCTGCCCCATCTGCTCTTTTTCACTGTAGATCTGTATAATATTCACCATTAAAAGCCATGCCACCATTTCTACATTAGGCTGTCTTGAAATATCCTCCACCAAAGACATCAGTCCATTGCTTTTCAACTTAGCAACAGGCAAGCATTTGGGCTGTGGGCAAACTGCTGCCAGACTCTTTATCAAAATATCCCGGTTGCTGCCTAAGTCTTTATTTTCCCCTGGAGCCACATCTTTTGCAGCCATGCTTTCTTCCAGGCCTCCACTAGAATGGCCCTTAAGCTCTGCTTACAATAGTCAACAGCCTTTCCAGCCCAAAGTTCCAAAGTCTTCCACACTTCTCCAAATATCCACATGGTCAGGTTCTTCACAGCCAACAGCCCACTCTCTGGTACCAATAACTGTATTAGTCAGTTTTCTGTTGCTGTGATAAAGCACCATGACCAAGGAACTTATAAAAGGAAGAGTTTATTTGAGCTCACAAATGGCGGTTCCAGGGAAATGGATTCCATTGTGGCAGGAGGCGTGGTGGCTGGAGAGGCAGGGCGGCTGGAGCAGAAAGCTGAGGGTCACATCTCGCAAAGAGCACAGGAAACAGAGAGAGGAAGCAATTGTAGACCACAGAGGCTTGTTAAAACTCACTAAGCCTGCCCCCAGTGACACACTTCCCTTAGCATGGCCACACTTTCTAAGACCTCCAAAAGCTGCGCCACCAACTGGAGACAAATGTCTGAATACTTACTACCTATGGGGGACACTCATGCAAACCACCACAGCTACTATCATATATTAACTTCAAGAGTTAATAAAATTATAAACTAAGCTATCAGATCATCCAGCTATCCTGGTTATATTTCCAAATAAATTTAAATCAATGCATCAATGAGACTTACATGTTCAAGTTCACTATGGTATTGTTCATAAAGCCTTCCATGGAGGAAATATAAAGTCAATATATTTGCCATCCAGAGCTTGAAGGGAAGACAACCTTGCTGAAGATAGGATACACTTTGGACATAGAACTTGAAGCAATCTTACTTGGAACTTTCCAAGAAGCCTCCTCCCTGGAGACATATACTCAGGGTATTCATGATATACCAAGCTGCCAAGGGACAAAAACCAAACAATGGTCCTACCCAGCTGTGAAGCCCAATAACAACTATGACTGGCACAGAAAACAGTTGCTGTTGGTGTACTTTTCTCTTGAAGTAATCAACAGCTGTCTAATTGGAAGTAAGAGCTGCTCCATAAAAAGGAACCCATGTGTGGTTCTGTAAATATAGGCAAATATACGTGACTGCAGAGGTTATAGATCCTAGTTAAAATCCTACTTTTGTCATATACCTAGGCCAACATAATTCAATACAAACATTCTAAATATGTATCCTCATATTTACAGACAAGTGTAACTTTCACCCAGATATCAAAAGAAGCTTGTTTTTGCAACAGATGGAGACTATTACAGAATTCCTGAACTGGCCAAACACAAAGCCTTCGTGTGTGAGATGTTTAACCCTAAGTGCCACATTTTCCATGCTATGTCTACACTTAGGATGAATGCATCTCTTAAATCTCAGCACAGAATTTTTCTTATGCAGGTGGTGATTAACACCGAGATCCACAATTAGCCATTGTGCAGAGAAAAAGAGGCCACAGAGTGCTTCTCTGTGAATAGGACAGCTATTTCAAACCTCTGTCTCCCAAAGCTCAGGAATCACTGTGGAAGAGGAGGCAGGAGATTGTAACAGCCAGAAAGAGTGGATGACCCCAAGGAAAGAGAGGCTACCAGAAAGCTGGTTATTTATTCCTAAGATCGCACAGTAATAGTGAGAGGATACAAATCTTATGTAAACTCAAATCAGGCAAAATTTTAGCATAGGGATGGAGAAGGAGGCATGAAATCCCAACCTAATCTAAGGAACTTCAGATGGCTGTTAGGAGGGGAAAGACATTGTCTTACATGTATGAAACACTTGGTGGGTCCAGTATATGGATCCACACGGAAGGATTTGTGAGGCACACAAGTCATACTTGCAAGCTGTATTACATATTTATAAAAAAGTTCGTTAAATTTCCTGGGAGGCTGTAGTGAGAGTTAGGGAGAGGGGAGTCAATCCAAATGCAAGTAAACTATGTTGTATGGAAATTGCAAAAATCCAATAAAAATAAAAAAGGACTTCAAAAAATAGTTTTAAAATAATATGCAAAGTTGGTTTAAAAGGAAGACTTCTTATCATAGAAAATATTCAAATATTTCTATTTTTTCTGTGAGCCTTCAGTTTTGAAACCAATATAGTATATTGTGTAGAGAATTAAGCTAATGCGAATGTGAATTAGTTCCATTATTTTATTTTGCTGCATTTTTAATAGTGAAGGACATTTAGCTTAATGATCATTTTAAAAGGATTCCATTAGGAGATAAATTTCTTAATATTATTTGAAGACTTTTCCTTTTCTCTAGCTATTAACAAATTATTCAAAATAGGTGGTTTATAATAGCAGATATTATCATATGGTGGTGGTGGGTGTCTATCCATTTAAACTCAAGTTATTGTGAGATGTGCTCACTCCGTAGGCTCTATGGGCATTTTGTTTTTGCTTCCTTTTAGCTTTAAATGTTTCCAGAAGTTCTAGTTTTCCATTGGATTGTATAGCCATCTCCAGTCTCTACCTCTGCTACCACATGACCTTCCTGTGTGTCTTTGTGGGCCCCTTTTAAAAATATTGTACAAGTAAAATAATATTATTTACTGTTTTTATTTTCCTTATGTGTGTGGATATTATATTGCCTGTATATGTGTACATGCAATTGTGTCTTGCAATGTCAGCAGACATCAGAAGAGGGCCTTAGATCCCCTGGAATTGGAGTTACTGATGGTTGTTAGCAACCATGTCAGTGCTGGGAACAGAACCCGGGCCTTCTGCAGGAGCAGGCAGTGATCTTAACTATTGAGTGAGTCTTCTTATTATAAGGACACTAGCCATACCCTTAGTCCAATGTGCTCATTTTAAATCAACTAATTGCATCTGGTAAGATCTTTCTCCAAATACAGACAAATCTGAAGTTCCAGATGGACATGAATTTTGGAAAGACATTGTTCAGCCCAGTAAAAATTCTTTCCATTCCATTGAAATCCCGGCTTATATATTTCTGTGGCATTGATTATCTTTAAAAATACAGACAACACAGTAAATTGAGGTTAACCATCAGTGGCTTAATAGAAAATTAATCATGAACATCACTATTACTCTTAAAATCAATTTTATAACATTTAGCTAACATTTATAATACTCAAATAATATGTAACAAATCAAGTCTATATTTAAAATGTAATTGTGTCCATGTTTTACTACATATTTATGAAAAGGCTTCAAATTTTGTGTATTTGTAGTCCTTAAATATAAAACCGTCCCTATAATGATGGATGAGTTTTAATTAAAATATAACATGAGGTCATTTTGTTCTATAACTACTTGATCTGGCTGCCTTGGGTAAAGATGAGTCATATTTAAAATATTTTGTGTAATTTCACATGTTGTATAAATGTGTCAATGTGCAGCTGTACTTGTCAGCATGTACACACATGTGGACTTCAGTTATAGATGCTATATTTCATCCATTACCACATTGTCTTTAGTTTTTGAGACAAGATTTCTCACAGGCTGGGCTTCACAGATTTATCTAAATAGCCTGGAATTCCTAGGATACGATTGACCTGTCTCTTTTGCACCCTCTCTAAATTCTGGGATCATAGCTGTCTCAATGCCTGGTGTTTGTGTACAGGTTCGGGATTTCTTAACTCAGGTCTTCCTACATCTGCAGAAAGCACTGGCCATCTGAGGCATCTTCAAACACCTACCAATTATTATTTTATTTATGTTTCTCTAAGTGTCAATGTATGCCACAATGTATTATCTTAATGTGAACTTTGTCACTAACTTTAAATTTTATTTATTTGAAATTTTATTCTGATTATTGGATCCTCTCACTACATCATTCCTACCCTATTTTTAATTATGTGCTGTGTATACTTTTGTTTTAACATCCTTATTGAAATATCAACTCTACTTGCTTATAATTTAGCCATTTTCCTTACTCCTTCACACTTCAAAAGAAAGGTATAAATGACTGAGGGGTTCTGCCAAGTTGTTCATGTTGTTCCAAGAACCGTGACCTTCCAGACTGGCTGCACTCTCAAGCTCATCTGCTTCTGCCACCCTAGTGCTTGAATCAAAGGCATGTACCACCATCCCCAACTAGACCTTCACTTTCTTTATGCAGCTTACACTGTCATTTTCACATCCCTGTCTTCACTCTTTAATACACTATAAATCTAGTTTTTATCCAATAATCACATATGAACTACGTTTGTTTTGTTAGAAGCTTTGGATTTTTTTCTTAAACACGCTGTTGTCAAAGCAACATTTCTTTTCTTTGAAGACTCCTGTTTATATGAGTAAAGAAACTTATTTAATTTGAATTAATGGAACAATTTATCAGTATTGCAATTAAATTTCAAACAATTGTAATATTGTTCACAAATTTTATTTTGACTGTATCATTGAGAAAATCATATTTTTATTATTATTATTATTTTATGCACAGTAGTTTAATGCCTGCATGTAAGTGGGTGCACATAGGTCATACAATGCTCACAGAGGTCAGAGGAGGGCATTGGATCTACTGGAACTGGAGTTACAAACAGTTGTTTGCCACCTTGTGGGTGCTGAAAATCAAACCAGGGTCTTCTGCAAGATCATCCAGTGCTACTAATAAATAAGCCATTTATCCAACCCCCTAGAAAATCATATTTGTATTTGTTTTATGATAAATTTGGCAGGGATATTTGTTATAGATTTAAATAAATTTTAAATTAAAATACTTAAGTATATTTTTATTCAAAGTCACAGAATTCCTGAAAATGGAATCAGAATTGATGGTGAAGTTCATTATTAATATGGGGGGAAGGGAAGGGGGAATATGTCTAAACTGAACTGAGAAATGATGTCTGAAATACACAAAACAACAATAAAAGCATTAAATAAAATATACAGATATAGATAACATTATTATATTTCATTATTTATCAAATCAGAATGTATTTGATAAGAGGAAATCAAAATGTGTTTTTGAGCAACAAAGACTTCTACCACAAGTAAGCTAATAGTCAATTCATTTTGTAGTTCCCATGATCTCCGATTCTTTCTTACTAACAAATGAAAAGAGACAACCCACTTAGATCATTATTTACTGTGATTTTAAATATTGCCTGTGGTATACAATATGACAGAAAGTTTATTTTTCATTGAATAGCAAAGTAATAATGATTATTTACTCAAATTGTCTAGTAAGAAAAGAAAACAAGAGCTGATTAGTGAATGCTTTATTTACAAGGGTCTGACATGATGTAGACAGTTATGCATGCCACACTAATTATGGAAACTGGCAGTTACCACTGCACATTGCAGTAATTGGAGGATTTTGTTATTCATTATTGATAAATACATATTTGATTTATCAATATACCATTTAATTATGCAGACATGTGCACCCTTTCTCCTGTGAACATATTTCTCTTTCTATTTTCCTATTCACTAAATTGACTTTCTGTGAATATTTACTATCTCTGAATTATACCATTTATTTTATCAGTGAACAACTTTATCAGTCTCAGGATGAATTGCCAATATATTATAAAGAAATTTTCGGGGCTGGAAAGATACCTAAGAGCTTAAGAGCAATTGTTGCTCTTATAGATGAGCCAGTTGTTTTTCTCCCATCACTCATAGGAGGCAGTTTAAACTGCCCAGAACATCAGAACAAGAAGATATGATGCCCTCTTCTGGCCTTTGCAGGCATCAGCCATGCACGTGACAAGCATAGACACATGCAGACATTCAGAGATACACATAAAGCTAAAACTAATAAATATTATAAAAATGTTATGCTGGGTGTAGTGGTGGACACCTTTAATCCCAGCACTCAGGAGGCAGAGGCAGGTAGATGTCTTTGAGATGGAGGCCAACCTATCCTACATAGTGATTTCTAGACTCGCTGGTGGAACAGGTGATGTGTGATCTCAAAAGTCCAAGCAAATAAACAAATAAATAACAAAAAAGAAAGGAAAATAATTTTAAGATGTTAGTTTAGCATTTTATTCATGAATCACCATACAAATTAATATTTCTTAGTACAGTTTGTCTTAAATATCTTATTTCCACAAAACTCAGAATATTTTTGGATATTTAACTCTAAGTGCTCAGTGGCTTATGATCAAATCAGTGTTCTACATTATTTTTTCTAAATATCTAATCTAGAAATAAACCAAGTGTACTATATTTCCAGAGTTGCCTAAGTTTGGTGATTATAAGTTGTACCCTCTTATTTTCAGTCTGAAATATTACAAATGACATTTTTGCTCTCTCTGGAAATAAACTACCCTCAGTTCCAAAAGGCCTGTTTTCCCAATAGGCCATAAAAATCACAGGCCTTGATTTTAATATCCAAATAGAAGACCACTGGGGCTGGAGAGATGGCTCAGCAGTTAAGAGCGCTGACTGCTCTTGTGGAGAACCCGAGTTTGATTCCTAGCACCCACATGGCAGCTAAGAACCATCTTTAACTCCAGTTCCAGGGGAAACCGACACCCTCTTCTGACCTCCTTGGCACTGCACAACATGGGTGCACCAACCTACATGCAGACACTACACTCATACACATAAAAATAATAAAAACATTTTAAAAAAGATCATATGAGAACAATTTCCAAATGTAACTTTATATTTTTGTTTGACTGCATATATATATATATATATATATATCACATGTATGCAGTGAACATAGAGTTATAAAACACCTTGTCCAAATATGATTTATAGAAGAAAGGGTTCATGTTGGCTTTTGGTCCAGAGGGATGAGTCCATCATGGCAGGGAGGAGCGGCAGCTAACTGCAGCCGTGGCTGCCAAGCAGGAAGCTGAGATCTTGCATTTCCATCCACCAACATGAGGCAGAGCAAACTGCATGTGGGAAGAGGCAGTGAACTTTCAAAATCCACCCCAGTGACATATTTCCTCCAGAAACTTTATATGGCTTAAAGATTCCATGACCTCCGTAAATAGCACCAGCCTTTTAACATAGTGGTAAAACATTTGAGCCTATGGTGGGCATTTCTCATTCGAATCACTACAAGCTATAAGTGCTCTTAGTCATTGAGCCACTCCTGCCCTTTAATAAAAATTTGAAAGCAGAAACACAATCTTAAATTTTGACTAGGTTCATTTTTTTTTTTATTCTTCAAAAGGAAATCTTTCTAAGCGAAACTGGGTACTTGCTGAGCTCACGTCAATTAAATATGCCTTAATCGAATATACACCCGTGTCCCTCTCCCACCCATCCCCCCTTTCCAATTCACCATTTCAGTCCATTTTCTGATGCAGTCTTTCTGTTGTTCTTTCTTGCCTCCTCTCCATGAGAAAATATTTCTACTCTACAGGTTATGATATGTTATAAGCCACAGTAAGACCCTGTCATATTTAACAGGGGGGAAAATTGTAATTCATGGATTAACATATCCAAACATGTGTCTATGCTAAAGTAACCTACCATAACTATTAGTGCTGCTTAAATACCTATATATCTAATTGCTTGTTCTTCATTAGTAGGATCGAAAGGTTATTCCTGGACAAACTGTCAGCCCATGAAAGGAAACAGCCAGAATTGACCAGAGTCCAAGTCAACAGCTCCAGAGAGAGTGGACTGTTTTACCTCTCATCCACCTGTGCCCCTTTTCTAAGCCTAGGGAACAACCTGCGGAAGAGGGGGCGTGGTAGAATGTAAGGGCTGCGATTGGGGTGAATGGTGAAACTACAGCAATGTAGTCTGGACACTCATTTGATCAACTTGATTGAACAAACAACCTGTCACCCCCCACTGGATGGTGGGGCTGTAGGTGTTTGGGCACAACAGCCTGCAGATAGGTTTTGCATGAAGGATGCTTGTACTCATGGATTATCACTTATAGCTAAAAATGAAAAAAAAAACTGAGAGAAAGATGCAGGACAGTTATGGCAGAATGCATGATCTGGGATGGGGTGAGGGTGGGGGGGAGGGAAAGGGAAATAAGCCTGAACTGAATTGGAAAAAATGTATGAAATGCACAAAGCATCAATAAAAATTAATTAAAAAAAAAAAACAAAAGGAAATCTTTCATGTAGAAAGAAAACACTTCCACACCATACCAGAAAAGATCAATTGTTGGTTACTTAGACTCTTGGAAGATGGAATAAGGTACATTTTCCTGTTGCGAAATAAAAACTAAAAGAAAATCCCCAGATGTTGGAGATCAAACACAACAAGGCTTTGAAAAGCAGAGAGATGAAGCAGCTGGCTGAAGATGTCTGGATCAGTGAAAAGATGGTAATGTCTCCCTGGGGATTTCAATTGCCTGGAACAACCCAGCCTTTGAGCTAAAGAGGCCAACAACCCAGGAGTGTCTTTGACTGTAGATAATAAAAGCTCCAACTAAAACATTTTCTGTTTAGAAAAAAAACAAACATAGGGCATTCAGCATGATAGAAATATTTGAATTAATCGCTGTACTCTAGGAAATACCACAGAACACCTGCAGTTCTACTTTCATTCAGGCCAATAAATCTCTATTCAAATGTCTTGTTAACTGTTCTGGACAAGGCATAAGCGATCTTCCACTTCCCCACCTTCATCAATTCTCTTGAATGTTTCAGAGAAAACAATTTATGGAAGTAGGATTTTTCATCCCCATGCTGTTTAAGAAACATACACAGCCCATTTCTTTCAGCACATAGGTGTGTCTACTTGCCACCCACATGTATGTTTCCAGCATAGCTGTGGATGTGGCCCAGCACAAAGTCAAATTTAGTTAACACATCATGAGATGCTCTTATGATTCACTTATTTCTCTACTGGATTTTGTGGTTTTAGAATTTAAACTTTTCATTTATCAGTTGTTGAATTAGGTTATTGGTAAGTAGTTTAGAAAACTAATTTGTGAGGATATATGTCCCTTGTCATAGGCAAGATAGATCTCAGGTAACCCTTGGGCTGAGCTTTGGACTTTGGCAAAATTTGTGAAGCCACAGCTTTCTGATCACCTTGTCTTTTTCTGGGCGGAAGATCTTGCCTTCCTGGTGCTGCGGCTTTGAGGCTTCTTCTTCTTGAAGTAAGCAAGAGTGAGGTGTTGGGGGATTAACACTGCTGATAACTAACATTTGTGGGGGTGGCAATGACAAATTTCTGGTGTGTTCTTTGCAGAGGAACTTGGTTGAGGGCAAGAGGACCTGTCACAAGTAGCAAGCCACTGGCCAGCTGCTTTAGGGAAACCTTTATCTGCCCCTGTGTTGCCTAGTGAAAATGATCAAGTCAGTCCTGGGACCCAGCTTAGCTTTCTCATGTGCTCATTGCTCTCTCTCTCTCTCTCTCTCTCTCTCTCTCTCTCTCTCTCTCTCTCTTTCAACCTTGGATTTAGAAGGTATTTTTTTTGGACAGAGCCTTTCTGGAATGCATAATATACCTGGCATATCTTCCTCTTCATGAGGATGGGGCTGCAGTGAAGCTTTCCTTTCTGCAGATTTTTTTTTTTTTAACGTTATGGTCTCCCTTGTTAGCCTTGCCTGTACTGGCTCTTCCAGAGGCACCATTGCCACCTTTGGCTGAGGGCTTCTCTTCTCATCAGGTTTATCAGCATTTTCACCCATCATCTTGCAAGATATGAAAGAATGAGCTCAACTCGAACTTTCTAAATGACAACATTTTTCAGTATCAAAATGCTGAAAGTCACTTTAGACTATATGAGGAACTCAGATTTCCAGTCTGTTTTACAGTTAATTACACTGTCTTTAGAGGGTAGTTTCAGAGATCTGAAGAGCTTACCGCCATTGTGTTAATGATGAACTTCCCCGCCCCCAGCTACTGAAGCGAATCAGTGGAGGTATAATGAGGAGAGAAATGATGCTCTCTTACCCTCCTCTGTCTGTGGTTGATGCACTGTGGAGCTCTGTCAAAGAGCAATAAAGGTCCCTTGGATTTCAACAAGAGCTCTTTGCGGACCTTGGATTCTTAACTGCATCTGCTCACTGCTGTGCTTGAGTAAATCATTGTAGTTTTACAAGAAGGTTTTTTTTTTTTTTTTTTTAGAGGGAGAAATGATTCAAGAAAAGTCAAGATTGGAACATCAATGACACAGTTAGTCTAAGACATGGAAATAATAGATGAGATTTGTATTTTTATAATTAATCAAAATAAATTTAACTTAAAACACATTAGACAGATGTCTTCCTTGCTTTGCTGTTAACAATTTTGTTATTTTAAAACACTTTATTATTTTTTTAATTTACTTTCTGCGAATATACATATGTGTGTACCTGTATCTGTTGGTGCATGTGCATGTTGACAGAGAGAGAGAGAGAGAGAGAGAGAGAGAGAGAGAGAGAGAGAACTGCAGCATGCCTGTGGATCACATTAGGTAGCTTGTGGTATTTGGTTCACTTCTGTCACCATGTGGGTGAATTAAAATTCCAAACATAATGACATTTACCATAATAAGATTATGCATCTAAAATCTGAACTTTGAATTTTAATTGATTAGAAAAATAGTATCTACACAGGAAAAAAATGTCTAGGCCAGTGAACCTCAAATAATGAAATTGAAGCTCCTCAAATGAAAAGAATTCCAACAGGATAGTTAAGAAATAAAATCTGGAAACTCAAGATGAAAGATTAATCCTTGAACTTCAGACTTATAATGAAATCTCTTACTTCCTTAGAGTGGTAACCACAGCTTTACAGCAAGTGCCCTTGATTTTTAACATTAACAGTAGGGGTCTGTTAAATGTTCCTGGCTGCAAAGAGAAATAATTTGCTAAGTGGTTTCCAAGTAAAGTATTATTAATAATAAGGTTATTCCATGATACTAATAGGTATGAAACAGTACCATTCTCACAGGTCAACATTCTCATTTATAGCGGATAAGCAAATTGGTCAAATTTTATAGGTTTATTTACATGTTCTATGAATCCAGTTACACTATTGATTAGTATATACATTTTCCTTTATAGGCATAGACTATTTTCCCTTGGGGAGTTCAGTTAGTTGATCTATGAGCCAACTTTTGCCTTAATACCTGACTAATTGTCAAGGAATTTTTCTGTTTTATAAAATCAGGCAAAATTTATTTTACAAAACACAAAATTTACTTTGATTTTAGAGGTATTCATAGTCAAGACATTTCAGAATATTAAAGTATTGAAACTGTTACTGAGTATGGGAATGTTTGATGTTGGAATCAATGAAATTTACACTATAATGTGATCATGAAGCTATAGGGACAATGGGTACAAAGTTATTACTTCAAAGTGCCTTCTCAATTACAGTTGCCTTCATCCTTTTGGATCAAAGATCAAATCCAATTCTCACCACGATCTGAAGATTTTCATCTATGCTAGTGATTGAGATAAATTATTAAGTAAGATATGTTCATGAAATGGTGTAGTTTTGTTTCCTCAAAAAAATGACACATTCCAGCAATTTTTACTACAGAGTGATATATTAAAAAGTCAAGCCTTTGCCATGAGACAGGTGATTCTTAGCTGCTACATTCTTAACACCATACTCTGTCTTACACATCTAAAGTAAATCCTAAATCTTTTTAAAGGTTTAAAATTTATTTATTTATTTATTAGTTTTATTTTATGTCTATGTTTTGCCTGTCCCCTAAGTGTACCATGTGCATGTAATACCTACAGAGGCCAGGAGAGGGTGTTGGATCTCCTGGAACTGAAGTTACAGATAGTTTTTAGCTGTATGTGGGTGTTAGGAATCAAACCTCGGTTATCTGGAAAAAATATCAAGTGGTTTTTTTTGTTGTTGTTGTTGTTTTTTTTTTTTTTGTGTGTGTGTGTGTGTGTGTGTGTGTGTGTGTGTGTGTGTGTGTGTCTTCTTTACTAGGATTCCTAATAGGTCACAGTGTTTACAGCTGGATAAAACTAATGGTTACATTTCTCATCTATTTTCTTGCATAGCACCTTCTAGCCCTTTGACAGCTATCCATTGGGGATGAAGCTTATCAAGTGAAATGTAAATAAAGTAAAATATTTGGGGATCTAAAGGACCCCACCAGTTAACAACTCCATAGAAGTAATCTACTCCTGGCACAGAATGTTTTATTTGTTAGCCTACGGTGCCTACTTTAGCTCTACATCTATGAGGAATCTTTTTTCTTCATTTCTTATGATTTATAGGTAATTATACCTTAGGTTTTCCACTATCATAAAAAAACGAAGTAACCATTTCTTTTGATACTACACTTGTGTCAATGATAGGAAGTACATGGACTATTATAAAGAATACTAGGATACTTGATACCCTTCTAAAGCCTCAAAATGCAACAACTTAAAATGGCTGTTTTAAATATCTGCTTATCTAAACATTTTGAAAACAGTTTGATGTAAAATAGAATAATGTTTTCTCCTAAATATTTTTTGCAGATGAAGATTTTCTGAAATTATCTGAATGTATTTATGTTCAAGTTTTCCTTCAATTGCTGTGACAAAACTCTCTGACCAATACCAACTTGGGAAGAAAGGATTTACTCTTTTTATATCTCACAGGTCATGGTTCATCATTTAGAGACTCGGGCGAGGAGCCTGGAAGCAGGATCTGAAGCACAGGCAATGGGGGAGCACTGTTTACTGGCTTGATACCCTGGCCCATGCTCATCTTGCTTTCTTATAGAGTACAGAACCTCCTACTCAGGGATGGCATCACCCACAGTGGGCTGGACCCTTTCATATCACTCAACAATCCAGAAGATGCATCACAGATATGGTCACAACCCAATCCACTGGAGAAAATTCTCCAATTGAGACTCCCTCAACCTTCGTGTGTCAAGCTGACATTAAAGCTATTAACCACAATTTACGAAGGCATTGAAAGGACTCAATCTCTCTAAAACTTAAGATGATATAAAACAATTAAGATTAAACGCAATCTTAAAATTAGATGATATTCAATTTGTTCTTCATGCTTTTTTCTCAAGTAATTTGTAATTATATATGAAATGAGAGCTCAGAATCATACAGTGAGTGATTTTCTCATTACCTGTTTTGGAAAGAGAGTAACTGGTAAAGTTAGGGAAAAAGTCATTCACATATATTTTCTTCAAATAGCTATAATTTACCAAGTGCCTGTATATTCTTCAAATACCTATAATGTACCATGTGATTTTAATTTTGAATTGTTTAATGATAATTTTCTACCCAAGTCCAGAATTTCTATCACTTGCTGTACTAGACTCATAAATGTTCTAATGCAAAGATAACCTGCTGTGAATTGGCTACTGAGGGACTGGGACTGCTTCTGTGTGGAGAAGGAAGGCCATCCTAAACAAATAGGAGAGTCAAAACTGGGGCTAGGAATCTTTGCATTTTGCACATATGTGCAATGGACCTAAAAGGTCCCTTGTGTAAAGAGAAATAGGTTAGCAATATAGTATGAAAAAGGGTGGGGGAATGTGGTTCCTATCAGCAACACTGAAACAATGTCTCATTTCTTGTTTTTATGATCATTATAAAATCTTTACATTTTGAATTACAATAGTACAAAACAACAAGAACCTGGTTTTGCTGAAGAAAATTCTACTTTCACATTACTATCATTCAATCACATAAACCACCTCTTTTCTAGTCACTTTATAGAATCAGAATTTACTACTTAAGAAAAATAATGTGGCAAATTGTCATTTCTAGGCTTTTCTATAGTGGGGAAACTGTCAAGATTACAAAAACAACATATATTTTCACTCATAATTTGTTTTCTCAAGGAACTTTGAAGAACACAGTACACTAAAAAATGATGAGAGAACATACACATATTTTAAATATTCACTAACAGTAGAGTTAACAATAACCTTCAAATTCTTATCAGTAATTTTAAATTGTCTATTATAAGAAAAGTGCATACTCAGCATTAGCAAGAGACTGCTATTGTATTTACACATGTTTCAAGGTAATAAGGAAATGTCCACTCAAATTTTTGTGACCAGTTAAAATAAATGGTATAGTTGGTAAGGTCATATGGAAAGAGAATACAGATTAAGAGTGACAAGATCCTCCACATTTATCACTAATGATTCTGCCAGTTGAATTTTTATGCAAAATATTTTTATAAATTATATACTTTTTTGAATAAAGAGTAAGAGATATGGAGAGATGGCTCACCAGTTAAAACTCGGTCTGCTGTTCCAGAGGATCAGGATTAGATATCTATCAAGCACATAGTGGCTAGCATCATCCTAACTCAGTGTCCAGGAGATGCAACATCCTCTTCTGACATCTAGGGTGATTGCATGATAAGGGTGCAGTTGCATACATGCACACAAAGTACTCAAACACATAAAATAAAAATGAATACATAAATAAATTAAATAAAGGGTAAGATAAAACTCTGTCAATTTTGTACATATCCAACTTTGTAAAGTTAATTTAATTTTTTTACATTCACAATATATAATTAATTTAAGCAAATTGACAATTGACAATTGGCACCTCAATAAATTCTAAAGCTTTTGTACAGTGAAAGAAACATGTGTCTATGCTAAAGTAACCTACCATAACTATTAGTGCTGCTTAAATACCTATATATCTAATTGCTTGTTCTTCATTAGTAGGATCGAAAGGTTATTCCTGGACAAATTGTCAACCCATGAAAGGAAACAGCCAGAATTGACCAGAGTCCAAGTCAACAGCTCCAGACAGAGTGGACTGTTTTACCTCTCATCCACCTGTGCCCCTTTTCTAAGCCTAGGGAACAACCTGCGGAAGAGGGGGCGTGGTAGAATGTAAGGGCTGCGATTGGGGTGAATGGTGAAACTACAGCAATGTAGTCTGGACACTCATTTGATCAACTTGATTGAACAAACAACCTGTCACCCCCCACTGGATGGTGGGGCTGTAGGTGTTTGGGCACAACAGCCTGCAGATAGGTTTTGCATGAAGGATGCTTGTACTCATGGATTATCACTTATAGCTAAAAATGAAAAAAAAAACTGAGAGAAAGATGCAGGACAGTTATGGCAGAATGCATGATCTGGGATGGGGTGGGGTGGGGGGGGGAGGGAAAGGGAAATAAGCCTGAACTGAATTGGAAAAAATGTATGAAATGCACAAAGCATCAATAAAAATTAATTAAAAAAAAAAAAAGAAACAATCTGGGAAGTAAATAAAACTCACAGAGTAGGAGGAAACCTTTACTGCTGATACATCTGACAGAGCGTATCCCCAGAATATATAACTACCAAAAAAGAACAAAGAAGTAAGGAAAACAAATAGCTCAATCAAAAGATGAGTAAAGAACTGAACAGAGATTTGACATTCACCAGAGAGAAGTAAATATGGATGAGAATCATCTTAAAAATGTTCACTTGTTAAGGGAAATGGAATTAAAACTGGCTTGTTAAGGTATTATATCACTCCAATAGACTGGCTAAGTTTTTTTTTTTTTTAATTTTTTTTTTTTTTATTAATTTTATTTATTTCTGGTATGTGTTGAATGTACGCTGCAATGAAGTTTGTGGCACACCCCGTGTCGTTGCAACGCGCGCGAGGTCAGAGAGGGTACGGATTCCCCTGAACTGGGGTTCTCTGGGAATTGGAGTTTCAAACGGTTCTAGCCGCCATGTGGGTGCTGGGGATCGAACCGCGTCCTCTGTAAGGAGCGGTCGGGCGCTCTTAACCGCTGATGCTATCTCTCCAGCCCAACATTATACCAAAATGCTTAGAGAAAGGTGTGGGAAAGGGAAACACTCATCCACTGCTGGTGGAATGCAACCCATGCAACCACTATGGAAAGCCAGTGTGGAGAACTTTAAAGATGAAAATGAGCCTACCACCCCACCCGTCCAAAAAAGTAAAAAACCACTCGCTGGGTATTACCCAGAACGACTTATGCCGTTGCAAAGATACATTGCACATCCATGTTATATGCAGCTCTCTTCACAATAGCAGTGAGCTGGAACGCAACCCAGAAGTACCCCTCAATCAATGAGTGATAGTGAAATGTGGTACCTATTCTACACACATGGGAGATTCTATTCATGAGTAAAGAAGATGACATCGTGAACTTTGCAAAAAATAAATGGATGGACACTTGAAGCCATTCTATGGCTAAGTCAAATAACACACAGGAAATGGTTTCCCCATTTGTGGATGCTAGTACCAAATCCCCCCAATGAAAGACACAGCTGAGCAAAGTTATTGTTATATTTCTTTTTTAAATTTATTTCTGCTATTTGTACTAGTGCATGCAGGTTTGTGCAACCCTGTTTTGTGCAATTGCGCGGAGGTCAGAAGAGGGTGTCGGATCTCCCTGGACTGGAGTTCTCCTGGAATGGAATTGGAGTCTTCTCAGATTTCGACTTCTTCTTCGGAACCGCCATTGTGGTTGCTGGGTATCGAAACCGGGTCACTCTGTAAGAGCACTCCGCGCTCTTAACCTCTGGGCCATACTCCAGCCCTATTGTTATAGTTCTTTCTATCTGAAAACTGTGATTATATATGATAATCATTAATGAGCCAGAATAAACTTACCATCTAGTTTTCAGACATGGTATTAATGTTAATGGGCAGAAGGTATATGTCCTATTTTGGAGTAATTAAAATTAAAGAGAAAAATAAGTGAAACAACTAAACATCATATTAGTGAGTAACAATAGTTTATTTCTGGAGGACATAACTCTGGTACATATATGATGGTTGTCATCGGGCATTTTTGGAAGCAATACAATAGGGAGGGAACCACAGCAACCATAAGTACTGGGTTAAAGAATGGACTGATTAGTAGGAATTGGCCTAAACAATAAACCGTTGCAGGCAAAAATCTTTGAAAAAGACTGAGAGACAGATGCGAGGACATTCTTATGAAGAACTCCTGATCTGGGATGGGTGCTTGGGAAGGAAAGGTGAATATATTAAAGTACTGAAACTGTGTCTGAAATACACAAAAAACAAAGTTAAAAGTATTAAAAATAGTAAAAGACCAGCATATTTCTTTTTCTGATATATTTAGAAATATTTTTCCAATATTGTTATAAATTATTTTGAAGATATATCAGTTATATATATTGGTTTTCTAATCAAGGCTATTTTTTAAATGGATAATTTTTATTTTCAATTTCCATTCAATTTTTTTGGTCAATCTTTTTAAACTTTTGTTGTGAACACTTTATTTTCATGCTGTTATTTCTGGTGTTGTGGGTTTGTGTGGGTTACATGTATGTGAGTGAACTGCTTCCAGAGCTCATAAGAAGGTGCTGGTTCACANTTATTTATTTCTGTATGTGTTTGAATGTACTGTCTGCATGCAAGTTTGTGCACCCGTGTCGTGCAACGCCGCGCAGGTCAGAAGAGGGTATCGGATTCCCCTGGAACTGGGGTTCTCCTGGAATTGGAGTTTCAGACGGTTCTTAGCCGCCATGTGGGTGCTGGGGATCGAACCGGCGTCCTCTGTAAGAGCGGTCGGCGCTCTTAACCGCTAGGCTATCTCTCCAGCCCAAATTATACCAAAATGCTAGAGAAGGTGTGGGGAAAGGGAAACACTCATCCACTGCTGGTGGGAATGCAAACCCATACAACCACTATGGAAAGCAGTGTGGAGAACCCTTAAAAGACTGAAAATGAGCCTACCACCCAACCCAGTCATACCACTCCTGGGTATATACCCAGAAGACTTATCCTTCTGCACAGATACATGCACAGTCATGTTTATGCAGCTCTCTTCACAATAGCAAAGAGTTGGAACGAACCCAAGTACCCCTCAATCAATGAGTGGATAGTGAAAATGTGGTACATCTTCTACACAATGGAGTTCTATTCAGTGATAAAGGAAGATGACATCATGAACTTTGCAAATAAATGGATGGAACTTGAAGCCATTATGCTAAGTCAAATAACACACAGGAAATGGTTTCCCTCATTTGTGGATGCTAGTACCAAATCCCCCAATTGAAAGACAAGCTGAGCAAAGTTATTGTTATATTTCTTTTTTTAAATTTATTTCTGTATGTGTACTATCTGCATGCAGGTTTGTGCACCCGTGTTGTGCAATGCCGCGGAGGTCAGAAGAGGGTGTCGGATTCTCCTGGAACTGGAGTTCTCCTGGAATTGGAGTTTCAGATGCTTCTCGGCCGCCATGTGGGTGCTGGGGATCGAACCCGGGTCCTCTGTAAGAGCACTCCGCGCTCTTAACCGCTGGGCCATCACTCCAGCCCTATTGTTATATTTCTTTCTATCTGAAAACTGTGATATTATGTTAATCCATTAATGAGCCCCAGAATTAACTTACCATCTAGTTTCAGACATGGTAATTAATGTATATGGGCAGAAGGTATATATTCATATTTTAGAGTAATATAAAATTAAAGAGAAAAATGTGAACTAAACATATATTGGAGTTAACATAAAGTTTATTCTTGGAGGACATAACTCTGGTACATATATGATGTTTGTATAGGGATATTTTGGAGCAATACAATAGGGAGGGAACCACAGCAACATAAGGACTGGGTTAAAGAATGGACTGATATAGTTAAATTGTGCCTAAAGCAATAAACCTTTGCAGGCAAAAACTTTAAAAAGACTGAGAGAAAGATGCAGGACATGTATAGAAGAACTCATGATCTGGGATGGGGTGGAGGGAAGGGAAAGGGGAATATATCTAAAGTGAACTGAAACTGATGTCTGAAATACACAAAACAATAAAAGTATTATAAAATAAGTAAAAAAGAAGATATTTCTTTTTCTGATATATGTAGAATATTTTTCCAATATTTGTATAAATTATTGAAGAAAATCAGTTATATATTTGGTTTATTAAAAGGCTATTTTTAAATGGAGTAATTTATTTTCAATTTCCATTACAATTTTTTGTCAATCTTTTTAACTTTTTGTTGTGAACATTTTATTTTCATCTTTTATTTCTGTGTGTATGTGGGTCTGTGTGGGTACATGTATGTGAGTGAACTGCTTCCAGAGCTCATAAGAAGGTGCTGGTTCACATAAAGCTTGAGCTCCACGTGCTTGTGAGGTGTTAAATATGATCAGAGAGTTACTCATAGTTAAGTAAACATTCATTTCTGTTTCTTTATGATATGCAGTGCTACCTTACAAAAGTTAAGCAGGCCACAGGACTGCTGATAATTTAGGACATTGAGTCTTTATGGTCCTGTTCAGTCACAGGTCACCTGGCATCTCAGGACAGGAACAAGCTCAGCAGAATAACAGCTGACTTGTATCCATTGTGGCACAAATGAGAAATGAACAAGGAAGGAGAAGTGTCCCAATGTTCCTGAGATTTCAGACCTAATTATGCAAGAACTATATGATAAATAATGATGACTGGTGCACACAGCTTTCCTCATACCCCTTCCATACTTAAGATAATGTTTGGGTTTATCCATGTTGATACAGCTTTAGTCCAAAGTGAGCAAACTGAGGGCTTACACGACATCAGACCTGCACAAGTTTTCAGAAAGACTGATTTTCACATTTTAGTAGTTGGAAAAGAAAAAGAGAAAATGATTCTTTATTAAATAGAAATAAAAATGCAAAGTTCAAGTACCAGTGTCCATAAAAAGTTATGTGGAAACCTATTCATGTTCATGTCCTGCCTATTGTTGATTTCTGGCTGCAATGGTCAAGATTAGTAACTCTAAGATGAGAAACCTGGGTTTGTGTTATTCACTTTAAACACAACCTAAGTATTTACAAATTCTTTCTATTCCAGAGAAAATATGGTTCGTTTTGTTGGATAAAATTACCATAAAAACCAAGAATACTCAAAACATGATATTTTCTAATAGACTGATTTCATATTTTATATCTAGGACAAGTTGTTTGCAGCAGAAGAATGAGAAAGACACTACTGGAGACTTTGCAAGTCAGGAGGCATAAAACTGAAGATGTTCTTTAAACCTCTGTCACAACTATTCAAGTCCTCCACAACAGTTTAGAATCAGTAGCTCTAAAATATAAAAACAATAATGAGTTTGCTAGTGTTCCAGCAAACATTCATTGTCTGAGCATGAGAATTTTATTATTCTTCTTGGGACTATTTTCAAATAAATATAATAACATGGCAATGCATGTGTCTAAATTTAAGCACTGGGGTGGTTAATGAAATGGATCAGAGTCACAGAGAACAGGCCAGTCAGGGCTATGATGCAAGATTTTGTCTCAAAAACATAAGAAAATAATAATATGAAAACATTATTTTCTCATGTGCTGTATGCATTTTCAATGCAAGAACACAACTTTCCCCTCAAGTGATAAGAGATGGTTTATCCTGAACCAAAATGAGTGAGGATGGCTTGTGAATACAGATTCAGGTTACCTTAAATTCCATGCCCTGACATGGTAGCAGTTCTATTAAGTTTTATAGTAGCAGAAATAATAAAGTTGTAAACCAAGAGAACTTTCAAGTACATTGGTATAATCCTCAGGCAAGGAAATCTCTGAAAAGCAGAGAATTCTCAGCTCTAGTCCTCAGGTACACCTGACAGTATCAATGGTCTTTTGGAGGAAACTAGGGATCTGTTTATACATTCTAAAGGATTTATATAATGGTCAGAAAGATGTAAGGTTACATACACATGGAACAGGACACTAAATTGTTATTAAAGGCTGCTAACAATGCCCTAAGATAATTTGGCTTCACACTTATAACATTCCAACCTCTCCACATAATTGAAATTCTAATCAATTAATCAGCCTTGTAGAAGGATTAAAGGAAAGGTGAATTCCTTCAGGAACCTTTCTGTAATGAACAATGTGCAGATGTATGAAACAAAATCCTTTAGAATAATCAGCATCAAAACTTAAATTTCAAGAGTCTAATCAGAATCTTTCTCTTCTTAAGTGCTATTTTAAAACAATACTTAAAAAGAAACTCAGTTCTGGATTGATTCTCAGCCAATAAGGAATGTTTATATCCTTATTACCAGGTCCTGTAAGCATTAAAGTATAAGACAGATCTTTGTGGACGAAATAAGGATCTTGAGAAGAATTTAAAAATGCATTTTAGAGTAGACCCTCAAGTCAATGTGTCCTTAAAACCTGCACTCCGAAGTCATCTGAAGGAGGAGGTCAATCCTATATGAAAATGGTGGCACAGTGAAGACTGTGAAACCACAAATGTTCCTACCACCCAAAACTGGAAAAGACAGCAATACCCAGAGAGAAGGGCATGTCATTCCTGCTATCACATCGAGTTTGAAATTCTTACAGACATGTCATAAAATAAATTCCTGTTGATTCCAGTCATGAATTGTAGTAAACTTTTCCAGCAGTTACAAGAATTTAATACAATTCTTTCATTTACTTAAGCAGGGGATTGACCCAGCGTCCACAAATGCTATCTCCTCACTAATCATCAATGAAATTAGCAAAAAATCAATGAAGTACATCTTAACATCTCAGTGAAGACATTTTCAAATGAAAGCAATGAATCATGTGAAAAGTATTTGACATGAGTAAATGTACTGAAATAAAATCAAGGATTTAAAATATCAAACTGATTGCTTACCAAACTAGGAGACTGAAATTTAGTATAATTTACAATTTTAAGTGTAAAGGACATGAGAAAAGTTTCTGTGATTTATTCATTGTTTTTTATTCTCAGCAGAACCAAATATATTTCCTTTAAACACTAGAAGTCAAATTTTGGTTGAGGAAATGAGTTTAGTTCAGGAGTGGCCACAGCTAGGGCTTTTAATATTAGTGATATAGGAGAAAATGAGTTCCCCTTTTAAGGGTTCTTAGTCTTATTAATACGGTAATTTAAGACTTGAGTAGCCAGAGCTTAGATGGAGGATTTCCCAGGACCACCTGAAGCACAGAATCATCCAAACCTTCAGTGCCAGATGGGTACTGCTGAGACATCCAACTTGTGGACTGGGCTACTACTGGAGTTTCAGCCTCTTCAGAGTATAGACTGCCATTGTTGGGCTACCCAGGATGTATCACAGCGACCAGTACAGGAAGATCAAGACAGGACGCAGTGCTGACTGGACCTCATTTGGTGACCATGTGAAAGGAAAACCCCAGTGTGGAGCACAAGGGCAGAACTGATCATGGTTTGGGCTTGCCAAGGAGGAGCCTTCAAACATGACATCTTTCAGTGTAATAAAGAAAAGAAAATCATAAGCTGAAGATGTTAAAACCTATGACATATGTGGCATGCATATGTGCATATTTTGGAGTGATGCTTATTGGAAGGAATAACAGCAACAACAACAAGACTGAGTCAAAGAACTGACTGAAATGGTGAACTTCTGCTCAAAATAGTAAATTTCTGCATTGAGAATTTTGAGAGACTGAGAAAAAGATGAAAAACATGTTTGGCAGAATGCATGAGCCCTGGTGGGGTGGAGGGCAGGGAGTGGGGTACGGGTCTAGATTTGATTTGAATTTTGTATGAAATGCACAGAGCTTCAGTAAAAATAGACTTTAAAAATATTTATGTATTAAAAATAAAATAAAATAATTTAAAGTCAGGCATCATTGAACTTGCTTTTTAATCCCAAAGCAGGGAGGGTATGTGGTAGAGAAAATCGGATCTCTGTGAGGTCCAGGCTAGCCTGGTCATTATAACAAGTTTCAGGCCACTGGGGGCTACAGATAGACACTATCTCAACAAGACAAAATATAACAATAAAAAAGAAAATAATTATGAATGGTCTCAGATGGAAGCTTTAGGACATTTTTATTAGGAGTTAAACAGAAAGCACCAGGGAAGGAAAGATACCAATCTCAGCAGCTACCCAGAGGAGAAAGAAGGGGAGAAGGAAAAAAAAAAGTGAGAAACTTTTTATATAAGGGGAAATAAAACCATAAGATGGGGAAAGTCCAAAGTTTTGGGGAAAAAATGCTTAGAAGACATTGAAAGAAGGAAAGGGCAGGTTCTGTTTTTCTGAAGAATTCAAAAACCATAGACTTACAGAGTTAAGCCCCTGTTGCAGGCCTGGAAACTGTCTTAGAGGATAAGAATTGTGGGCAGGGAAAGTTCAGCATTTCATGACAGCATTCTATTCTTAGAGTATGAAGAAGGCACAGAAGATTAACTAGTCAAAAAATAAAATCTAATCTGTCTGTCTGAAGACCCACTTTTCCTGCCTCACTGGTCAATGACCTGGTCACAGAACCACCCCTAGGAAGGTGGGTTCAACTTGTTATGTTAAAGTGGTGGGCAGAGTAACAAGTTCATAGGACACTGTGAGTATTTTTTTTCTTGCCCAGAATCAATCCTGCCTCCTAGGGCAGTTCTTGTGGATCTGAGCTGCAGACAGGACTGTCCAAAATTCATGTCCACCTTTGTGAATGCCTCAGAAAAGCATAATCCCTTTCCATTTCTTCTCTTCTTCTTATCCTTTTCTAAGCATGTTTTCCCTAATGCTTTGGGCTGCCCTAGTATCCTGTAGTTCTTTACTTTTTCTCTAAAGTTTCCTTCTTCCTACCATGGTGCTGCTGGTTGACCACATGTCTAACCTCCATGCAGGCTCTAATCTTGTATGGCTTCATGGCATTCCCCTTTCTCCCCTAAATTCTCCTCTTTCAGGCACCTGCCAAGAATCCTGGCTTGCATGCTTAGAGGATTTTACTTCAGATTCTAATAAGTTTGTCCTAAAGCTTCTGTTTTAGTACATCCTTAAATTCTTCCATGAATGGGAGACGGCAGTCTGTAGAGGATGCTGTTTCTTCAAAGTATGTGTACCTATCTCCTTAGTATGACTTAAGGTGAACACATCTTCCTAGGGGTGGTGCTGTGTTCAGGTGATTGACCTGTCAAAAATGGAATGTTAGGTCTTCAACTAACCACAGATTTTATTCTACTGACCAGGAGTTTCTTTTGAAGAGGCTTTTCTTCCTGCTTATAAAATCAATAAATTGGGCTGGGCATGGTGGCACACACCTTTAATCTCAGCACTCTGGAGGCAGAGGCAGATGGAGTCTGTGAGTTCAAGGCCAGCATGGTCTATAGAGTGAGTTCCAGGCCACCTGGGGATACAGGGAGACCCTGTCTCAACTCCCTCCCCCCCAAAAAAAAATCAGTTAATTGTTTTTTTAATTAATTTTTTATTGATGTTTTATGTATTTCATACATAATTTTTCATTTCTGTTCAGGCTATCCCTTACCCCCACCCCACCCCAATCCATCCCAGTTCATGTACTCTATCATAACTGTCCTGCATCTTTCTCTCAGTCTTTTTGTTTTAAACATGTATTGGAAAACTAATTTTTATGAGATATTTCTATCCTTTTCCTTTTGATAAGAACTGATGTTCTGGATTCTGGAGCATATGAAATGATTTTGGAGGCTGAAATAGATTTTGAAATGGAACGATGCTGCTAATTATCCCAGAGACCATAAGAGCTTTCCATAAAGCTTCCCATTTCAAACATAAATACACTCCAAACTCTTTAAAATATCAAATTTATTTTAGGAACTGTTAATGAATTTTAGCTGTGATACTAAAGACTTCTAATGCATAAAAGTTAACTTTTTCATATAGTTTTTATGTTAATAATGGCATTCTGTGGTGCACAGTATGAAAAATTAAAGCTTCCTCCATTTGCTGTTACTTCTGCTATTGTACATGTGTTATCCATGAAATAAGGAGCTTAGAATCAGTAGCCAAAGATGTTTAGGCTCATAATTTTTCACAAGTAACTTTTCCACTGGCCTGACAACCCAAATGGTCTCATGCAACTCATAAAAAAAGAATTTCTTTTTAATGTGAAGTATGGGTTCTTGCTCATTTAAATTTAGGGTTTGATGGAAAAAATGAATGTCTGCATTGTGAGGATGCTTACAGTTAAAAAATTATCAAAAACTTTTACTCATATAATCGATTCGTGCATGATTAAAAATAACAAAATTGTTTGAGAAAATATTTCTGCTTGAAAACTGAGAAATATTGAAACCATTAAATTGTCTTCTGAACAATAAGAAAGATCTTACCACAAATAATGAAATGACAATGTTTAAGATTAAACAAGATTCTCTGCTCCATCCCCCAAACCTTCACACTCTTCTATCTCACTTTTAAAATATGAAACAAAACAACAACAACCAAAACACCCACAAAAATACAACTTTGTGGTCTGGAAATGAGTTAGTTAAGTTGATATAACACTTGTAAAAGCTGTGATAGGTGCTTATGTGATTTTTTTGCCCACTGAGTTCTGAATGCTAAACAAATTAATATCTTAAAACCTGATCTTTATGTGTATGTTAAGGCAGCCTTGGGGAATGGCTGGATTTTGATGTTCTTGGCTTTCATGAATGAGATCAGTGGCTTTAAAGAGCAGTAAACTTAGTCTGAGGGAACTTGACCTCTTTTAGCCTTGAGGAGTCCAGCAAGCAGGTGGCTCTCTGAGTAGTAGGCAGGTCCTTTAACAGACACCAAATATCCTGAGCTTGGCCTTCTCTGTTTCCAAAACAGAGATAAATGAATTTCTGCTTAGGAATTGTGTTTGTGTTTGTGTCACTTTTCTCAGAAGACAAGAACAAGTGTGTGTACACTTACTCACCCTAGAAATGTGCAAATCCACTACCAAAGACAAAATTTCACACCAAATCATATTAGTGGCCCAAGGAATTTGTTGGGATAACTAAAAGCCCAGGGATGTGCAGGCAGCTGAATCACCAGGAAGCTTCTCCCAGCATGAAAGTGCAGCTCTAGAGTTAACAGAAGGACTTGATCACTGTAGGCTCTTCTTTCCAGTGACTGTTAGTGACATAATACTTTGAGGAAGAGTCTTATGATTCTTGCATATTTCATGAGCTTCCTGAACCTTAAAAATTTTGTGAATTGAGTTCTTCAAGGAGGAACTATATAATTCAAAGAAAGATGTGCTGCAATATGCCAATCTTTATTCTGGCTCTTTCATTATTCACTCTCTGTTTTCTAATGCTCCTTGAGCTTTGGAATGAGTGATATAGATGTCTGATCCATTTACTCCATTTATTCAGATACGAATGAACACTGGCTTGCTGTATCATAGCAACAGCCACGTATTCTCAACAAATTCAACAATTATGAGTGTCTGTAATCCACCACCCATTGGGAAATGAAAACCTTTCACTCCATGACTAAAAGAAACTGACAGTAATATTAATATAAGGAAGTAAACATGAATGTTCAGAAGGAAAATTCTAGGAATATCGCACCTGTTTTTTTTTTGTTTTTGTTTTTGTTTTTGTTTGTTTGTTTGTTTGTCTTTTCAAATCAATAGCAATTTTTTGTCTAGTAGAGAATATGCCTCTCCCATACGGGGCAATATACTCTGAATTTTATAGTACTAGATATGATTTCTCTTCTGTGGAACAAGTCCTAAATTCAAGTTAAAAATCATTGGATGCACACATAACAGTTGTGGTACAATTATACTGGAAGGCACATCTTCCCAGGCCCTTAGGTAAACGGAGCACAAAGAGTCCAAAACTTTACAGAACTATTTACAATTCTCACTTGGCACCCTGCACAGTGCCTTCTGGTTTTGATGAAAATAAGCCAGCAGCATAAATACAAACATGTAGCTTAGTTCCAGGCTGATTTTCCCCTATAGTAAAACTAACATTCATGGTGTCTTTGGAGGAAGATTTATCACGTGGTTCTGGCTTTCACTTAGCTAGTTTTCTTATACAGCCTATGTCCACCTGCCTAAAGACAGTGACATCCATAGTGGGATGGTCTTGCCACATGAATCACCAATCAAGGCAATCCTGTATACACATGGTCAGAGGCTAATATGTTGGAGGGAATTCTTCAATGTAGATTTCCCTTTTCTAGAAATGACTTTTATAAAATGGACGAATCTGGACTAATGACTTTTAATTAAACCTAGTAAACTCACTGAACCACATGTTCCTGTGTCCTGGAAAATGGACATTGATTCAGAGGAGCCGTAAATTGCTTCTCCATCTGAAAATAATGGGAGTGAAGGTGGCTGTGCTTGAGGAGTAACATCAAAACAATGAAAGGCCCTGCATACATCTTCATTGAAAAAATGGAGATGGGGAAGAATTGCTTGCCATTTTGTGTATAAAATGAGGCAAGATAGTCTGATAAAGTAAGTCAGATAATCTAAGTCTGTAGTTCTCTAAAACTGATGCAGGGGAAATGGGGAAAGTATAAGTCCTGCTCTTTAGAACCAAAGTTAAGGGTAAAGTTGTTTTATTTCAGTTAAATTTGTAATGTGGCATGGTAATGCAGCTCTCTTTCCCAGATGAGTCTTTGTTGTGTCAAATAGACAGATGGAACTCAGTAGCAGCACTTACTTCCTATCTGATTGATACATGTATACATAACTATTAAACTTTAACTTTCCTTTCTTATTTGTCAACATAATCTCAGGTAAATGTCATAAGATAAAATATAGTACAGGGCTAGAGAGATGTCTCTGTGGTTAAGAGCTCTCTAACTGCTCTTTCAAAGGACACAGGTTTAATTTCCAGCCCCTACATGTAGCTAAAAAGCATCTATAATTCCAGTTTCTGGGGAGTCCAAAACCTTCTGACCTCAACAGGAATTGTTAGACATGACTGCACTTCTGTAAGACATGAGTGCAATTACATACATGCAGGCAATACACTCATACAAATGAAATAAAGATAAGGACTTGAGTGCACAGAGCTTAGATCAAGGATTTCGCTGGACCAACTGAAGCACAGGTAGGGGTCGGGCTCTTTAGCCAGGTGGATTGTCAGATAATTGAATCCTTGTCTTGTGTGGCTGTGGGGGTGGAGTTGCCCAGCTAGCTGGTATAAAAGGTGGGCCTGTTGCCACTGGGAGACTTGAGTGCACAGAGCTTAGATCAGGGGATTTTGGTGGACCACCTGAAGTATAGGAGCCTGGTACTTCAGCCAGGCAGATTGTTGGATAATTAAATCATCGTCTTGTGTGGCCACTAGCTACCCCCCACCCCCATCCTCAGACAATTGGAATTGTGGAGAGAGGAGAGAGTGTCCAAGTGGGACCACAACAGTGATTCCAGGGCACAAGGCAATAAATGAAACAGCAAACCTGAGACAACTCCAGTCCTGCATCACCAAGCCCTACAAACAACTTAGAAGTACTGGCTGTCAGGAAGCAGAGTGAGCATAGCGCTCAGCAAAGTACCAACTGAGTTACTTACCAAGAGTTCTAGTTTGACTTCCATTGCTGTGAAAAAACACTCTGACCGACACCAACATGGGGAGGAAAGAGTTTATTCAGCTTATATCTCCTGGGTCACAGTTCATCACTTAGGGAGCCCAAGGCAGGAACCTGGAGGCAGGAGCTGAAGTACAGACCATGGATGAATGCTGTTCACAGCTTGCTCCCCTGGCTCATGCCCAGCCTGCCTTCTTATATGGTACACAACAACCTGCCCAGGAAGGCATTACTCATTGTGGGCTGGGCCCTCCCACATTGCCTGACAATCAAGACAATACTCCACAGACGTGGCCACAGGCCAATCCAATGGAGCCAATTCCCCAATTGAGCTCCCTCAACCCAGTTGTGTCAAGTTGACACTAAAGCTATCCAGCACACCAGGTTTTTGGATAACCTTCAGAATAGAAAGAGAAGTGTTAGTTAGACTTCCAATATATAACCAAAATTGAAACCCTGAAACCTAGACAAGTGAACACTCCGTAAACAAGGAGAAAACAATGAAGGCATCCAAAGGAAGCAAGTAAAGCAAGCCTTCAACACAGTACAGAAACATTTGAGATTTGTGTCAGAATACAAAAAAAATCCAAAGCAAAACAAAACAAAACAAAACAAACAAAAAAACAAAAAACAAACCATGCCAATAGCACAACTAAAGATCAACCTGGGAAAAGTGCAGAATAATTCCACACCAAACTACCAACCTCTACCAACCCCATAGAAGATTCCTACAATGAGATCTCTCTAGAGGTAACTCAAGACACAGATCTTAGAAGAACAATCACAGACATATTCAAAGAAATCAAAGAATATAAAGAATAAGTCAGATAACTAAGGAGAGAGAATGAAAAACACAAGACGGACATAGAGGGAGAGAATGACAAACTTCTGAAAGAACTAAAGGGAGAGAATGACAAACTCCAGAAAGAACTTGAGGGAGAGAATGACAAACTCTAGAATGGAGTGGAAACACTGAAAAGATCCCATGCTGAAATAAAAAAGGAAACCAACCAGCAAAGCAAGTGGCTACAGGAAGAGATTGAGAAACTGCAAAAGGAAGTGGAAATACTAAAGGAATCACAGAATGAAATGAAAAAGAAAAACCAAACACTCATCCAATCAAAAGGAAAGGATGGGAAAAAGCCTCAGAAGTATAATGGAGAAAGCAGAAAAAGTATCAGAGCTGGAGGACAACAGAGAATAACTAAAAAGCTCAAGTAAAGATTATGAAAAATTTAAAAATACACAAAAGGGGAAGATCCAGGAAATGTGGGACACCATAAAAAGGTCAAACCTCCACGTCTTAGGGATAGAGGAAGGAGAAGAATTCCAAGAGAATGGTATTGATCAGATCTTCAACAGACTAATAGAAGAAAATTTCTCCAAGCTAAAAAAAGACAAACCCATACAAATACAAGAAACAAATAAAACTCCAAATAGCGAAGATCAGAAAAGAAACTCCCCACACAATAGCATAGCTAAAATGCTAGACATGCAAAACAAAGACAAAATTCTGAAAGCCACAAGAGAAAAACAACAAGTTACATATAAAGGGGAACCCATTAGAATTACAGCTGACTTTTCAGGTCAAACTATGAAAGCAAGAAGAACATGTACCAAAGTATTCCCAGAGCTAAACAACTATAGATGCCAACCCAGGTTACTATAGCCAGAAAAAATTGTTGATAATAGTTGAAGGAGAAAGAAAAATCTTCCATGAAATAAACAGGATGATAGAATACATGTATGGAAAACCAAACCTTCATAGAATGCTTGAAGCAATTCAAAGGACAGGGAGATGAGCAACTATCCCCAGGCACCTAGAAAGAGAAATTAATAAAATCATAACTTCAGAGGTAGAAACTTAGACCAAAAATGCAAATGGATAATAAGGACACAACAGACATCTTTAAATAACAACCTTAAGTATTAATGGACTAAACTTCCCAATCAAAAGACATAGACTGGGAGAATAGATTAGGAAACAGAACCCTTTTTTTCTGTCTACAAGAAACCCATCTCACTCTCAAGGGCAGTCACCTACTTAAGGTGAAAGGGTGGAAAAGATATTCCAAGCGGATGGTACCAAAAAGCAACAGGAGTTGCTATTTTAATATCAGACAAAATAGACTTCAAAATAAAAGTAGTCAGAAGAGACAAAGAGGGCCATTACATCTCTATCAAATAAATAATTAACCATGAAGACTTCACAGTCATGAAAATATAACAATATTTTTGGTGAAAGAATTTATAAATTTATAAATTTTGGTACTAGGGCAATAAGGAAAGAAAAGGAAATTAAAGGAGTACTAATTGGAAAAGAGGAAGTCAAGCTATTGCTTTTTGCAGATGATATGATAGTTAACCTAAGGGATGTTAAAAACTCTAACAGAAAACTAGAAATGATTAAGAGTTTCAGTAAAGTGGTGGGATACAAAATTAACTTAGAAAAATCAGTAGTCATTCTTTACACCAACAACAAACAACTGAAAAAGAATACAAGGAAACTTTCCCACTCACAATAGCCTTAAAAACAATAAAATACCTAGGAACAAACCTAACCAAAGACACAGATATCACTAAAACAAAAATTTTAAACCACTGAAGAAGGAAATTGAAGAAGACATCAAAAGATGGAAAGACCTCCCATGCTCATGGATTGGAAAAATTAATATATTAAAAATGTCCATTCTACCAACTTAATATACAGATTCAATGCAATCCCAATTAAAATCCCCAACAGTTTCTTCACAGGCCTGGAAAAAAAATCCTGAATTTTATATGGAACTCAAAAGACCTGAATAGCCAAAGCAACACTGAGCAAAAAGAGCAAATCTGGTGGGGGGGGATCACTATACCAGACTTCAAACAATACTACAGGGCTATAGTCATAAAAATAGCTTGGTGCCAGCACAAAAACAGACCAGTAGACCAATGGAACAAAACTGAAGATCCAAACTTGAGCACATAGAATTTCACCCACCTCATATTTGAAAAGGGGGCCAAAAAGACACAATGGAGGAATGGAGGGCATCTTCAGCAAATGGTGTTGGCAAAACTGGATCACCACTTGTAGAAGAATAAAATTAAACCCCTAAGTCTAGCCCTGTAGAAAAATCAATTCCAAATGGATCAAAGACCTCAATGTGAAACCTAAAACTCTGAAGGTGATAGAAGAAAAAGTTAGCAGTAACCTACAAGACTTTCTAAATAAGGAAAATTCTTTCTAAACCAGACAGCAGCTGCTCAGGAAATAAGGTCAACAATTGACAAGTGGGACCACATTAAACTCAAAAGCTTCTGTACAGTGAAAGAAACAAACAAGGAAGTGAAGAGAAAACCCACAGAGTGGGAGGAAACCTTCACCACTGATACATCTGACAGAGCATTAACCTCCAGAATATGTAAACTACACAAAAAACAAAGAAGAAAGAAAAAAATGACTCACTTAAAAGAAGGAGTATAGAGCTGAACATAGACTTCACAGGGAGTAATTAGAGATGGCTGAGAAACATCTTAAAAAGTGTTCAATGCAGGTAATAATTAAGGAAATGCTTATTAAAACCACTGTAAATTATAATCAGGTTATAATTAAGGAAATGCTTATTAAAACCACTGTAAATTATAATCCCACTCTGATTCATGTAATCTCATATGGCCACTATGGAAAGCAGTGCTTACCACCTGCCTCAGTCATGCCATTCCTGGGTATATACCCAGAAGACTCATCCTACTGCAGAAATACATGCAGAGCCATGTTTATTGCAGCTCTCTTCACAATAGCAAAGAGCTGGAACCAGCCCAAGTGCTCCTCAACTGACAAGTGGACAGAGAAAGTATGGTACATCTACACAATGGAATTCTATGCAGTGGTAAAGAAAGATGACATCATGAACTTTGCAGGTAAATGGATGGAACTAGAAGATATTATGTTAAGCAAAGTAACACCATCCCAGAAAAACAAACAATGAATGGAATGGTATCTCTTATCTGTGACTGTTAGCACCAACTACCTAGCTGTAAGGCAAACTGATCAATGTTAACGTTATATTCCTCATTATCTGAAAACAACTGTGCTCTTATAATGTGAATCCATTTACAGGTTCCAGAATTAACCTATGATTTATTTTCAGACTTTGGAATTTTTGGTATATGGGTGGAGGGTATGCATGCATAATTTAGAGTAATATACAATCAAAAGAATGGTAATAAAAACTAGTTTGTCATGACATTTTGTCTAAACACAATATTTATTTTATGGGTTTGCTCTTGGTATTTCTTATACAAGGCTACTTGAGTTTTTGTCCAAGCCTTTTCTAAAATATTATACAGTAGTTAAAAGTATCAGGCCAGTGTAACTTAGCCTTTCTGGATACTTAATGACCATACTTAATGCCTATACCAATTTGGCTGAGGGACTTAAAGGATAACTTTGTTCTTTGCCTTTAGAGGTCAACTAAGTCCCAGGGGACTATGCAGGGTGTGTGTGTGGTGGTTTGAATGAGAGTGCCCCCCCATAGGCTTTAAGTATTCAGACATTTTGTCTCCAATTGGTGGCACTGTTCTTGGATGTCTTAGAAGGTGTGGCCGTGCTGGAGGAAGTACATCATTGGGGGCAGGCTTGGTGAGTTTAACAAGCCTTGCAGTCTCCAGTCTTCCTCTCTCTGCTTCTTGTGCTCATTGCGAGATGTGACCCTTGGCTTGCTGCTCCAGCCCTGGCCACCATGCTTCCCACCACAATGGGCTCTAATTCCTGGAACCATCAATTGTAAGCTCAAATAAACTCTTCCTTTTTTAAGTTCCTTTGGTCATGGTGGTTTTATCACAGCAGCAGAAAAGTGACTAATACTGGGGTCATCTCTTGAAATGTCCTGCAGATGTGAGTCACCAGTCTTCCTGTTCAGGGAGGTCTTGAAGATCCACTAATGGGACTTCTGCCAGTGTCCAGTCTATTAAGAGGAAATGCTTTAAAAAGGCAAGCTTGGTATAACAGTTTCTGGATGAAACTGGTAAATGAAAAGCCAAAAGGAGCCAGGGGTTCCCTCCCCCCAAAAAACCTGAGTGACCTCTGAGGACCAGATCCTCAACTGACCTTGAGAAAACAAAACCTTGGTTAATCTGGGCTAACTGTGTGGTCTTAAACATCAGAAAAGAAATAAATAGTTAGTCCTGAGAAATTGTACTTCAGATATAAAACTTGAGATCTTATTAAAAAGCCAAAAAGCCAAAAAAAAAAAAAAAAAAAAAAAAAGCACTGTTGTTTTACCTGTCTTCAATTCTTACTGGCAAATGAAACTAATCTGTGGCTTCCACTGCTTTTTCCATTCTTCAAAGACATGAGACATAGCTTTTCAACCTCCAATATGGACTGAAGATTCATGTCTCTCCAAGAATCCTCCAAACCTTCAGTGCCAAATGGGAACTGCTGAGACATCCAGCTCGTGGACTAAGCAACTCCTGGAGTTTCAGCCTCTTTAGACTGCCATTGCTGGACTACCCAGGCTGTATCACTGCGACCATTACAGGAAGATCAAGACAGGAAGCAGTGCTTACTGGACCTCATTTGGTGACCATGGGAAGGGAAGACCCCAGTGTGGAGCGCAAGGGCAGAACTGATGGTAGTTTGGGCTTGCCAAGGAGGAGCCTTCAAACAATTCCTTAAGGAGAATATGACACCTTTCATCTTTCAGCCTAATAAAGAAAAGGAAAAAATAATATTAAAAAAAAGAAACCTTAAGCTGAAGATGCTAAAACCTATGACATCATAATCTTGATATATGTGTCGCATACACATATGCATATTTTGGAATGATGGAAATTGGAAGGAACAACAGCAAAAACAAAAGACCAGGTCAAAGAACTTCTTCCTGAAACAATAAACTTCTGCATCCAAAAATTTAAAAGAGACTGAGAAAAAGATGAAACATGTTTGTCAGAATGCGTGAGCTCTGGTTGGGTGGGGGGCACGGAAGGGGGAATGGGTCTGGATTTGACTGGGAATTTTTGTATGAAATGCACAAAGCTTTGATAAAAATTGGCTTTCTAAAATATAAATTATTTTTTGGTCTTTGGGAGACAGGGCCTCCCTGTAGCCACAGCTGACCTAGAACTCACTATATAGAGCAGGCTGGGCTTGATCTTACAAAGATCTCCTTACCTCTCCCTTCCAAGTGCTGGGTTTAAAGGCGTGCATCATTGTGACTGGCAGTAAATATGTTTTAAAGAAAAATGTTTATTTTGGTCTGACAAGATGGCTCAGTGGTTAAGAACACTGGGTGCTCTTGCAGCCATCACATGGTGCCTGACAACTCTACTTAACTCCAGTTCCATAGGATCTGATGCCCTCTTCTGTTATCAACAGTCATTACATGATGTGGTGTACTCACATATATGCAGACAATACAGTTATACAATAAAATAAACATAATATAAAATATTTTAAAATAAAAATAAAATCAATAAGTGAGATCTTATTAAACCAAAAAGCTTTTGTATAGCAAAAGAAGCAAAGAAGTGAAGGGAAAACACACAAACTGGGAGGAAATCTTCACCAGTGATACATCTGACAGAGTTTTAACATCTAGAATATATAAACTACTCAAAAAGCAAAGGTCCAAGAAAACAAATGGTCCAATTAAAATATGGAGTAAAGATCTGAACAGAGACTTCTCATGAGATTTTACAAAGGCTCAGAAACACCTTAAAAAGTGTTCAACATCATTAGTAATTAGAAATGCAAATCAAAACCACATTGACATTTCATGTTACACCCATAAGATTAGCCATGATCAAGAAAACAAATGACACCAATTGTTGAAGAGGGTGTGGAGAAAGCCTAACACTTATTCACTGCAAAGTCATCCAACACCTATGGAAAGCACTGTGGAGAACTCTTAAAAGACTAAAATGGCACACACTTTTAATCCTAGCACTTGGGAGGCAGAAGCAGGCAGATCTTTGTGAGTTCAAGGCCAGCCTGGTCTACAGAGTGAGTTCCAGGATAGCTGGGGCTACAAGGAGATCTTCCATTTGACTGAATAATTCAACTCCTAGGTATATTCTCAAAAGATACATCCTATAGCAGAGATATGTGCAAAACCCTGTATATTGCTGCTCTTTTCACAAGAGTGAAGAGCTGGAAGTAGCCCAAATGTGCCTCAACTGATGACTGGATAATGAAGATGTGGTATATTTATATTTATATTCTTACTGGCAAGTAAGCTTCTATGGGTTTCTATGCAGCAGCGAAAAATGATGAATTCAAGAAATTTATATGCAAATGGATGGCACTGGAGGCTGTAATATTGAGTGAGGTGACAGTCTCAAAACAAAAACAAAAACAAATGACATGTTATCCCTCATTCGTGGTTTCTAACAACAAATCCCTTTGTGTAAGTTAAAATGAGCAACTGGTCAATAAAGATAATATCAAAATGTTTGTTATCACTATAGATGTAGTTTGAAATATGTCTCTTTTCACATCTAAGATTTAAGTCATTGTAAAGTTGAGAATAGTTAAAGAATGAACTAAGTTTAAAAAAGTCATTGATACTTATATACCATGGCTTAGACATGCAGCTGGCTAAGTATGTCCATTATATAAATTAATCCAAAAAGCCCAACTTCTTTTTTCTTCTGTGTATTTATTTTCTAAGAATGTTCCCCTAATTTTGGGCTTCCCAAACATATTGAGCTTCTTTATAGTTTGTCTAAAGCTCCCTCACACTCCCCACCATGGGGTTGCTTGTCAGTCATGTGGATCCACTCAAGGCCAATTTAACTCAAGCATCATGTCTTTTTAAAATTGTGTTCTGTTTTCTATTCTCCATTTACATACTTTGTTTTTCTTTCTTTAAACTCTACCAAAATTGACTTCAAGTCTGTTTGAGTTCATTCTGGAATTATTTTATTGAGACACAAACCCCCAAATGGGCACTAAAATTTATCCTGCATCAGTTGTCTGTGCTCTAAGCAAAATTTATCAATACTTTCTTTAAACAAGAAGGTAAAGCTGGTCTCTCTGAAGCATAGTAGGGTCACAATTGCAATGCAAAAGGGTCTACTACAACTAGGCAATAAACAAGTAAGGCGCATTTCTGCATCCCCCTTTAAATAGCTATGGGAAATTTAATTCAAAGCAAAGAGACATTTAAGCGGATTCAATCACATAAAACAAAATAATCAAGTAGAGTTGAAAAACTGCGAGACATGTCCCTTTCCTACAGATCCATGAAATGCAAGGAAGAAACACAAAGAATGAGAGAACAAGCCACCATAGTCCATTACCAATCTCTTAACACTCAATTATGGAAGCGAAACAAATGCATAATTTATCTAAATAATAAAGCATATAGAATCCTATATTTAAGAAGATCAGTTACCACAAAGACGACTCAAATAATCAGATGGATGAACTAAAGAGATCTACTCAAGTCCTGACAAGAGAATCTCCAATGTGAACAAACGGGTAATTGTAGAAGAAAATCCAAAATAGTGAGAACAAATTCAGTAAGTTTTGAAACACTGAAAAAGAGCCTAACAGAACTTCTTTAAGTGAGTGAAGCAATCCACCAAATAAATAACATAGCAGAGAGCATCACCAACACACAAAGTAATGATGAATAATGAATTCCATAGATGGAAGGTAAAGCAGATAAAGTACTAACAATCAGACATACATGATGAAAAAAACACTTCCAAGAGATTAGTTATATAGTCAAGAAATCAAGGCTAAAAATGCATGGGGTAGATAAATGATGTGCGATAAAACAACAAAAAAGAATACACATATTTTAAATGAAATCATTGAAGAAAATTTCAAAAGCCTAGAGAAAAAGCCAACATCCAATAAAAAAGACATTTAGAATCACAAACAAATATAACCAGGGAAGAATCTCTCCATAGCACATCACTACCATGATGTGAAAAATGCAGCGAGGGGACTCAGTGGCTAAGATTATTGGTTGCTCTTGCAGAGGACCCAGGTTCAATTTCCAGCATCCACATTGTGGCTAGCAACCAAAAGAATCCAAGACCACCTTCTCATCTTCTCTGGCATTCTCATCCAGGTACTTACATACATGCAGGCAATACACTCATGCACATAAAAAATAATAAATAAAAGTACCTAAGTGAGGAAAGAGTATTAATAGCTATAACATAAAAACAAAGCCGGGCGTGGTGGCGCACGCCTTTAATCCTAGCACTTGGGAGGCAGAGGCAGGTGGATCTTTGTGAGTTCGAGGCCAGCCTGGTCTACATAGTGAGTTCCAGGACAGCTGGGACTACAGGGAGACCCTGTCTCGAAAAGACCAAAAAACAAAACCAAGACACATACAAAGGTAGGCACATAAGCAAAACTTCCAATCTTTCATCAGCAACCTTAAACTCTGTATGAGCCTGGAAAACAAATATCTGCCAATCAAGAATACTATATTCCAGCCAAGTTACATATTAAAATTGGCAGAAAAATATAAGTATTTCAGAAAAAAAAACAAGTAATAAGATTAGGACCATATTTTACTCATTTCTCTTTTTTTTTTTTTTTTTTTTTTTGTTTTTTTTTTGTTTTGCCTAAAAAATTTTTTTTTTTTTTTTTTTTTTTTT
>VZQC01009923.1:4155432-4201395 GCA_009823505.1 Rhizomys pruinosus
TTCTCTGCTTTTTTGTTTTGTTTTGTTTTCATTTTTTTTAACAATAGGTGATAATTTGTGAGTACAAGCATCCTTCATGTAAAACCAATTTGCAAGCAGTTGTGCCCAAACCCACACAGCTCATGGGTCCCACCATCCTGAAAGGGGGGGCTTGTATGTTCAATCAAGTTGATCAAATGAGTGTCCAGTCTATATTGTTGTAGTTTCACCATTAACCCCAATCGAAGCCCTTACATTCTACCACGCCCCCTCTTCCGCAGATTGTTCCCTAGGCTTAGAAAAGGGGCACAGGTGGATGAGAAGCAAAACACTCTACTTTCTCTGGAGCTGATGTCTTGGTCTCTAGTCAGTTCTGGCTGTTTTCTTTCATGGGCTGCCAGCTTGTCCAGGCTTAACCTTTCGATCCTACTAATGAAGCACATGCAATTAGATATTTAGGTATTTAAACAGTATAATATATAGCCTTTCGATCCTACTAATGAAGCACACACAATTAGATATATGGGTATTTAAACAGTACTAATTGTTATGGTAGGTTACTTTGGTATAGACACAGAGGTTTGGATGGTATGTCAATTCATGATCTACATTTTCTTCTGTCAAGTATGGCAGGGTCTTCGTGTGGTTTATAACATCTCCTAACCATTAGAGGATGTAAGCTTGTGACATCATGAAAACAAAACGAAACAAAAAAGCAGAGAGGGATGCAGAAAACTTATGGCAGAATGCACGATCTGCAATGGGTAGGGGTGGGGTGAGGGGGAAGGGAAGGGGATATATGCCTGAACTGAATTGGAAAATGATGTATGAAATACACAAAGCATCAATAAAAATAAATTAAAAAAAAAAAGAAAAATAAAATATATAGATAAAAAAAGCCTTTGCTTTGCATAGAATTATACAATCTGTTAATCATGGTCTGATACAGTATTATTAACACCATATTTGACTCAGGCTATTGCCTTAGAATTGAAAATACTAATGATTATTAAAAATACAGTCAAAGATTTTTAAGCATTTCCTATACATGGTGACATCAAGGTATGAGTTTTTCCTCAATTTTGAGTGGATCAGTACTTATTACCTAGTCCCTACATGCCACTCTCTGTTCTATTGTTGATATATAATTCAGAACTAGTTGTCATAGTGGTAGAACCTATGATTTTAGTTAATCTCTTTCCTGTGTTATACTTGCATTAATATTACTTTTCTTAAACCAGTATTAATGGTGTCAAGGCTTGAGTATTTACACAACAGTATAATTTATGGGCTTATGTGTTTAATTAATGATGTGAACTATTTTAACTCTTGTTTTTCCCTCTTTTTCATGTACTATGATGATTAGCTCTGTTCTCGGCAGTAAGTGATGTTTCTTTGAAATCTTTGGGCTATTTTATAATTTCTATGAAAAAAGAAAACTGTCAGTTAAACTATCTGCCATTATCTATAGATCAATAGCATAGGGTAAGGCAGTTGCTTTGAAATTGCTAGCAAGCCAGGAAGTGGCGATGAGTCCAGGATTGACCGAGTCGTGTAACAAACTGTCACAGGATAAGAGTGCTAAAATTATATTATGGAATTAAAATAGAGCATTTATAAAGAAAAATATCCCAAACCTTTTATTCTGAGTTATTTCCCAACAATGCTCTGAAAACTAGACAAGGCACTGCCTACAAAAACAAATCAAAAGAAAACAATAGTTCACTGAGTTGGGGCAGGATGGAGATTTAAATGTGGATATTTCTTTCTTTCTTTCTTTCTTTCTTTCTTTCTTTCTTTCTTTCTTTCTTTCTTTCTTTCTTATTTATTTATTTATTTTATATGTGTTTGGATATATATATTTTTAAATCTAGATTTTTCTTTTTTTCTTTTATTTTCTATGTGTACGAATGTACTGTCTGCATGTAGGTTTGTGTACCCGTGTCGTGCAATGTTGCGGAGGTCAGAGGAGGGTCTCAGATTCCCCTGGAACTGGAGTTCTCCTGGAATTGGAGTTACAGACGGTTGTTAGTCACCATGTGGGTGCTGGGGATCAAACCTGGGTCATCTGCAAGAGCAGTTGGTGCTCTTATCTGCTAGGCCATCTCTCCAGCCCGTGTTTGAATATGTTGCCTAAATGTATGTAAGAGCACCTGTGCTGTGTGATGCCTGAAAGGTCAGGAAAGGGTCCCTGATTTTCTGGAACATGAGTTTAAGGATGGTTGTTAGGTGCCGTATGGGTGCTGGGAATTTAACCCAGATCCTCTGCAAGAACAGCCAGTTCTTTTAACCACTGAGCCATCTCTCCAGCACTGAAGTAGAGTGGTTACACAGAAGCATGTAAGTGAAGCCCCAGGTACACATACAAGAAATCATGGTAACTTAAATAGATATGTAATTTTATTTATTAATATGTGTAAGTCCTTCTCTCTCTCTCTCTTTCTCTCTGTGTGTGCATGTGTGTGTGTGTGTGTGTGTGTGTGTGTGTTTGTTTGTTTGTGTGTGTGTGTGTGTGTGTGTGTGTGTAGGTACGCACTTGGAGACCAGAAGACAATTTTCAGAATTCATTTATTTCTGTCTACCTTAGCTCCCAGGAATTGAACTCAGATCATCACACTTAATCTGCAAGCAGTTTTATCTTTGAGCCATTTCATAGGCCCCATTGTAGCTTCTAAAGTCATTTTAGCTGGGCATGTTGGTGCACACATTTAACCCTAGCATGAAGCAGAGGCAGGCAGATCTTTGTGAGTTCAAGGCTAGCCTGGTCTACAGAGTGAGTTCCAGGACAGCTGGAGCTACAGGGAGACCCTGTCTCAAAAAGACCAAAAAAAAAAAAAAAATGGTGGCTCTCATAGAGATCTTCTTGCTTTTTTTCCCCATCAATTCCAACAATTATGAAGTTTTGATTTACTTAGGTTGAGAAAGTGGCATTAATTTAGGACCTAGTCATGGACAATCTAGTTGGAAAATATATTCAAATAATCAGGTCTCAAGGAGTGGACAACCTAAAATAAAGCTCTGTAGACTTGTGAAAGTAATGTGCTATGTCTTGTGAATAAAAACAGCAAAAAAAAAAATGGCTCTGACTAATGGTTTGTACTCATTAGTAAATCTTGCTTTTCCATGAGGAGATTGTTAATTTTGTTTCTCCTCTTAGCTAATGATTCACTTATCCCAACACAACTTCAGACTCTGAACTAAAGGTAAAATTTCCCTGTGGTTCAATCAAGACAGCACATAACCAAGTCCCTGGAAGAGAAGATTTTTGGATTTAGTCTCTGAAGCAGTAATATGCAGAGGAAAATATCATATTTCTAGTACGTAAATGGTGATTTGACTAATTATTTAAATCCAGCCTCCATTTGGCATACAGCAGCATGCTCTGGAGAATTTCCTCTTAATATTGGCAAATGATGCTCTTTTATGCAAGATGAAATTTGAAATGTCTCCATCAATTTGAATTCCAATAAAGGGTATCATTTTCCCTGATAAATATACTTTTATCATATTAGTATTTAAAGATGCATTTACTGTCTTAGCAAAATGAGAATTATTATAAAATGGGAAGGAGAATAACATAGTGCTGAGAAGGGGTCTTTAGTTTCTTGAAGAAAATAATCTCAAGCACAAAGTGGTAAGCAAGAAAAGACATTCCAATGCACTGTTTGCACTCCTGTTTTAAGAAATATATACACTGAAATATTAAGAAAATGTCCTAATCACATAATATTTTATAGCCATATGCTAAAAACTATTTCAGTAGTCTCATAAAAATCACATAGGCACTTAAAAAAATCACCAGATATTTAAAAATATTCTTAGTTGACAAATGGACAAAGGTTTCATTTTACTAATTAATCACTTAGATAATGGAATATATAGTTGACATAGGTGAACAGATTTGTTGCAACCAAACTTTGATGCTCTAGATTTAGCCTAAATGTAAGGAGGCAGCTGTACCCACAGAGGTCTCAAATAAACACTAGGCAAATTGCTGCTCAACAGAGAACACAGAACTTTAAACAAATGTGCTCAGTGTTAATCACAGTGAATGTGTGAGTGTGTGTGTGTGTGTGTGTGTGTGTGTGTGTGTTTGTTTGTCTGTGTATGCATATATTTAGGTACGTGTGGGAAAATCCAGTTTGAATTTGGCTACTTTTCAGTTAATGTCCCTCAGGGCACCACATGGGGTTCTTCTGACCACACCCCAAGAGGAAGCAATTCCTGGCCCAGGCACATGACAGTAGGTGGGGCAGCAGCATACAGGGACATGAGACAGGGGTCTGTGATTGGCTCTGAGAGATGGTGTCATCAATTTCTTCTTTTATTTACCCACTAATAATCAGAATTCTAGAAAACTTTGCATAATTGTGATACTGCATATGACTGGTCAGATTATTATTTTTGTGACTCATTGATACAAATGAAGCACAGTGAAAACATGAAATCCTTGATTCTGTTAGATATTCTATTACTCTGCAAGAACAATGCTTTTCCATTGGGCAAGGAACAAAATATTTGTGGTAAAAATACAAGAGAATCCTTGACCCCATTTTTCAGTTTAATAATGAGTTTCAGTATCACTATTATCCCTGCAACTTGCTGACGCAACCTTTACACTAACTGTGTAATGAAATATTTTTGCCCATAGTGGCGTGAAATGAATTTAAATCAGATATAAATTGCCATATATTTTGAGGTTCCTGATGTCAAAAATATTTATTTCTATGTGGTTTTGTGTTGGAACTGGAGTCCAGTGTCTCATGCACTGAAAGAGATTTGGCATTGAGCCATATCACCAGCCCCCAAAATGTGCTTTGGCCTTGTGAAAGATTATTATCTCAGAAGTCACCAAGAGACTATTTTAAAGAGATAAAACTCAAGTCAACAGAAGAACTACTTACAAGATAAGTTTTAGTTATCATAGACTAAAAGGAGAGAAGGAGAAAAAAAACAGTGGCTTCAGCATAAGGTTCTGGCACAAAGTTGTAATTCTAACTACCAGGAAATGGAACACAGGACCCGGCATTTGAGGCCAATTTAGGAAATCTTGTCAAGAACAAGCATAAACCAAAATGTGAATAAACAAGGAAAAAAATCTCTATAATATTTAGACAGAAACATAACAGGTGAATCAGACCATTTGGAGCATGACTTTGAAGGGTATTGTTATGCTGGATGTCTCTTCCACTTTCAATTTCTTTCCCCTCCTGGCTGTGGAGTGGCTTGGCCATGCACACTGCCTCGTGTAAGGTCCAGAAGCAATGGGATCAATTAATCATGGACTAAAAGAGTCAAAAGTGGGAGTCAGAATAAACCCTTTCTGTTTCTAAGCTGATTATCTCACATATGTGTTGCAGTAATAGAAACCATATACAAAATATAAACAGATTATTTAATCTAAATACAAATTAATGAATCATTTATTCATTTATAAATTTTGAGCTGACATTTATTTATATTTGTATTACTTTATGCATCAACATTTGTTATTTAAGTGTGTGTCCTGCTTTCATGGAATCATATTTTTGATGGTTCAAAATTTTTAGATAATATCAATATAGATTCTATGTCAGAAATAAAAGTGAGCACTCTGTTGATGTACAGAGCGGTAGTTGGTGATAATTTATAGAAAATTATGGATCACTAGTTGCTATATATAATTTTGTTTTTATTTTGTTTTATTTTTGAGACAATGTCACCCTGTATACCCAGATGGCCTAGAACTTTGTGGAGACAAGGGTGCTCTGGATCACACAGTTCTGGCCTCTGTCTCTTGGGTTCAGTTATTAAATATATGCACCACCACATACAGCTTACTATTTTTTATTAGAATTCCGACTCTATTTTCCAAATGTGAAAACATTTTTAACAATTTACTTTGGCCTGAGGTTTTGTATAGGTTAGTAATAGATCCTTGAAGTGTTATGTTAGGCCTAGGAGAAGCTAGATTAAGAGAATAAATGAACTTATTCCAATTTGTCTACCAGTGTCAAGAATCCCTCCTCCTTCACTCAGATTCTGAAGTATCAAGACAGACTGGCCACTAACTGAGCTCTACGACACTCTTACTATGGGAGAAGCTCACTAACATGTTCATGCCTATGTTTCATTTTGCTTTGGTAGTATCTTTATATTCAGGATTACCGGTGTTTAGAAAAGTTGTCTGTTATGAATCTAGGAAAAAAGTAATTGGATGAAGGACTACAGAGTTTGGGCAGTGTGTGCCAACTTACATTTGGAATAAAGCACACTGGGATATGAAGCAGAAAAGTGAACAAAGGTCAAAGAGGTCACACTTAGAAATTTGGATATTATATTCTTAGTCTCTTCAGGGTGCTATAGCAAAAATACCCTTAGCTGGATAAGTTATGCACAACAAAAATTTACTTCAAGAGACTCAAAAGTTGAATATCAAGTTATCCGCAGCTTTGATAAAAGGGTAGAGGACTACTTTCTTATAGATATTTTCTTCTTTCTCGGTCTTCCCCTGATATAATAGTCAATGGGCTTTGGACAAGGCCTTTAGTATCCAATAAATTTGAAAGGACTTGACCTAGTAATATTTTTTTGGAAATCAATTCTGACCATACTATATTATACACGATTTCTGTAGACACAGATAATCTTTATGCAAAGGACTGATATACTGTAATACATGCTCACTTAAAATCACTCAAATTTCAACATGGGGAGACAGATGAGTCTGTAAAGCAGAAATGAGGATATGCAGCCAATGCCCAGAGCCCACATAAAACACAAATGCATGTGCATATAAAAATATGTGCATACACAGAGGCATCACACTTGTTTCTATGTGGAAGTGTGGTTGTTTGAAGATGAATTGTTTAGAATGAAAGCTAGGAAATATGTTTAGAGGACATTCCTAACATCCCAATGCATGTACTGAGAGATAAAGTTTAAAAGTATAATGGCACATTTTGGAAATACAAATATGCTGTTTGATTGGACGACCATATAGTAATCAAAAAGGCAGTGCTAATTATTGCAGAAAACCCTGTCTTTTGTGTGCTAAACTGCTGCTTTGACTTCTGAAATTACAACTTGACCCCCCCCACACATGTGCACACACACACAATTATTTATTTACTAACTTTTCTAAACAAATTGGAAATGTTAAATTCATGAAAATTATATAAAGCTTGAAGTGATTTACATTTTAGAAATAATGTGAATATCATTACAGAGGATGCACTAAAATCAGAGTTTGCTTATAGTTTGGTTACCGATACATTTATGAAATTACAAAGCAATCATCACAGTCAAATGCTTTGTCATGAAAGAAAGTGAAGCAAGTGTTTTTGTGTTTTCTGTAAGTGGCTGTGTGTCCTGAGACTTCTTGAGCTGAGAAATACCTAAAGTCTTCATCAAATAGACTGTCTTTCTAAAAGATAATGGATAGGAGAGGAAGAGGCCGTACGAGGGAGAAAAAAGCACCAATGGATCAAGTTTAGTTTTTAAATGTCACAAAAAACAAATACAATGTGAACTAAGCAAATATTAATAAAAATGTAATACAGATTGATTCATTAGCTTTCAGAGGGATAAACAACAGTATCAGGACCAAGGAAAAGGCAAGTCAGAATAGAAAAAAAAGTTGCAGAAATCAAACTCAACAACCACCTTGTAAGCAGATGAGAAAGGAAAAGATTGTGATTCAAATACTATCTTCAGATTTCACTGTAGGTAAATATTAGGTTTTGTAAGGAAATGCATATAATTAATTGCCTTTGGAAAGTGGCAAGTATCTGACATCGAGGAAGCCAAAATGTAGGAAACCACATGAACTCAAAAGCACTAAACACTGTAATCAATTCTCATGCTGTTATGCTTAGTCAGTTCATAGTTCAGTGTTCACCATGACAACTGATACAAGGTTAGGCAATAAAACTCAGTTGTGATGTAATTAGAAAGTAATTTGACATACAAAAGGCATCAAATCAAAATAAGCTCTGTTATACATTCTACATGTTTATTTTATATCCATAGGTCATTTCCTTTTTGTGACTATAAAGAGTACATCTATTTGGAAAGAAAAAATGTTTTCTATCCGGAGAGATTGGGAGGAGGAATAGGGTTCATTAGAGATAGTGTAATTTTACAAGAAAAAGAGCTATTCAATAGAGAGCAGTAGAGAGCTTTATTAGGGTTTGTTGAAACAAAGCATATATAATCACAGTTTTTTACTGAAGTGACAGCAGGACTAAAGTCAGAATGTACTAGTTGCTGGCTGCATGTCCCTGGTAAATTATATTATGTTATATAATCATAATTATATTCAAATTAAATAGAAACAATATTTAGCAATACTGTGAGAGATTAATTGAATCAAGGAAACAGAGAAGATAAGTATAAATTTTAGCATAAAAAGTGAACTAGTCTTGACAAAATTGTGTACATCTATTTATTTTATTTATAATGCATATTTTATTGGGTTTCTTTGCCTTTTGTACAGAACATTTTATGTATCTTTGCACTCCATTCCCCATTTGCATCCCCCTTATATTCCCCTCACCATGCTAGTGAAAAACAGAGGTGTTTTTTTCAATATCCAAACATTTATTTCCTAACAGACATTTCATTATTCTCAAAATCATGCTTAAGAAAATGCTAGAAATGAAGGTGGTGAGATAGTTCAGCGATTAAGAGCACTGGCTGCTCTTACAGAGGACTTGGGTTCAGTTCGCAGCAACTACATGGTGGCCAACAGTGATCTGTAATTCCAGTTCCAGGGGCTCCACAGGCATTGTATGCACACAGCATACTTACATGCGTGAAGGCAAAAGCAGTCACACACATAGAATCAAACATTTTTGATAAAAATGTTTATTATTTTTATGTGTATGAGAGTTTAGTAGCTGCATGAATGTAAGTGCACCCATGTCTTGCAATGCCCACAGACATCAAAGGAAATGTAGAACTCCCCTAGAACTGGAGTCACAGACGATTGCTAGCCAACATATAGGTGCTAGGAATCGAACCCAGGTCCTCTGCAAGAGCAGCCAGTGCTTTTATCCACTCAGACATCTCTCAAGGTCCATAAATATTTTATTGAATTTTTGTGTATTTCATAGAGAATTTTTCAGTCTTAATCACTTTTATACCCACTTTCGATTGTCACCCTTCCACAACCTTCCCCCCAAAGGAGTTCTTACATTCTGTCATTTTTTTCAAGGTCTATTGCACCAAATTTTATATTACCAAGGCATTCCTCAGTGCCAGTTCATCCGCTGGGCTCTAGTCAGCCTATCTGAGTCCTTCTCTTTTTTTTAATTTTTTTTTTAATTTTATTTTATTTCTGTATGTGTATGAATGTACTGTCTGCATGCAAGTTTGTGCACCCGTGTCGTGCAATGCCGCGGAGGTCAGAAGAGGGTGTCGGATTCCCCTGGAACTGGAGTTCTCCTGGAATTGGAGTTTCAGACGGCTCTCGGCCCCCATGTGGGTGCTGGGGATCGAACCCGGGTCCTCTGCGAGAGCGTCGGCGCTCCTAACCGCTAGGCCATCTCTCCAGCCCCCTGAGTCCTTCTCTTAAAGAATGCAAATTCTTCCTCACACAATGGTAATCAGCTGCCAATATTTTTTCATCTAAGATTGGGTTCTGCTACCCAATTCTGCAGTTCCATGCTGGGTTTTTGTCTGGTTGAGCTCACCTGGGTCTTGTGCATGCTGACAACAATGCTGTAGGTTCATATGAACAGGGCTCCAGGAGCTTTTAGGATTCATTTCCATATGGTCCTGCAGTAGGTTCCTGGGTCTTACAATCTTTCTGCACCTTCTGAAATGTTCCTTAAGCCCTGGGTGAGTAAATCTGAATTATAGGCAACCTGTCCACGGACACACACTCTGTAGACTCCGGATCTTCAAGGTTTGTCCATTCATGTCCTTTTGAGTTCCTGGCCTCATGTTGCATGGGGGAGCATCCTTAAGGAGAATTAAGAAGTTAATTAATGGCTCTTGGCTCCTTTTTCTATGTTGTGTGAGTCTTAGTTGTAGACGTTGCATTGTAGATATTTCACTTAGGCATGAGCAATTTAGAGACTGTATCTCCGTGTGTAATTGAGGGACTCTACTATTTTTAGCAGGTACAAAAGAAGCTTCTTTTTGGTGTGGTGTCTGGGATATTCATCTGTAAATATAAGGACATCTACTTTGCAGTCAGTAAAATGTTACCTTAGCCTAGGGATGTGTCAACATTGGGGCTTTCTCTAAGATCTGTGAGTGATTTTTCCAGTTGTGTGCTTCTGACTATGTTTACAGTATGACACATGAGTTTCCTCCCACTTAGTATGCTTTACATCCAATTAGTTAGCCAGTGATTGCCTCCAAGTTAAAATTGCCCACTCCTGCACTGATGTCCTATGCTGTGTTGGTCATTGACACAGATGTTTGTTCTTAAAGCTGGTGTTGGACCATTGATTGATGTGCTCCCTTAGTGGCTTGCATGATGTTTTCCAAAATTATGAGATCTAACCTTCAGAGGAGGTGGCTTCCAGGTCAGTTACAGCTCCATTTAGATAGAATTTATTTTTTTAATTTCTTATGTGTATGAGTGTACTGTCTATATGTAGGGGTACATTGTGTCCTGCAATGCCGCAGAGGTCAGAAGACGGTGTCGGATTCCCCTGGAACTGGAGTTAAAGACGGTTCTTATCCACCATGTGGGTGCTGGGAATCGAACCCGGGTCCTCTGCAAGAGCAGTCGACACTCTTAACCACTGAGCCATCTCTCCAGCCCTTTCATTTTTTTTTTACCTTTAATTTATTTTATTTTTTTAGAATTTTTTTTACAACTTTTTTTTCAAAACAGAAAGTGAAAATTTATCAAATTTTAAAGAGTACTATAATCTTATCTATACTATAAGCAATCAATATAAATGAAGTTATATGGGCATGAAATAAACCTTAAAGTTATCTTTGTCCATGGGTTTTTGAACAGGTATACAGTTTCGGGCATATTTTCCCTTCTGTGGGATATATCCCACCTTCAGTCAGAGAGTGATTGTCCTCCACTATGACACTCATGCTGTTATTGTACCAGTGGTATCTAGCCTGGCAGGTTGATGTTGCAGCATGCCATATTCACAATAAGGAGGAATCATTGATAACTTTTCTGCATAAGAAGTTCCAGCAAGATGTATACTAGGCAGAATGGAGAAAATCATCATTTAAATTATACCTGGGTTTCTCCTTACCCTGAAACCAAGATTTGCAGTTTCTTCAGCAACTGGGGATTATAATGTAGACCTGGTGAATGAATAGCAATAGCGTGTGCTTTTGGAGAGGCAGGGATCATCTGTGGCCTTCATGACCAATAGCTCATAGGGGGGTGTTACATAACTGACATTAGAATTTTTGTTTGATCACTCATGGCTTATGCTATAGGCTTTATCTACTAATATAGAGTACTTACAACCAAAAAATATTTATTTATTTAATAAAATAATTTATTGATGTTTTGTGTATTTTATACATTTTTCAGTCCAACTTAGACATATTCCCCTTTTCCTGCCCCCCCAAACCCATCCTAGTTCATGCATTCTGCCATATATGTCTTGCATCTTTTTCTCAGTCTTTTAAACATTTTTCTCTGTAGAGGTTTATTGTTTTAGGAACTTTTACAGTCAGGTCTTTGGTCCTTATGTAGTTGTTGTTCGCTCCCCTTTCTATTGCTCCAAAATATGCTTATATAAACATGACCTCCAAAAATAAACTGTATGTGAATTCCAAAACATGTTTAGGAATTCAATTTTCCCTTTAATTATATATTACTCTAAAATATGAATACATACCTTCTACTCATATATGGCAATTACAGTGTCTGAAAGTAGGAGGTAAGTTATTTCTAGGGCCTCTTAAGAGATTCACATTATAACAGCACAGTTGCTTTCAGATAAAAAAGAAATATAACAATAACATGGCTCAGCTTGCCTGTCAACTGGGGATTTGGAGCTAGCATCTACAAATAAGGGATAACGTTTGCCTCTTGTTTTTCTTGGACTGCTTTACTTCACTTAGCATAATGGTTTTTATTTCCCTCCATTTACCTGCAAAGTTCATGATGTCATCTTTCTTTACCGCTGCATAAAGCTTTATTGTGTAGATGTACCACATTTTGTTATTCCCTCTTCAGTTGAGGGACATTTGGATTGGTTCCAGCTCTTTGCTATTGTGAAGAGCTGCAATAAACATAAAGTGCATGCATCTTTGCAGTAGGATGAGTCTTGTGGGTATATACCCAGGAGTGGTACAACTGTGTCAGGTGGTAGGTTCATTCTGAATCTTTTTAGGGTTCTCCACACTGTTTTCTATAGTAGTTGTACTAGTTTACATTCCCACCAGCAGTGGGTGAGTGTTCTCCTTTCCCCACAACCTCTCCAGCATTTGGTATCTTTTGTTTTCTTGATCTTACCCATTCTTATGGGAGGGAGATGATATCTTAGAGTGGTTTTAATTTGCATTTCCTTAATTATTAACAATGTTGAACACTTTTTAAGATTTCCATGGCCATATTTACTACTTCACTGGTGAAGTCCCTGTTCAGCTCTTTATTCCATCTTTTAAGTAGGTCATTTGTTTTCTTTCTTTTTTGAGTAGTTTATATATTCTGGATATATAATGCTCTGTCAGATGTATCACTGGTGAAAGTTTCCTCTCCCTCTGTGGGTTTTTTTTTTCTTGATTGTTTCTTTCACTATAGAAAAGCTTTTGTATTTCATGAGGTCCCACTTGTCCATCTTTGACCTTATTTCCTGTGTGGCGGCCATTTGACTTAGAAAGACTTCTCTTACACCTGTGTCTTATAGGTTGCAGCCAATGTTTTCCTCTATCACGCTCAGAGTTTTGGGTTACACTTGGAGGTCTCTGATCCATTGGGAGTTGATTTTTGTACAGGGTGAGTGGTAGGAGTCTAATTCTCTTCTTCCACAAATGGTGATCCAGTTTTGCAAGCATCATTTACTGAAGATGCTGTTTTCTCCATTGAAATTTTTGGCCCCTTTGTCAAATATGAGGTGGCTGAAATTGTATGAGCTCATGTTTGGATATTCAATTTTATTCCATTGGTCAATGGATCTGTTTTTGTGCCAGTAGGAGTCTGTCTTAATGACTATAGCCCTATGATATAGTTTGAAGTCTGTAAAGTGATCCCCTGTGTATTGCACTTTTCACTCAGGGTTGCTTTAGCAATTCAGGATCTTTTGTTTTTCCATATGAAATTAAGGATTTTGTTTTCCAAGTCTGTGAAAAAAATCATGGAGATTTTAATTGGGATTATGTTGAATCTGTATATTAATTTGGGTAGAATGGACATTTTTACTATATTAATTTTTCCAATTCATAAATGTGGGAGGTCTTTCCATCTTTTTATTTTATCATCTGTTGTCAGTCATTAAATGTCTTTGTCTCACACATGATCGCATTCCACACTCTGTCCTTCCCTTCTTGGCTCAGCTCCAGGACTTGTCTCCTGCCTGCAGGCTGATAGTCTCTAGGCTTAGCTCTTGCAAGAAGGGGGGGAGGGAAAAACCGCAGGGGATCACCCATGGAAAAATGAGCAGACTCACACATGCAGAGAGCCAGGTGAATAGTAACTCCATTTATTTTCTGTCAGTGAAGTCTATATATTGAAGGCTACTGTGCTATGGGCAAGGAAGTGGGGTCAGGCAGAAAGGAGGGGTGAGCCACCTTGGTTGTAATTGGGGGGCTGCAAAGCTCCAGTTTGTGCAACAAGTAACTAGAGGTGTGACATTTTGCTCAATGCCTCAAGGGAAGGGACCATCCGGTTCTGGAACTTTGCAGAGATAGGGCGAAACAAGAATCATTATAATATTCCAAATCTTCCTGCTACAGATAACTCACAGAAGCAATCTGAATGCCCAAAAGATATCAGATAACTGGAAATCTTCCTGAACAGGTCTTACAAGTTCTTGCTTCAAGTCACAGACAAAATTTCATTCCCACAATCATCAATCTCCTTCAGGAGTTTTAAATTTTTGTTGGAGATATTTGGTGGTTTTGGTTAGGTTTGTTCCCAGGTATTTTTTTTTTCTTCGGGCTATTGTGCATTGGAAGGTCTCCTTATATTCCTTTTCAAGTTGATCATTGTTGGTGTACAGAAAGGCTACTGATTTTTCTAGGTTAGCTTTGTATCTTGCCACTTTACTGAAACTCTTAGTTGTTTCTAGAAATTTTCTGGTGGAGTTTTTAGCTTCCCTCAGGTAAACTATTATATCATCTGCAAACAGTGATAGACTGACTTCTTTTTTTCCAATTAGTATTCCTTTAATTTCCCTTTCTTGATTTATTTCCCTAGCAAGCATTTCAAGCAGTATATTGAAGAGGAGTGGTGTGAGGGGCAGCCTTGCCAGACTTCTACCTTCAAGAGGAATGCTTCTAGTTTCTTATTCATTTAGGATGATGTTGGCAGTGGGTTTGTTGTATATGGACTTGGTTATGTTGAGGAATGTTCTCTTCAGTCCAATTCCCTTTAGAACTTTAAACATGAAGGGATGCTAGATCTTGTCAAAGGCTTTTTTTGCATCAATTGAGATGATCATGTGGTTTTTGTCTTTCAGTCCATTTATGTATATTATGATATTTATTGATTTTCATATGTTGAGCCATCCCTGCATCTCTGGTATGAATCCAACTTGGTCATGATGGATGATCTTTTTTATGTGGGTCTGTATGCGATTTGCAAGTATTTTATTGAGAGTTTTTGCATCTATGTTCATTAACAAGAGGGGTCTTTAGTTTTCTTTATTGTTTGTGTCTTTGCCTGGTTTTTGTATTAGAATGATGCTGGCTTCATAGAAGGAATTTGAGAGATTTCCCTCTGTATGCTTCTGAACAGTTTGAGTAGTAATTGCTGTAAGACATCTTTAAATGTTTTATAGAATTCTGCTGTGAAACCATCTGGGCCTAGGAAATTTTTAGTTGAGAGGATTTTTTTTTTTATTTTGTACTTTAGCCTTGATTGACCAAAGCTTTTAATATTTTTTTAGCAGATACATTACAAAAGACAAACAGAATCAGAATCATGTTTTTTTTTCTTAGCAGATACATTACAAAAGACAAATAGAATAATGCTTCTCTCTCAGAGAGAGAGAGAAAGAGAGAGAGAGAGAGAGAGAGAGAGAGAGAGAGAGAGAAAGAGAGAGAGAGATAAGCAAGCCTAGGCTGGCCTTGAAATCACTTTGTAGCTGAGGATGCCCTTGAACTCCTGAGCTAGGATTCTATGCATGCCTAGCTTTTTTCTTAAATTAACAAATTTTAGGTTGGGCAGTGGGGGCCCTTCTGAGTGCATAATAATTAATTGAACTAATTTGGTTTCTTATGGTTGGTCTGTCTGTCTCTCTTTTTCTCTCTCTTTCACTCACTTTTTCTCTGTTCATTGAGATAGGGTGTCACTGTGTGTCCTTAGCTGAGCTGGAATGCCCTACGTAACCCTGTCTAACCTTGAACTTGCAGTGATCTGTCTACTCCTCCCTCCTAAGTCCTAGGATTGCAGGTATATGCCACCATACCCAGCTTAATTTAGTTTTTTTAATATATATTTTGTACAAGATTTTCAAATCTAGACCCGTGTTCCTATGCCCCCACCCCACCAGAGCTCATGTATTCTGCCAAACATGCTTTTCATCTCTTTCTCAGTCTTTCTCAAAATTCTCCATGTGGAAGTTGACTGTTTTGAGCAGAAGTTCACTGTTTCAGTCAGTTCTTTGATGCAGTCCTTTCTGTTGTTGTTGTTTCCAATATGCATCACTCCCAACTGCTTGGACAAAAGCTCAAAGGGCCGTGCACAAGAAATACTTACAACTAGGTAATTGGCACTAGCATCCACAGATGAGGGATACCGCTCATCGTTTGTTTTTCTGGGACTGTGTTACTTCACTCAGCATGATGTCTTCTAGCTCCAGCCATTTTCCTGCAAAGCTCAGGATGTCATCTTTCTTTACTGCTGCATAGAACTCCATTATGTAGATGTACCACATTTTCTCTATCCACTCGTCAGTTGAGGGACATTTGGGTTGGTTCCACCTCCTTGCTATTGTGAAGAGAGCTGAAATAAACATGGCCGTGCATGTATATCTGTGGTGGAGTGAGTCTTGGGGGTACATGCCTAGGAGTGGTATGGGAGGATTTTTTATTACATCTTCAATTTCCTCAAATGTTGTGGGTCTGTTTAAGCTATAAATCTCTTCTTTTTTAAGCTTTGGTGATTCCAAAGATTTAAGATATTCGTCTATTTCTCTTAGGTTTTCAAATTTAGTAGAATATATGTTTTTGAAGTATTCTCATATGATTTTCTGGATCTTTTCTTTGTCTGTTGTGATGTTTCTCTTTTCCTCACAACTGCTATTGTTTTGGAGTTGCTCTTTCTTCCTTCATTTGGAGAAACAAAAGACCCTGGATGACCAAAGTAACCCTGAGCAAAAAGAGCAATACAGGGGGAAATACCATACCAGATTTCAAGCTATATTCCAGAGCTATAGTCATAAAGACAGTCTGGTATTGGCACAAAAATAGACCTATAGATCAAATAAAAAATTGAGGATACGAACCTAAGAACATCTCTTTTCAGCAACCTTAGTTTTGTCAAAGGGGTCAAGAAGACTCAATGGAGGAAAGACAACATCTTCAGCAAATGGTGTTGGCATAACTGTATCACCACTTATAGAAGAATAAAACTAACCCCCTATTTCTCATCATGTACAAAAACCAACTCCAAATGGATCAAAGACTTCAATGTGAAATCAGAAACTCTGAAAATGAGAGAAGAAAGCATTGATAGTAACCTACGTGACATAGGCATAAGAAAAGATTTTCTAAATCAGACAGCAACTGAGCAAAAAATAAGGTCAAGTATTGACAAATGGGACCTTATTAAACTCAAGAGCTTCTGAACAGTGAAAGAAACAATCAAAGAAGTGAAGAGAAAACCCACAGAGTTGGAGGAATCCTTCACCAGTGGCACATCTTACAGAACATTAACATCCAGAGTGTATAAAATACTCAAAAAACAAAGGAGGAAGAAAGAAAATGACCCACTCAAGAGATGGAGTAAAGAGCTGAACAGAGACTTCATAAATGAAAGAAGTAAAGATGGCTGTGAAACATCTTTAAAAAGTGTTCAACATTACTAATAATTAAGGAAATTCAAATTAAGACCACCTTAAGATTTCATCTTACTCCTGTAAGATTAGCTATGATCATGAAAACAAATGATACCAAGTGCTGGAGAGGTTCTGGGAAAAGGCAGGCATGCATCCACTACTCATGGGAATGCAAACTCATGCAGCCCCTATGGAAAGCAGTGTGGAGAACTCTTAAGGAGCTAAAAATGAGTTTATCCTCTGGCCCAGTCATACCACTCCTGGGTATATGCCCAGAAGACTCAACCTATTGCAATGATGCATGCACAAGAATGTTTATTGCAGCTCTCTTCACAATATCAAAGATCTGGAAACCACCCAAATGTCCGTCAATGGAGGAGTGGTAGAGAAAATGTGGTACAGCTATCTAATGGAATTCTATGCAGTGGTGAAGAAAGATGACATCACGAACTTTGTAGGTAAATGGATGGAACTCAAAACCATTATGTGAAGTGAAGTAACAGTCCCAGATGGGAGCCAGTCAAGAACATTCCTCCCTGATTTCTGTTTCAATTCCTGCCTCACTATTCCCACATTTCATTTCCTGACTTGATTCCCCTTGTTAATGGACTGTAATTTGTAAATTGAAATAAATCTTTTTCTCTCCTAAGTTGTTTGGCCTTTGTATTTATCACAGCAGTAGAAATCAAAGTAGAACAGTTCCACATTGTGCTATCCATTCATCAGTTGATGCACATCAGTTGATTCCATTTCCTGCCTATTGTAACTGGAGCAAAGGGTATCAAAGAAAGGATATAGAATTCTTTGGATACATGTCCAGGAGTTGTGAAGCTGAGTCACATGGTACTTATATCCTTAGTTTTTGAGACGCCTCCACATTGATTTCCATAATGGCTAGGCCAATTCTCATTTCCACCCCAACATCCTCTGCAGCAAAGAAACATATTTTATCAGACTAAGAATTCATGAACACTCTTGGGTTTTATCCTTTTTAAAGTGCAGTAAGCAAATGTTAAAGATAAATATTTGTAAATGTAAATCTTTGTAAATTTGAAAAGAAACTAACATATTCTTAAAGTTAATGTGATTTTCTAACTTATATTTTTATTGGTTGTTCTCTTTGGAAATATGTTTGTGTATGTATGTATTTATGTACACGTGTTTGTGAGCTGTGCATATGTGTGTGTTTATGTATACTAGAACCACTGGTTCAATATATAACAGAAAACATGAAAATGGAACTTATATAAATGGAATGAAGAACAATTTAGTAATTCTAGTCCATGCCACCAGTTTTTGATTACACTGATAATACAGTAACACAAAGACAAAATTAAATTTTAAATATGATAATTAGAACAGGAAAATTATATTTAATAATTATTTTATTCATATAGACACAAAGTTTAGATGACCCAAAATATCATTAATGACAAATAATAGAATGTTCTTATATATTCTATTGAATGACTTAATTAATTTAGAACTTTATGGAGTCCATTATTGGAATCTAATATAAAGCATAGTTTGAGATATTTATTATTTTGGGTGGAAATGAAAGTGACTTTTTATCTCTTTTAGTAAGTTATAGAATTTTTCAATTTTAGCTACTCTGTATCCTTGCTCTTGCTGGGTTGTCAAAAAATTGAAGTGAAATAAATCCCAAATGAAAGGAACCCTGTCAGTCCATTCCACAGAGAGGATTGGAAGATGGATCTATTAATCATATGAGTCCAATTCCTCTGTAGGTATTAGGTTGCAGGTGTGTGTCCCCAGATTCAAAGAACCAGGAGATGAGATGAATTTAAAATTAGAACCTATTTTGATAGTATTTAGGAGACAACAGAATGAAGTACTGGAATTTATTAACCACAAACATGAATTCTCATAAAAAACATTTCCTAGCTTTCAGTTGTATTCTTTTTTATTCTTTTCCTTCAAACATGAGAAAAGGAACAGTGATCAACACAGATTAACAACCTGGATTCCTCTGGCTTTTGAGTTATGTGGATTTCCAAAGTCATGATAGGAAACCAGCTCTGTTTAAAATATTTTTATGCAGAACAGTGTAGATAAGAGGAGGTGTCAGTTCCATAGTGGTAGAAACATCTCAACCACTGAGGCAGCTGAAACCAAATATATTCAGGTAAGTAGTTTGTAAGGAAATACATGTATTGCACATATATCAAGGGGCTAGACAGAAGACCTTCTTTCTGCTGACAGCTAACACTGTGATCTGATTCAAAGATGATGACTTCATGCTCCAACTGTACATGGTGGAAAGGCAAACAAGTTTGCCTGGGCTCCTTTTACATTAGTAGTAATCCTACTTTTTGGGCAAAAATCCCCTTGTAATATGTTAACATTGGATATAAATAAAGGTTAATATATGATGGAAAGAAAACATATTTTCAAACCAAATAAGTAAAAAAATCATGAATATGATTTTTAAAAACACATATGTTACAAGAAAATAAAGACTTCTTTTTATTTAACAGGCAATCCAGGTGGTAGGCTTGACTCTTGATTGCTTTGCATTTTCAAGATCTACCAGAAAGAAGAGTATCATTGAGTTCAGGCTCTGAACTCACATAACCTTCCTTCTCAATAAATTAAGGACTCTGCACTACATTAAACATTTCCTCCCCAGTATTCTGCAGCATTAGGATTTATGGCTCAATGTAACATTTCCCAAAACATACATTGTGTCTGACATATTTTCCTTGTGATAAATAAGGAAGGCACTCCCTTTCCAGGCTGTTCTACTACTGTCTTATTCCCTTTCTTGCAAAATTACTTTAAAAATGTTGATGGCAGGTCTCTACACTTAGTCTCCTCCTGTTTCCCAGTGAACTCATTTCTGCATAGATTCCTTTCTTATCTCTTCATCCAGCTGCCAGAAAGATGTTTTGAGAAGGGAAATCAGGCTGTGTCAGTCCTGTTGGAAATCCTCCACAGAGTGATAACAAGGGTCTGCCTCATGCATGTGTGTGGTGCTTTATTCTGCTGTTTCTTCATTTCTCTCTTGTTTACTTTGTACCACAGCAAACACCAGTTACAGTATCCATGTGGTGACACTGGAGCATTCATCTTTGCCTTCTCCCTACCTGTAATCCTTGCTGTTCCTGAATTACATCACCCAGAAAAGACTTATTGTCTTCCAATCTTCATAAAAATGTAAATCTGTCATATTCTTCCCATTGTACTAAGCTATTGGCTAAGACATTGATTTTTTTCAAATTTGTTATGTTCCTCCCTTCTTGTGTGTTCCAGCAGAGAACATGAGTCTAGTTGTTTTACTTCTCCAGTTTCAGCATTTAAAAATGTATATAATAAATAAACATTTGTTTAAATGAAATTTATACCTAGCTGATATATAAAATCAAAACTTATACACCTAGAGCATCATGTGAGTTTTGATAGGCATATACAGTATCTAATGTTTAAATAAGATTGAATTTATATATTTACGTAGTAATTTCTTTAATAGGTATGCACCTGTTCATGCATGTGGGCACATTTGAGTGCAGTTGCAGCTGCACAGGTATCCAGGTAAATGTGGAGGCCACAAGTTAACACCAACTCTTTCCTTCTGGAACTGTCTAACAAAATTGAGGATCCGAACCTGAGCACATCCAATTTCAGCCACCTCGTATTCAACAAAGGTGCCAAAAACACTCAATGGAAGAAGGTAACTTCAACAAATGGTGTTGGCATAACTGGATCACCACTTATAGAAGAATAAAACTAAATCCCTAACTCTCACCATGTACAAAAGTCAATTCCAAATGGATGCAAACCTTAATTTGAAAACTGAAGCTTTGAAAATGATAGAAGAAAACATTGGCATAGACATAGGCATAGGAAAAGACTTTCTAAATCAGACAGCAACTGTGCAAAAATTAAGGTTAACAATTGACAAATGAGACTTTATTAAACTCAACAGATTCTATACAGCAAAAGGAACAATCAAAGAAGTGAAGAGAAAACCCACAGAGTTGGAGAAAACCTTCACCAGTGTCCCACATGACAGAGAATTAACACCCAGAGTATAAAAACTACTCAAAAAACAAAGGAAGAAGAAAACTAATGATCCAATCAAGAAATGGAGTAAAGAGCTGAATAGAGACTTCATAAATGAAGAAGTAAAGATGGTTGAGAAACATCTTAAAAAGTGTTCAACATAACTAATGAGTAAGGAAGTGCAAATTAAGACCACCTTACGATTTCATCTTATTCCTGTAAGACTAGCTATGATCAAGAAAACAAATTATAACAAATGCTAGATAGCTTGTAGGGAAAGGGGAACATGCATCCACTGCTGGTAGGAATGCAAACTCATGCAACCCCTATGGGAAGCAATGTGGAGAACTCTTAAGGAACTGAAAATGAGCTTACCATCTGACCCAGTAATACCACTCCTGGGTATATACTCACAAGACTCATCCTATTGCAGAAATACAAGCACATCAATGTTCATTGCAGCTCTCTTCACAAGAGCAAAGATCTGGAAATAACCCAAATGTCCCTCAATGGAGGGGTAGTTAGAGAAAATGTGGTACATCTATATACTGGAATTCTATGCAGTGGTAAAGAAATATGACATCATGAACTCTGCAGGTAAATGGATGGAATTCAAAAGTATAATGCAAAGTGAAGTAACACAGTCCCAGGGGGGAAAAAAAAAGACAAATGGTATCCTTCATTTTTGGATGCTAGCACCAAATCTCTAGATGAAAGGCAAGCTGAGCAATGTTAGTGTTATATTTCTTTTTATCTGAAGGCAACTGTGCTGTTATGAGGTGAATCCCTTAATGGGCTCTAGAATTAACTTACCACTTATTTTAGGCTTTGTAATTGTGATATATGAGTGGAGGGTATGTATTCATATTTTAGAGTAATATAAAATTAAAGGGAAAATGTGAATTCCTAAACATATTTTGGAATTGACATACAGTTTATTTTCAGATGTCATAATTTTGGTATATATGTGATGTATATATATATAGGTATATTAGGAGCAATACAAATGGGAAGGAGCAATAACAACAAAAGGACTGGGTCAAAGAACTGACTGAAACAGTTAACTTCTGCCCAAACAATAAACCTCTGCAGAGAAAAACTTTGAAAAGACTGAGAAAAAGATATGTCATGCATGGCAGAATGCATGAACTGAGATACGGAAAAAGGAATGTTTCTAAATTGGATTGAGAAATGATGTATGAAATACACAAAGCATCAATGTGGTGGTTTGAATGAGAGTGCCCCCCATAGTCTTAAATATTCACACATTTTGTCTCCAGTTGGTGGCACTGTTCTGGGAGGTCTTAGAAGGTGTGGCCATGCTGGAGGAAGTACATCATTGGGGTCGGGCTTAGTGAGTTCAACAAGTCTTGCAGTCTCCAGTCTCTCCCTCACCACTTCCTGTGTTTATCAGAGGATGTGAACTTCGGCTTTCTGTTCCAGCCCTTCCACCATGCCTCCCTACCACATTGAACTCTAATTCCCTGGAATCGTCAATCATAAACTCAAATAAACTCTTCCTTTTATAAGTTCCCTTGGTCATGGTGGTTTTATCACAGCAACTGAACAATGACTAATTCAATCAATAAACATATTTTACAAAAAAAAGAAAATCTCATCATGTTCATCGATACCTCTTCCATTCCCATTCTCCCCAGCACCTCAACCTCTTTCTTTTACCCCTTCTTTACTTATTTCTCTCTCCATCTATATCTATATCTATATCTATATCTATATCTATATCTATATCTATATCTATATCTATATCTATACCTATATCCATCTGTATCTATCTAATCTATATCTATATCTATCATCTACATCTATATCTAATCTATATCTGTATCTTCATCTGTATAGATATATATATATCTAATCTATATCTATATCTATATAATCTATATCATCTTTCTATATCCATATCTATATCTATCCCACAGAGTCCACTTAGTGGTCATCAGATATATAGGTGTTAGGGATGACCACATGGGATTGGATAATCTATCAGGGCTTGTTCCTGAGTGAAACTGATTCCCCATCTCTCAGCAGCCACTGACTGTCTCTAGCTCTTCATCTACAGGCAAAAACTTGTGAAATGTTCCTCATACACACTCACATGGTGACTGGTGTTGTCATTGTGGAGGTCTTCTTTACAGAATCTTATTAAGATTTCATTGGTGCAGCTTCCCTCTCATGTCTAGGAGAGATTATTTAGATTTAGGTATCCATGAGGTTGCCTTGGTCTTAAAAATTTCTACACCCAGTTCTGCAGTGTTCTCAAAGCTTTAGGTGTATGGGTTATATATTATAATGCTTCATTTAATGTTAGGTACCACATGATCACTTATTCTTTGCATTCTGACGTTTGCACAACTTTGTAATGTTCTCTGATGCTAAAAGAAGCTTCTTTATTGAGTGGGGAGAAGTACCCTTACCTGTGGGCATAGTAGGTATTTAGAAGAAAGAGAGAAATTATATTGGTTTAGAAATGTGGTCATTGGAGGATCTCTAGTGTCAACAACAGGTTCATCCATAGGTATTTCACTAGGTTTACAGTACCAGGCATAAATTTCCTCCAACTGAGCAGACCATTGAACAGATGTTGGTTACTCTCAAGATAAAGAGCCCTATGCACCAGTATATTTCTGAGATATTAACTATTATTATTTGTAGTTTTCACACCTGAATAGGACTATTTATTGCTGTTCTTCTTTGATAATATTCTTAACAACTGATTCTGTGAGTTCTAATCCTCATGGGGTGAGAGAGATATAGGTGGGGTTTCAAGGTTGAGTCTAGGTTTATTTTTCAGTGGACATATAAATGCAGAGGTCTTTCGTGGGACCTTGCTCATATGAACTTACAGCAATGGTGACAGTAAACACAACTCAAGCAGATAAATACCCAGTGTAGATATTTGGAAATGGGCAGCAAGACCAAATCTTAGCTGAAGAACTATTGAGGAGCTGATTATTACTGTGTGAAGAAGTACTCTTCAAGGGTGCCTATGGGGATTTAGGTGATTAAGATGTTTTGTATGAGGGGCTGGAGACTCATAGGTCAACAGTTAAGAGCACTGCTGGCTCTTGAAGAGGACCTGGGTTCAATTCCTAGCACCCACATGGTGGCTAACAACTGTCTGTAACTCTAGTTCCAGAGGATCAGAAGCCCTCTTCTGACTTCTGCAGGCATTGCCTGAGAGGAGTGGAGGGACGTGCATGCAATCAATACACTCATAAGCATAAAGAAAAAAAGATGTATATGAAATGAACAGTATTCAGTAAACATGTACAAAATATAAATGCACTTTCCTTTGCACTTATTTCCTATAGTGGGGCTATTAGATAACATAGCATTATATTTTGGACTTTATTCTTGATGCTCTTTTGAGGAAGGGTCTCACTAGATAGCCCTGTCTGGTCTGGAACATGGTATATACAATGGGCTGATGCTGAACTCAGATATCTGCCTGTCTCTGCCTCCTGAGTGCTGGGATTAAAGGCATACTGCACAACCCAGAGCCCTATATATTGAAATTTTTTGAAAAACTTCATCACGGACTTCATTAATGCTGTGTAAACTTATATTTTTTTGTATGTATTTATTCCCTTCCCTGTATCTGACACCTTCACTATTATTTTCTTTTTGGCAAGTAAGCCAAAGTGTTGAGAAATCTCATCAGTCGCACTGAAATTATGGGACCATTCACAGTCTTTTGTTTTTATTTCAAATTACCCTTCACCCATTATCCACCTGATGTTATTATCATTAATGCATTTCATGTATATATTTTTATCATAGTTTTTCTTGTGGATTTAGCTTTCATTTCCCTGTGACAATTAATCTTCACAACCTTTTCCATATATTTGGATAAATCCATAACATTTCTAATTGAATCACATGCCCCCTCAAGGATATATAAATAACACAAAACAATGCATATAATAATTTATATAATGTGTTGATTATATTTATCATCCTTATGAATCTCTGATATCCTTCCATTACTCTATAGTTCCACTTCTATTTCTATGTTGGTCTTTTCACAGTAGATTCCATATATGAGAGAACATATGCATTGCATGCCTTTCTGAGTCTGCCATATTCCTCTTAAAACTAAGACATCAAGTTCCAATTATTTTTTGTAAAGAGCATGATTGCATTTTTCTTTATTTCTTAATAATATTGTGTTGTGTATATAATCAATAAATTCTTCATCCTTCATCTACTAATGGGAACCTGGGAATATTCCATGACTTGGCTTTTCTAAATAATGGTGTAATAGACATGGCTGTATAGGTGTCTCTGTACCAAGGTGACTTTGATTCTTTTTGTAAGGCTAGAAGAACAGCTAGCAGATATGGTAGTATTATTTTTAGTTTTGGGGGAATCTTGATATTTATTTGCACTGTAACTGTAATAATTGATACTGTGATCAACAATATGTAGGTGTTCCATTCCAATCTTCTAATTCTCATCAGTATTTATACTTTTGTTTGCTATTTAAGTAGTCCTTCTGATTGGGGTGGAATGGAATCCCACTGCAGTTTTTATTTCAGTTTCCCTCATGTTGAACACATTCCATTTATTTTATGGGAATTTATGCTTCTTTTGAAGTGTATATATTCATTACATTTGCTAGTTCATCAAATAGTTTACTTGCTCTTTTGGTTGGTCTTTAGGTTTTGAAGTTTTTGCATGTTGTGTGCATTAGTCCTCTGCTTGATCCAAATGTGGGAGCTTTTCTCTTATCTTTTATGATTTCTTTTCATGATCAGTGTTTTCCTTTATCATGCAGAAGTCTTTTAGTTTATAGAATACCATCTGTTAATTTTTTCTGCTATTTTCAGAATACATTTGCCTATGTCTAAACCTCGAAGTGTTTACTGAATGATTTTATCATTATTTTAAAGTTTCACATATTGTTTTAAGACACATTTGTTTTAGGAACTAGTAAAATGCTGTTTTGTTATTGTTCATATTGTGGGTTTTTTGTTTTTTAGTATGGTTGTGTGGTATAATTTGATATCAGATATTCTGATGTTTATACCATCACTCTCTGTGCTCTCCAGATCTTCAAGGCCATTCAGAATTCCATTTTAATTTTACGATTGGTTTTTTGATATTCTATATTTTTGGTATTTTCAAGACAGGGTCTCCCTGTGAATTCGCTCTGTACACCAGCCTGGCCTTGAACTCACAAAGATCCACCTGCCTCTGCCTCCCAATTGCTAGAATTAAAGGCGTGCCCCACCACGCCCAGCTTCTGGTATTCTAAATAATGTCACTAAAATTATCAGAGGACTTGCACATTGTTTTTTTCTAATTGTTATGTGTGTAGTTTCCACAACCTTCCTCCCATTCTGTAGGTTTTCTCTGTCTTTGTTTCTTAGTGTGCAGTCTCTTAGTTGGTATAGTGATGTTTGTAAATACTTTCTCTTGTATCCTATGATTCTGGTTTCTTTTTCAAATTTTTTTACAAATCGCAATACCTTAAAGCCCCCCTAGCAGTTTGCCTCCAATGCTTTTATTTGTTCAGGTTTCATTTTTAAATATTTAATATATTTTGAGCTGATTTTTGTAACTGGTGAGAGGCATGGGCCTATTTCATTCTTCAACATGTGGATATCTAATCTTCCCAGCAACACTTATAAGAAATACTATCTTGCATATTTTCCAATACATGTTGTTTGAAACAAAATCCACATAGCTATGTATGTGTGTATTACCTTCTGATCACTATGTTCATTCGCAAAGATACAGGGGAATGATATTTAGTGAATACATTATTAGTTATTTTTCCCAAGTGTTACAAATTTCTGACAGAAATGGCTTAAAGGGAGAAAGGAAGCCGGGTGTGGTGGTGCACAACTTTAATCCCAGCACTCTGGAGGCAGATGCAGGTGGATCTCTGTGAGTTCAAGGCCAGCCTGGTCTACATAGTGAGTTTAAGGCCAGCTGGGACTACAGGGAGACCCTGTCTCAAAAAGATCCCCCACCTCCAGTGGGCAGAACGGGGCAGAATCTACACCTTCCCGGGCTGTGCAGCAACTGCAGAACTGTAGAGACTGTCCTCTTATCTAGTGCTTGCGGGGCGGAGGCAGCGTGGAGTGGGTGGGCCTGCCCCAGCTGCACGAGGGACGAGTCTGCACGAGGGACCAGTCTGCTAGTGGACGGCAGCAGTGGAGGTACTGCCTGGAAGAAAAGATGTTTGGTTTTCACAAGTTGAAGATGTACGGAAGTATAGAGGGCTGCTTCATCTGCAGAGCCAAGTCCTCCAGTTCCGGGTTCACAGAACAGTAAGCGTTATGAAACGGACTTCCAGAGCTATTTTGGGTTGCATGAAACCCACTCAGGAGACATCTGTAATGCCAGTGTGCTGCTTGTGAGAAGATGGAAGAAATTTCCAGCAGGATCGAAAAACAACTGGAATCATGTGGTAGATGCAAGGGCAGGACCCAGTCTAAAGACAACATTGAAACCAAATAAAGTGAAAACACTGTCTGGAAACAGGATGAAAAGCAACCAGATCAGTAAACTGCAGAAGGAATTTAAACGCCACAATTCTGATGCTCACGGCACTACCTCAAGTGTCTCTCCTGTGCAGTTTCCCTGTTACAGTAACCAGTCAGATGATGGCTCAGACACAGAAATGGCTTCCAGCTCCAACAGAACTCCAGTCTTTTCCTTTTTAGATCTTACATACTGGAAAAGATAAGATATGCTGTGGAATCATCTACAAGGGCCGTTTTGGGGAAGTCCTCATTGACGCACATCTTTTCAAGCCATGCTGCAACTGTACGAAACCAGCTACCTAGAAGCCTGAGTAGCAGGGTGGTGTCTCTGCCCATCTCCACTCAGGAGTGGTGACTGACGTTCATGTAGAAGGGAACAAAAAGTGATTTAAACTTCTAAAGACCATAAAGCAACAAACTGACCCCCCCTGTTTTTGACTTGGATAACTGCTATTCTGCCAAAAGACGTTTTCTAGAATAGTTTTTAATGGGTTATTTTTCCCCCAGTCCAACAAACTCTGAAGCCACTTCAGACTTCTCATTGAGGGAGGGGCACGTGCCTGCCTTAGGATTCCGTGACTCATGCTTATTTTAAAAGCTGGATTTTTAAAGTCAGATAGTATATAACAATAAAGGAGTGAGCCACTTTTTTATGGGTGCCCTATATAGTTTTATAGTTCTACATTTTGTATTTCTTCTTTTGGGAACAAACTTACCTAGTGCAAGCCACCATGCGCACAGACTGCCTAGCGAGCAGGTCTCCAGACCCCTGTGTAGTTCAGAGTCCAGCCATTATCATCCTCCTGAGTTACTTTGACATTTATTTTGACTGCAGAATTGGTGGTAGAATATACTGATGGATCATCTTTACTTCTGAATTTATTTATTTATTACTAGACCTCAACCACAGTGTTCTTCCCCTCTACTCTGCCAGAAGGATGTACTGTACGTAATCATGCACTTTGTATTAATATATTAGAAATCTACAGATCTGTTTTGTATTTTTTATACTGTTGGATACTTATAATCAAAACTTTTACTAGGGTGTTGAATAAATTTAGTCTTGTTAGAAAATAAAAAAGACCCCCCCCCAAAAAAAAGGAAAAGAAAAGAAAAAAGGAGAAAGGATTTATTTAGTTTCCTAGTTTCTGAGAATTTCATTCTATGATGACAGAGAAAGATCTGGGAGCTCTATCCATGGTGCTGCAAGTGTGAGGACAGTAGCACTTCACATTTTACCTAACCTAGAAGAAGATCCAATCACAGCTCTAACAGGCCCACCCCAGTAACTCACATCCACCATTCAGGTGTCATTACCTTTCCAAGCAGCATCACTCTCTTGGACAAACAGGTGTTAAAACACAGGAGCCTGTTGGGAAATTTCATATTCAAGCCATAACAAGATGTCATTTTGATTCCTAGAGTTTGCAATTTATTTCAAACTACATAATATCATGTCTTTTACTTTAGACTTTCATTTAAAAAGGTATTCTTGGACACTTGGCATGGTGGCTCATACCATTAATCATAGGCCTCAGGAGACAGAGGTGTAGATAAGCAGAACTCTGTGAGATCAAATCCAGGCTGGTCCGCATAAGTGAGTTCCAGGTTGACTGGGAGTAGGGAAGCAATGCTACAAAAAAGGTATTCTTGGGACTAGAGAGAAGGCTCAGTGGTTGAGAATGTGTATTACTCTTTAAGAGAACCCAAGTTTATTTCCTAGTCCACATATAAGGTAGCTCACAACTGCCTGTGCTCTGTGGGTAAACCAACATGTGGAAATTCGCATTTACACACACACACACACACACGTAAATACACAAAATTTAAATGAAATAAATCTAAAATTTTGTCTTTATTAGACTCACAATGAACCTACCACCTGACTAGTCAAACCACTCCTGGATGGAGATATATATATATATATATATATATATATATATATATATCCACAAGACATCCTATTGCAGAGATGCATGAACAATCATGACTTTGCAGTTCTCACAATAGTGAAGAGTTGGAAGCAAACCAGGTGTCCCTCAATTAATGAGTGGATAAAGAAGGAGTAAAGACCTGAATGGAGACTTCACCAGTGAGGAAGTAAAGATGGCTGAGAAACATCTTTAAAAAGTATTCAACATCATTAATAATTAAGGAAATGCAAATTAAAACCACTCTCAGATATCATCTCACTCTGTCACAACTGGCTAAAATCAAGAACACAAAAGACACTAAATGCTTGAGAGGTTGAGGGGAAAGGGAAACACTCAACTACTGCTGGTGGGAATGTAAACTTGTACAACCATTATGGAAAGCAGTATGGAGAACCCTTAAAAGACTCAAAATGAGCCTACCACCTGACCCAGGCATACCACTCCTGGGTATATACCCACAAGACTCATCCTACCACAAAGATTCATGCACATCCATGTTTACTGCAGCTCTCTTCACAATAGCGAAGAGCTGGAACCAACCCAAATGCCCCTCAACTGACTAGTGGATGACAAAAATGTGGTACATCTGCACAATGGAGTACTACTCAGCAGAAAAGTAAGATGCCGTCATGAACTTTGCAGGTAAATGGATGGCACTCGAAGCCATTATGCACAGACCCAGAAAATCAAGCAGCAAATGGCCTCCCTCATTTGTGGATGCTAACACCAAATCCTCAGATGAAAGGGAAGCTAAACAACATTATTTTTATATTTCTGTTTATCTGAAAGCAACTATGTTGTTACTATGTAAATCTCTTAATGGGCTCTAGAATCAATCCACCACTTACTCTCAGACTCTGTAATTATTGTATATGAGTGGAAAGTGTATACACATATTTTAGAGTAATATAAAATTAAAGGAGAAAATGTGAATTCCTGAACATAAAAAAAGACTGAGAGAAAGATGCAGGATTGTTATGGCAGAGTGCTTGGTCTGGGTTGGGGTAGAGGGAAGAGAAAGGGGAATACTTCTAAACTGAACTGAGAATATGTCTGCAATACACAAAACAACAATAAAAGCATTAAAAATAGAAATTAAAAAAAAAGAAATTTGGTACATCTACACAATGGAGTTCTGTGCAGCAGTAAACAAAAATAACATCAAGAAATTTCCAGGTAAATGGGTGGAACTAGAAACTGTTATGCTATGTGAAGTAACACAGTCCCAGAAAACAAATGACATATGGTGTCCCTCATTTGTAGCTCCTAGCACCAAATTCTTATTTGTAACACAAACTGAGTATTTTTTTTTCCTTTTTAGTAAATATAATACCTGATGCTACTATGAAAATTCATTAAAACATACACCAACTTGCTATGTAATTTAAGAAGTAAAGTAATATTTATTTTTACTCTACTGTTAAAAGGTGAATCTCTAAACATGTTTTTGGAATTAACGTATAGTTTGTTTTCAGACATCATAATTGTTAGAAAAAAAGCACACATATGTTTGATCTATGCAGGTATGAACCCCAGATAAAATACAAGCACATCAGGCTTAATGTTACTCTGAGAACATATTTCTTTTAAGAATCTTCAGTACTGACACACCTATTGACACATGGCAGTAATGAGCAAAAGATAGATGTTAAGGCAAGCCCTTTTATACCTATTGGGTGGGAGTTCAGGTAAAGGGAAAGAGGTCACTTATTGACAATTTCTAGGGGAAGTGGACATCTGTCTGTCCCTTGGAAACTGGAAGAGTCAGACTTAAGAGTAATTTTGCTGTATGTGTGGAGTATATACATGCATAATTTGGAGTAATATAAAATTAAAGTGAACAACAACAACAAAAAGAATTGTTTAAACTGACCGAAACAGTAAACTTCTGCCCCGAATAGTAAATTTCTGCATCAAAAAATTTTTAAAAAAATATTGAGAAAAAGATGTAAGATATATATGGCAGAATGCTCTGGCTGGGTGGAGGCCATGGAAGGGGGGATGGGTTTAAATTTGATTTAAAAATGTTATATGAAATATTCAAAGTTCAGTAAAAAATTTTTAAGAAGGTAAATGACTCTTGAGAAAACAAAATGACTTTATTCTGAATGGACTTGAAGTATATGAATGAACTTGGACACTGTTCTCTTTGAACAATGATAGCATTTTGTCCTTCTGTTCTATATAACCTAATAATCTGTACACACTACCACTTTATGTTGGGAATGGAGAGTAGACACATCACACACACAATGCCAAAACTAATGTAAGTACAGGTTTTTTTGTTGCTATATCTTAATTTATATATATATATATATATATATATATATTATATATATATATATATTTGTACAAGATTATGTTACTAATCAAATCTAAACCCATGTCCTCCACCCTACCCACCCCACTCCACAGAGTTCATGCATTCTGCCAAACATGCTTTTAATCTCTTTCTCAGTCTTTCTCAAAATTCTCCATGTGGAAGTTGGCTGCTTCGAGCAGAAGTTCACCATTTCAGTCAGTTCCTCGATGTAGTCCTTTCTGTTGCTGTTGTTGTTGTTGTTGTTTTTGTTGTTGTTTCCAATATGCATCACTCCCAACTACTTGGACAAAAGCTCAAGGGGCCATGCACAAGAAATACTTACAGCTAGGTAATTGGCACTAGCATCCACAGATGAAGGATACCATTCATCGTTTGTTTTTCTGGGGCTGTGTTACTTCACTCAGCATGATGTCTTCTAGCTCCAGGCATTTATCTGCAAAGCTCATGATGTCATCTTTCTTTACTGTGCTTCAGGTGGTCTTGGGAAATCTCTGATCCCAGTTTTTTTTTTTTTAAGTGTATGGTTATATATATCAAATAAAGTTCTCTTTTATTTAACTTTAAAAACTCAAGTGAGTGTTAGCATGTTGGAAAAGGACTCTGAGGACAACAGCGAGTCATTCTTTTTCAAAAGCCTCATCATTCTGCTCACACAACAATATTATGTGGAAAAATGTGGAAATTGGTAACTCTTGTGTTGAAATAGTATTGAGAAGAATACCTTTAGGAATATGTTAAATTACCTTATTTATGACTCTTTACAGATTTTTTTTCACATACACACATATGCAAGAGTACCATATAACAAAATCTGTATATTTTTCTGTTTTGTATTTTGGTTTTGACTTTTGAGACAGGATCTCACATAGCCAAGTCTGCCTTTGAACTCATATTCCTGCCTTTAATTCCCAAATGTTGGGATTTACAGCCATATACCACAACACCTAGCTTTAAAACTTATCTAAAAGTACTTTTAATAGACATAAATAAAAATTCCATGTGCTAAAATTTGTCTTTATTTCTTATGGTTGTAAATATTTTTCAAGGTTGTTTATAATTTTCTGTTACTCAGAAGAATAACACATATGTCTCAATAGGTATTATATCAGTCTGTATTTCTCTTTTTGACACTGTGGGCAGTTCAAAACAACTGGTTAAGGCATGCATAAAAATTGATCTCTTTGTGGTCTTCCCCTTCTAATTTTGTTCATTAAGTTTTTAAATAATAATTATAGATGTCTTTTTTTTTTACCAAGAGTTTGCAATTGGGATGCAATAACATTACTCATAATCTATGTAGATATTGTGTCTTGCAAATGGCTGAATTTAGTTTTAATACTTGTAATGATTATTAAGAGATTTATGCTGGGCGTCTTGGCACATACCTTTAATCCTAGCACTTGGGAGGCAGAGGCAGGCAGATCTCTGTGGGTTCAAGGCCAGCCTGGTTTACAGAGTGAGCTCCAGGCTAGCTGGGTCTAAAGGGAGGTCCTGTCTCAAAAATACAAAAAAAGAGATTTACTATATATAAGATCGTGTTTCTAAGAAGAGTGACAATGTTGACTTTTTTTTCCTATTTTGGATATCCTTTATTTCTTTATTTTGCTGTATTACTGTGTCTAGAATTACTTCAGTACTGAGGAATAGTGGTGAAAATAACTATTCATTTTTGCTCCAGAATGCACACAAAATTTCTCTATTGCAACAATATCAATATCTTGTTGGAGAATCCAACAAGCTACTTCTATTTGGATAGGAGATAACATATACAGCAGAATGCATGAGACCTGGTGGGGTTGTGTGGCATGGATGGTGGAGGTTTCTACATTTGATTAAGAACTGTTGTATAAAATATGCAAAAACACAATAAATTGTTTTTAAAAGCAAAAAATGAAAGAAATTATTGGGATGGCCATTGTGATTTGTAGGCTTTACAGCTTTTGGGACTTTTTCCATTGGCAGCTTGCTTAGTACCTTCTGATACTACCAGGCTAGTGTTTGGTGAGGGGGCTACCAGGTCAGTTCTAGAGTCATTGTTTCAAGTCCTCTGTCTGACGTATTGCCTGTCTTCAGCAATAGGGTCTTACCTTCAAGTTCTGGAAGGCAACCAAGCCCTATGGAAGACTATGGAATTTATTAAAGCAAGATCATAAGTCAGAATTAGAATTACTTTGAGAGATATAATTATGATGGATTGTTGCCTTCTAGCTACAGCTTACTTTGGAATGTTTTTGAAGTTACAGGCTCTTTCTTTTTTTAATTTTAATTTTTAAAATTTATTTATTTTCTTATGTGTATGAATGTACTGTCTGCATGTAGGTTGGTGCACCTGTGTTGGGCAATGCCGGGGAGGTCAGAAGAGGGAGTCAGATTCCCCTGAAACTGGAGTTAAAGACAGTTCTTAGCTGCCATGTGGGTGCTGGGAATAGAACCTGGGTCCTCTGCAAGAGCAGTCAGTGCTTTTAACCACTGAGTCATCTCCCCAGCCCCTGAAGTTACAATGGAATGGCTCTTTCATGGGAAGATGTGAACCAGGGACAGAATGAGAGAAGAGATCAGAATTCGATGATGAATTGTTTTCTTTGCAACAAAGGCAGTGGCTATCATCTTAGAAAGGTGCTTACTAACAAATTCTGTAGTTAAAATGCTTGAATCAATATATGATATAATACTAGTTATTTTGTCACTTTATAAACTTTGGAGTCCTTACAAGTTTACCATTAGAATTTTAAAAAGTTCTTCTACAAAGTAATTCTAAATATTATAGTAAATACAATAAACACATCAATACATTCTCTTAGTTAAAGTATATGTCAGAAGTATAGATTTTGCTTGACTTGAAGAACTATGTTCACTTTCTTTTTGATATATGCTGACTTTTTTTTTAATTTTTTTTTTATTTATTTATGTGTAGGAATGTACTGTCTGCATGCAGGTCTGTGCACCCGTGTCGTGCAATGCCGCGGAGGTCAGAAGAGGGTCTCGGATTCACCTGGAACTGGAGTTCTCCTGGAATTGGAGCTTCAGATGGCTCTCAACCGCCATGTGGGTGCTGGGGATCGTTCAAGGCCAGCCTGTGTTACAGAGTGAGCTCCAGGCTGAGCTGGGTCTAAAGGGAGGTCCTGTATCAAAATACAAAAAGGATTTACTATATATAGATCGTGTTTCTAAGAAGAGTGACAATGTTACTTTTTTTTCCTATTTTGGATATCCTTTATTTCTTTATTTGCTGTATTACTGTGTCTAGAATTACTTCAGTACTGAGGAATAGTGGTGAAAATAACTATTCATTTTTGCTCCAGAATGCACACAAAATTTCTCTATTGCAACAATATCAATATCTTGTTGGAGAATCCAACAAGCTACTTCTATTTGGATAGGAGATAACATATACAGCAGAATGCATGAGACCTGGGGGGTTGTGTGGCATGGATGGTGGAGGTTTCTACATTGATTAAGAACTGTTGTTATAAATATGCACAAAACACAATAAATTGTTTTTAAAAAGCAAAAATGAAAAGATTATTGGGATGCCATTGTGATTTGTAGGCTTTACAGCTTTTGGGACTTTTTCCATTGGCAGCTTGCTATAGCACCTTCTGATACACAGGCTAGGGTTTGGTGAGGGGGCTACCAGGTCAGTTTTAGAGTCATTGTTCACAGTCCTCTGTCTGACGTATTGCCTGTCTCAGCAATAGGGTCTCTTACCAGTTCAATCGGAAGGCAACCAAGCCCTATGGAAGACTATGGAATTTATTAAAGCAAGATCATAAGTCAGAATTAGAATTACTTTGAGAGATATAATTATGATGGATTGTTGCCTTCTAGCTACAGCTTACTTTGGAATGTTTTTGAAGTTACAGGCTCTTTCTCTTTTTTAATTTTAATTTTTTTAAAATTTATTTATTTTCTTATGTGTATGAATGTACTGTCTGCATTAGGGTGGTGCACCTGTTGTTGGGCAATGCCGGGGAGGTCAGAAGAGGGAGTCAGATTCCCCTGAAAACTGGAGTTAAGGACAGTTCTTAGCTGCCATGTGGGTGCGTGGGAATAGAACCTGGTCTCTGCAAGAGCAGTCAGTGCGTTTTAACCACTGAGTCATCTCCCCAGCCCCTGAAGTTACAATGGAATGGCTCTTTCATGGGAAGATGTGAACCAGGGACAGAATGAGAGAAGAGATCAGAATTCGATGATGAATTGTTTTCTTTGCAACAAAGGCAGTGGCTATCATCTTAGAAAGGTGCTTACTAACAAATTCTGTAGTTAAAATGCTTGAATCAATATATGATATAATACTAGTTATTTTGTCACTTTATAAACTTTGGAGTCCTTACAAGTTTACCATTAGAATTTTAAAAAGTTCTTCTACAAAGTAATTCTAAATATTATAGTAAATACAATAAACACATCAATACATTCTCTTAGTTAAAGTATATGTCAGAAGTATAGATTTTGCTTGACTTGAAGAACTATGTTCACTTTCTTTTTGATATATGCTGACTTTTTTTTTAATTTTTTTTTTTATTTATTTATGTGTAGGAATGTACTGTCCGCATGCAGGTCTGTGCACCCGTGTCGTGCAATGCCGCGGAGGTCAGAAGAGGGTCTCGGATTCCCCTGGAACTGGAGTTCTCCTGGAATTGGAGCTTCAGATGGCTCTCAACCGCCATGTGGGTGCTGGGGATTGAACCCGGGTCCTCTGCAAGAGCGGTCGGCGCTCTTAACCGCTAGGCCATCCCTCCAGCCCCGATATATGTTGACTTTAAGGATACAGTTACCCTTCACAGATAATCTAGTCTTGCTTTCATCTTTATGGCCAATAACACATCATGTCTGTCAATGGAGTTGCTAGATATTTTCTTCATCTCAATCATTGAAAGTGTCATGCTAAAGTATTTTGTGTGTATGCTATTTCCAAGTTCTTTGATAAACATAAATGTTGCATTTAAAGAAGGAAATAACACCGTGAACTAGTTTCTCCATTTCACACATGGAGCAGTAGGAGCTTTCAAAGGAAATTCTTTTCTCTCAGATCCACACAGCTCATGCATGACTTTATTAGAATGAAATTAAGCCTTTTCAGACATAAAGCTTAAACTCCTACCACTGAGCTTTTATCCTTCCAGCTAAGCTTTCCCTATATGTGTTCTCTGAACTGCTAATGTGAATTATTTTTTAAATGTGGAACGGCTTGTACATAGGGCATGTGTTCACAGTAAATGTGAAATCATTAGTCTAAATAAGACACGGGATTTTAAACATTTCAGCTTATTGGTTTGTCTTAGCTATTTTAGAGCTATAAACAAGACACTATGCCTGTGTCTATTCATTAATCCTGCCAAGATCTACATAGCCCCTGATTCAGTACTTCCAGAATACTCTTGATAGAGATTTACTGTAAACATCATGTAACTGTGGAGTGTGTTTTCTCCTTGAAAAATAAAAAAAAGTATGTTGGAAACCTTCTCTCTTTTTGCTTCAAAATAAGTTTTATTTTTTTATTCACAAACTCTCAGTGTATTAACTGAACCAAATTGCCCCTTGTTTCCAGACACCAAGTTAAAAAATGCTCTACAGAAAATAATTCTGAATAATAATTCTGTTCTTTCTGGAAATTCTCCCTCTTTACTTACATGACACTTTTTTGGAGACAGGGTCTCCCTGTAGCCACAGCTGGTCTGGAACTCATAATATAGACTAGGATAGCCTTGGCCTCACAGAGATCTGCCTGCCTCTGATTCCTCAGTGCTGGAATTAGTGTTGTGAGTTTTATATGATTTTTGTTTTTGGAAATTTTATATTGAATTTTGGGGTATTTCATACAGAACTACTTATTCATCTTTATACCCACTTCCACATTGTCACCCTCCCATAAACCCCAAATGGAATTTATGCATTTTATCATTTGTGTCAAGGTTTATTGAGTAAAGTTGGTGTCACCAGATGTCCTTCAGTCAAAGTTTAGCCATTGAGTCAGCCTATGTAGAGTCACTCTCTTTATGAAGATCAGGTCTTCCACACACAGAGATAATTAGCTGCCAATAGTTATTCTGCTAAGGTTGAGGTATGCTGAGCATTTCCACAGTTCTCTGCTGGGATTTTGTGTGCTTGAGTTTGCATAGGTCTTCTTTATGGTGACACCATTGTTGCATATTCATTTGAGAAAGAAGCCTAGAAAGAAGCCAAGGGGCCAAGAAGACTATTTCTATATGGTTATGCACTTCCTCCTTGGCTTTTACTATCTTTCCACAATGGGCCCTGAGCCCTGTGTGAATGGAGTTTAAAATAGGAGTATTTTCCAAGGTCCCACACTCTTCAGGCTCTTATTTTCTTCCCTTTGGCCATTTGTGTGCTTATGCATTCCTGGCCCTGTGTTGCCTGTGAGAGCTTCATTAATGAGATTTGAGAGATTGATTAATATTCTTTCTACTGATTGTTCCACCATGTTATGGGAGGCTTAGGTATACAGGCTGAACTGTACATGTGCCTCTTAGGCTTGGGCAATTCACAGATAATCCCTGTGTATTCCCAGTTGTGGAACTTTGTAATAATCTCTGTCTGTTGCAAAAAAAAGTTTTCTTTGATAAGTGGTAACTGGGCTAATTGTCAGTATAAGGATCCATATTTTTCATATAGTAAGAAGTTACATTTTTATAGGATATCTTTGTTTTCTCTAAGATCTATGAACTCTCCATCCATGTGCATTGGGCTATGTTTATAGTACAGTGCATGAGTTTCCTCACATTTGTTGGAATTTAAGTCCAATTAGTTTGCTGTTGATTACTCCCAAGAAAATCTTTCCTCTGGAAAAATATAGTTTCTTGTACATGCCATTGTTATGGTTATCGGGCTTTAAAGCTGGGTTCACATCACCAGTTGATGCTTTCCATTAGCAGCTTCATAATATTCTCCAAAACTATGAGAGGTAAACTTCATGGAAATAGAGATGTGTCCCAGGTCAGTTCAAGCTCCTTTGAGCCAAGTCCTGTGTCTGAAGCATGTAATATTTTCAGTAATAGGGTCTTACTATCAATTTCAAGGACTGTGACAATACCCTGTGTAATTTTGGGAGTGTCTTGGAGTACCCTGGCCCAAAACCTGAAAAGAGGTTCTCCTGACTGGCACTGTTTCTTGTTATATATCCTTCAGTTATATACATGGACTCATGTAGAAATATTTTATGGGCAACTTATCAGTAGGTTTTTGAACTAATATGCTTCCCTCTAGTTTTTTTACACAAGCTTGGCATTATTTATCTCTCCTCTCTTACTACCCAGTCAAAGTACCCATTTTCACTCTCTTGGGCTCCTTTGTAATTTTCCAGTTGATTCAAAAGTCACAAAATTCTGTATACTATTGTTCTGCAGAAGTCATAGACTACTGTGGCAGAGATGAATTTTGTTCAAAGCACTACACAGGCACCTTCACACTTATACTCAGGGGTATGTAGTTTGATCTGAGGCCCAATATTATTCTTTTGAGACAACATGAATTCAAATGTTTTCTTCACTATCTACATCAAGGCAGAAAGAGTAAGAAACAAAGAATGATTTCTGAGAGTTGCAAAGTCACAAGGTCACAACAAAATGAATAACCATTTTCTCTTCTGGGCAAATTAGACAGGGCTTTCCTCTTGTAATACAATTAGAAGAAGGTTGTGTTTAAATGTGAGTTTGGAAACATTAAAATACTGAATGGTTTGGGTTAAAAAGTATTCATTCTCTTATCACAGAGTCATAAGAGAAGTTAAGCAATTTCTAAAAGAATTGAGAGGAGAGGGAGAAAAATAATCCTTAAACTAGAGCTGCTTGCATTTCCCTTTTGTATGAAAGGGATTAAAATGGTCCCATTATGTAAGAATTATTTTATTAACAGTTGGGAATTTTCAGGTATTATATTTTTAATTCAACAGAGTCTATCAAAATGATGGCTAGTTCACAGTGGTGTGAGTGGAATTTGAAGGAGAAGGGGGTGAGGGGGAGTGAACCTGGGCCTATGTGGTTCTCCACTAGAGGGACATCCCTTCATTCAGTCATAAGTTCATGTTTCCTGCTGTCCTACTAAGGTGTGAGGATTCCAAAGGGAATCCCCTAATCTGGATGAGAAGGCAGCTGTTCAAGCTGCTTATAATAATACAGAATCTCTGGTCTTTCAATTTCTTTACTTATTGCCTCATTTTGTATAAACCTATTGTTTGTAAAATTCCTTCATTAAATTCAGATGGTTGGGTACACAAAATTACTCAAGTGGTGACAAAAATCCCATATTCATAAATAGATGAGAATGGGTTTAAACATCCCCTTGATGAATAAAAGCTAAGGGTATTTTTCTTTTGCTTTTATGAGTATCTTATTGGACATTTTTTGAAAATCGCATTGCTGCCATTTAAGTGGCTTTCTAAAATGGCCTTTTGTTACTTTATCAATTATAGTAGACGATCAGATGTGTAGAGCAGATTTCTATAAGCTCAGAATACTCTGAACAATGGCAGAGCCTTTTCTCAGTATGGAAAATCTGAGATCAGGTCTCCAGCAGGCTTGCTCACTGTCAGCTTTCCACTTATTGAACCGTTGACCATGTTTCCTGTTGTGTCTTCTTTTCTCCAGCAGGCTTGCTCACTGTCAGCTTTCCACTTATTGAACCATTGACCGTGCTTCTTGTTGTGTCTTCTTTTCATTGGTATTTTTTTGAGACAGGGTCTCCCTTTAGTCCTAGCTGGCCTGGAACTTACTATGTAGACCAGGCTGGCCTTGAACTCATAGAGATCTGCTTGCCTCTGCCTCCCAAGTGCTTGGATTAAAGGCATGCGTCACTACACCCAGCTTGTTGTGTCTTCTTAAGTAGGTAACATCTCTCTGTTTCCTTCTTTATAGCGTTATGAATCACATCCATAACTTCTCTACCCTTGTGACAAAGTCCCCACCTCTCTAATTCTCTGTTCTAGTTTGTCTTCCATTGCTGTGACAAAACACTCTGACCAACACCAACTTGGGGAGGAAAGGGTTTATTCAGCTCACATCTCCTGGGTCACAGTTCATCACTCAGGGAGCCCAAGGCAAGAACTCAGGGCAGGAACCTGGAAGCAGAAGCTGAAGCACAGGCCGTGGAGGAATGCTGTTCACTGGCTTGCTCCCCTGGCCCATGCCCAGCCTGCCTTCTTATACAGTACACAACAACCTGACCAGGGTGGCACCATTCATTGTGGACTGGTCCCTCCTACACTGCTTGACCATCAAGACAATACTCCACAGACGTGGCCACAGGCCAATCCAATGGAGCCAATTCCCCAATTGAGGCTCCCTCAACCCAGGTGTGTCAAGTTGACACTAAAGCTATCCAGCACATTCTCTCACTTTGGGAATTAGGATTTGAACACATGAAATTTGGAAGATATGAAAATCCAATATTTTCATTAGCATAAAAATGTATGTATCATATACTGCATAAGTAATGGTGGTCCCATAAGATTATAACACAGCTGAAGAAGTCCTCTCACATGGTTGCATTGTAAATTCCCCACTTTTGCTGGTATAAAGGACCTACTAATCTGCCAGTCACAAAAATGTGATAAACAGAATTGTGTATGGTACATAATACTTGATAGTAAATGAATTGATATATATATATATATATATATATTTCATGTTAATTACAAAATTACTGTAAAGTTATTAGTCATGTTACAACAGTTTACTGCCTCCCTTAGTAGTTGGCCCTGCATGCTGCAATACCCATCTGTGTGGCAAGAAGTGATGACTGAGGCTAGAAAGATAGCTGAGTGGTTAAGAGCACTGGCTATTCTTGCAGAGGACTAGGGTTCATTTCCCAGCACTGTTATGGTGGCCCACACGTGTGTAACTCCATTTTATGGGATCCTATGCCCTCTTTGGCCAGTATGAGCAGCATACATGCAAGTGATGCTAATGCACAAAATATAAAAACAAAATCTTAAAACAAATTATTATCTATTGGAGTAAAAGAGACCCCTATTCCTGTTGTAGACAGTAGTCAATGTAAAGATTGATAATTCGTTGATGTGCTAGGAATAAGAGACTCAGTGCTCAGCTCCAAATGGGTTATCTATATTAACCACCCCACCACCAAAAACAAGAGAACATGGAGCAAATGGAGGCAGAAACATGGAATGGATCCTATGAAGTTGTGTCTTCTGGTTATGATATGATTATCACACTCACAAAGCTGGAGTTACCTGCAGTATGCCAAGACAAGAGCAAGCCAGCAAATCCTGGCATTGATGGGGTGTTGGCTTCCTCTATGTCATGAGGTTCCTTCCTCCCAGGTCACCAGACTTGCTGGACCCTAGGTATGGCAGTCATGCCCAGCTGTGGCCAGACTGCCTAGGACATGAGGAGGGAAGTGGAATGGAGCAGAGTGGTCTCAGGATAGATCCCAGGACCTGGAAATTGCATCAGTGAGCAAAACACATTTATTGCAGGGGTTCAATCCCCTGTATACTTTTGGGGGGCTCTTTGACCAGGAGGTGAGCAGGAGAGAGAAGTGTATGTGCATTCTGCAGGAAAACCACCTTAGCACCCAGATACGCTTATGGCATATGTCACTTACATCCAGAGGACAGGGTGGACATGCCTCAGGAGGGATAACACTTGGGAATGATACTCTTCAAGCTACATCCCCCTGGGGGTTGGGCTGCAGATTCCTGATGCCCAGTAAGAAGATTGCAGACTGTGAGTGTCTCTTATGTCCTGCCAGCCTACTAGGATTTCAGAGTGAAATCTACTAGAAGTCTAGAAGGTTATTGGGGAAAGAAGCCAGCTCTCTTATACTCAGCCATAATTGATTCATCGGGACCCACAATGGTGTAGATGATCTGTAGGCCCCGCCCATCCAAAGAGCTATTGGCAGTGCACAGTGCATTTCTGCTGGAGGAGGGAAAATCCTCTCCTCCTCCTCCTCCTCCTCCTCCTCCTCCTCCTCCTCCTCCTTCTTCTTCTTCTTCTTCTTCTTCTTCTTCTTCTTTTTCTTCTTCTTCTTCTGGCTAATGTAGTTTATGTGTCAAGACAATGAAATGCAAACTTTGGTATTGTTCTTTTTCTCTTTATTATAATAAAAATAAATAAATCAGATCTGTCCCTGTGAAGGTCAAAGGGGGGAAGAAGAACAGATGACCTTTTGACCCACCTTGTCCTCACTCTCCCACCCTTTTGCTTTTGACCTGTTTTAGGCATAGGAAAGAAAATGATACATCAAAAGGTCCATTGTGTTCAAGGGGATAGCAGAAAAAATTCACATGGCTAAAGGATAAAGAAGGAAGGAAGAATCAGCAGGCCCAAGAAGGAGCTGCCAGTGCCTATGCTGTCAGACCTAAGGAAGTTTATGGATCCCATGGGACTAAGCTTGGCATAGTCAATGGTGGCCTGAAGTCTTGGTTTCATATAGTCATAGTAGACTTGGTTCTTGTGTTCTTCCTGACACCAGGCTAACTTGGAATTGCACTACTTCAGCAAGAGGTTGAAGGAGAATGGTAACTACTGCTCAGTTCCTATCAGTCACCATGCTCTGCCATGGCATTGGCTCTAGCATGATGTCATAGATGTTTGCCAGTGCAGAAGAGCAGTTTTTCAACCATGTCTGGGTTCTGAGCTGCAGGGCAATTTTCTGGGATCACAGGATAGAACTGGATTTCTGAAAGCATCTCATCAAAATTGGATCTTGCCCCTGGGTGACAGAGCAGGTAATTGGGAAGAAAGATGATTAATGGCTTCTAGAAGAGCAGCAGAATCTGTGTCTCAGTACATGGAATAAGTTGCCAGGTATGGAACAGTTGACAACAATCGACTTGTCACCCATCTGAATGATGCCAAGGTTGTCTTCATGAAGGTCTGTCATGTTCTCCATGCCATGTGGCAGCAGTAGTAAAATACCATACTACCTAACCCACTTGGCCTGTCTTGGAAAAATATATTGGTTAATTATGCATTTGATCATGTTGAAAATACCAAACGGGGCCTCCCAGAGAACCAGAACACTAGGGCCTAGCTATGGCAAAGGCCAGATAAAAGCTCAAGACACTGCTCAAGATAGTGAGCTGTTCCACGCAGTGTGGGGGGGGCGGGGTTTGGCAATTTGGCCAAATACGGTTCATGGGAATGCGGTTTCTCTTGTCCACATTCTGGTCATGGAGCTCCTGGTGGCAATGGGTGAAAGGTTCCCATTCCACATCCTGGACAGTCAGCAGTACACAGAAGCTTTCCTTTAAGAGTGATCGAATTGCCATGTACTCTGCCAAGACCCAGTCCACAATCTGGTTTGTCACTAGCTCATTGTGAGTCTTCAAGTTATGGCTCAGCCTTTCAAGCACAGTAAAGTTCTACACAGGTACATTGCTGGGCCACATTCCCAATATGGGCCAAAACTTCTTACTCCAGGCTGTTAGAGGTGCAGGAAATGTTCCTGGTCTGTCCATCTAAGGTGAAAGAAGAAAAAAAAAAAAAAAAACAGGCCAGGTGGAGTCCAGGCAGTGTTTGATATGCAAGATATTCTCATCTTTGGATTTGGTAAATGTTTCCTCTGAGATCTTGTCATACTTAAAGATTTCCTTCCCGTATCCAGTCTAGTTGATCATGCCCTGAAATATCAATACCTCTGCATACTTCTGCAGGATAGGGCTGCTGCCCACAGATCTACTTGTACACGAGTGACTGTGTATCTGTAACCTATCAGATCAATGACCTTATTATCCTTATGGAAGGTGCTTCTCCACTCAGCTGGCACCTTGCACACACACATGACAGCTTCATAGTCATTATATTTGGCATGGCAAATGGGGGCATTTACCACTTGAGCCACACCAGTGAGGTAGGAGGACCGACAGACCATCCAAGGGTCTGTGGTGAGACCAATCTGTTTTATTGATGATTACATTCACAATGTGGTGGGTGGCATAGTATTGTAGGTTGCTGAGATGGAAAGTTTCATACATGATGTCCTGGCCAGCAAAGGTGGTTCCATCATGCAAGAGGATGGAAACTGCCTTCTTTCCTTAAGTGTCTCAACAATAGCAATGTTAAACTTTGGTCTTGCCCATTACCATGGGGTCAGCAGCCTCTAGGTAGGGAGTGTTCACCACCAGGGACGGGGTAATGTTCCAGAGGGTCACTCCATTGATTCCATGGTGGTAATGCCCAGGTGGTACTTCATGCCTCTGGAGCCCTCATCAGCTTCCTCCATCTTCAAACCGACAATCTGCTCCAGGTCCTTCCCAATGACACTTTCAAACACTGTCAGTTGTCCCCTGTGTGACATCCCCATGACCACATACTCCATTTTCACTTGATTTGTCAACGATTGTCTTGAAGGCAGGATTTCTCACAGCCTTCCACAGCAATGTGCTTCTCAGTGGACTACTTCTGCTGTATGAACTCCTCAAACCTGGTGCACTCCACATTGGTAAACTGGATGATTCCAGAGTTCTCAAACTTCTGCTAAATCCACTGTTATTGCTCCAAATCATTAATGAATATGAACTCTGCACCAATGTGCTGGCAGTAGGCCATCTGTAAACAACAAATGATACCCTACAAAAGTTCTGACTCCTGTCCCCCAATGAAAGTGGTGCAAAACAGAAGAGCTTGCCAAGATCAGATTCATGTAAGCCATAGAACGCAAGTTTCTCTATGGATGAGATAATATCAGTGGGTACGGAAGAGTCTAGATCAATACCCAGAATCTGTAGAGGAACCAGATGGGCTACATGGTGCCCTTGTATATGAAATGTCCTGATGAGAGACTGTACTGCCAAGTGAACCTCCACCTATTTGTGGAGTGCATGGGAATATGCATGGGTTGCAGTAGTGAAGGAGCTTCAACTCAGGGAAAGGGGGCTCTGGTAGGCAGGGCCATGGGTAGCTCCAGCACTGGTGTTGTAGAAACAAAGTTTCCTATTACAGTACATTTCCTCTACACAGTTAGAACTAGTCTCAGTAAGAAATGCACAAAGCATCAATAAAAACTAATTAAAAAAATAATAATAAAATTAAACATGGTAAAGTAGAAACTTTCTGCAAAAAAAA
>VZQC01009923.1:4202732-4308945 GCA_009823505.1 Rhizomys pruinosus
TATTATATATAATTATATATAATATATATACATTATATATATATATATGAATAAAGGGTTTAGAGGGATATAATTATATATAATATATATCCCTCTAAACCATTCATTCATATATATATGAATTATATATTTATATAATTCAATATATATAATATATAATTATATAATTATATATAATTATATATAATATATATCCCTGTAAACCCTCACTAACCCTCATGTATTCCACTGTACATGGTAAGGCCTATATAGTCAAGCATTTGTATCCAGATGTCCTTCATTACACATTCATTGACTGGAGTCTAGTCAGCCCATATAGGTATGATAAATAAGGTGTACTCTCCCTCACCGAGTAGCAATTAGTCTCCAATATTTCTCAGTCTATGGTTGACTAGCCACCCATTTCTCTCCTACTCTCTGGGCCCTTGTTTGATAGAGTTGGCATGGATTCTGTGGTCAATGCCAACATTGTCACAAGTTCACATGTGCCAGCTTCCTGTGGCCTGAAATACTCTGCTCCCCTATGTTAATGAACAATCTATATCTTGCAATATGTCTGTTCTCTCTTTCCTAATGGTCTCTGAGCAGTGAGTGAGGCAAGGTTCAATATAGGAGACCTACCCAGGGACACACTCTGCAGTCTCACATTCTTTACAACTTGGCCAGTTGTGGCCTTCTGGTTGCATCTCACTCTATTTTATAAGGAAGCTCACTCCTGAAGGTTGAAGGATGCATTGATTTCCTCTCTGTCCTTTGCTCCTTTAAGTTTCATAAGACTTGGGTACAGAAGTACAACTGCAGATGTATCACCCAAGATTGGCCATCTCTCAGACATATAATCTCTGTGTCTGACCATTTGTAGAACTCTGCAGTAGCTTCGTTGATGAGTGGTGCACAGTACACTTTTCTGTAAGTATAAGGATCTATGTTTAGCTTATGGTAAGAAATTTCATTTGTCTAGAGATATGACAAAACTGTAACTTTCTCTTAGATATATGTACTTCCCCACATGTCTATTTGGCTACAATTACAATGCCACCCATCAATTCACTGCCATTTAGAGGGCTTTAACTACAATTAAGTACAATTAGGTTGATTATCCCCCACTACTGTACCATTGATTGGGCCATTGATTGGTCTTCTATCTTAGCAGTTTGTATAGTATCATTTAGGAATATGAGAGCTAAGACTATATATATATATATATATNGCAAATGGAGGCAGAAACATGGAATGGATCCTATGAAGTTGTGTCTTCTGGTTATGATATGATTATCACACTCACAAAGCTGGAGTTACCTGCAGTATGCCAAGACAAGAGCAAGCCAGCAAATCCTGGCATTGATGGGTGTTGGCTTCCTCATGCAGAGGTTCCTTCCTCCCAGGTCACCAGACTGCTGGACCCTAGGTATGGCAGTCATGCCCAGCTGTGGCCAGACTGCCTAGGAGTGAAGGAGGGAAGATGAATGGGAGCAGAGGGTCCAAGGATATGGCATAACCCGAACGGATCTGAGAAAATCTGCAGATGTTCAGGAGCAAAACTCATTATTGCAGGGGATTCAACGCCTGTATATTTTGTGGGGGCTTCTTTGACCAGAGGTGAGCATGAGAGAGAAGTGTATGTGCATTCTGCAGGAAAACCACCTTAGCACCCAGATACGCTTATGGCATATGTCACGTACATCCAGAGGACGAGGTGGACATGCCTCAGGAGGGATAACACTTGGGAATGATACTCTTCAAGCTACATTCCCCCTGGGGGTGGGCTTGCAGGTGCTGATGCCCAGTAAGAAGATTGCAGACTGTGAGTGTCTCTTATGTCCTGCCAGCCTACTAGGATTTCAGAGTGAAATCTACTAGCTAGAAGGTTATTCGGGAAAGAAGAGCCCGATCTCTTATACTAGCATAATGAGAATAGATTCATCGGGCCGGGACCACAACAAATTTTTAATTGGATTGTAGATGATCTGTAGGCCCCGCCCATCCAAAGAGCTATTGGCAGTGCACAGGTTGACATTTCTGCTGGAGGAGGGAAAAATCTCCTCCTCTCCTCCTCCCTCTACTCCATCATCCTCACCCTTGTCTTCTTTTCGATTCTTTTCATCTTCTTCTTTTCTTCTTCTTCTTCTGGCTAAAGTTAAGGTTGTATGTGTCAAGACAATTGAAATGCAAAACTTTGGTATTGGTTCCTTTTTCTCTTTCTTATGAATAAAAATAAATAAATCAGTATTGTCCCTGTGAAGGTCAAAGGGGGGAAGAAGAACAGATGACCTTTTGACCCACCTTGTCCTCACTCTCCCACCCTTTTGCTTTTGACCTGTTTTAGGCATAGGAAAGAAAATGATACATCAAAAGGTCCATTGTGTTCAAGGGGATAGCAGAAAAAATTCACATTGGTCTAAAGGAAAAGAGAAGAAGAATCAGCAGGCCCAAGAAGGAGCTGCCAGTGCCTATGCTGTCAGACCTAAGGAAGTTTATGGATCCCATGGGACTAAGCTTGGCATAGTCAATGGTGGCCTGAAGTCTTGGTTTCATATAGTCATAGTAGACTTGGTTCTTGTGTTCTTCCTGACACCAGGCTAACTTGGAATTGCACTACTTCAGCAAGAGGTTGAAGGAGAATGGTAACTACTGCTCAGTTCCTATCAGTCACCATGCTCTGCCATGGCATTGGCTCTAGCATGATGTCATAGATGTTTGCCAGTGCAGAAGAGCAGTTTTTCAACCATGTCTGGGTTCTGAGCTGCAGGGCAATTTTCTGGGATCACAGGATAGAACTGGATTTCTGAAAGCATCTCATCAAAATTGGATCTTGCCCCTGGGTGACAGAGCAGGTAATTGGGAAGAAAGATGATTAATGGCTTCTAGAAGAGCAGCAGAATCTGTGTCTCAGTACATGGAATAAGTTGCCAGGTATGGAACAGTTGACAACAATCGACTTGTCACCCATCTGAATGATGCCAAGGTTGTCTTCATGAAGGTCTGTCATGTTCTCCATGCCATGTGGCAGCAGTAGTAAAATACCATACTACCTAACCCACTTGGCCTGTCTTGGAAAAATATATTGGTTAATTATGCATTTGATCATGTTGAAAATACCAAACGGGGCCTCCCAGAGAACCAGAACACTAGGGCCTAGCTATGGCAAAGGCCAGATAAAAGCTCAAGACACTGCTCAAGATAGTGAGCTGTTCCACGCAGTGTGGGGGGGGCGGGGTTTGGCAATTTGGCCAAATACGGTTCATGGGAATGCGGTTTCTCTTGTCCACATTCTGGTCATGGAGCTCCTGGTGGCAATGGGTGAAAGGTTCCCATTCCACATCCTGGACAGTCAGCAGTACACAGAAGCTTTCCTTTAAGAGTGATCGAATTGCCATGTACTCTGCCAAGACCCAGTCCACAATCTGGTTTGTCACTAGCTCATTGTGAGTCTTCAAGTTATGGCTCAGCCTTTCAAGCACAGTAAAGTTCTACACAGGTACATTGCTGGGCCACATTCCCAATATGGGCCAAAACTTCTTACTCCAGGCTGTTAGAGGTGCAGGAAATGTTCCTGGTCTGTCCATCTAAGGTGAAGAAGAAAAAAAAAAAAAAAAAACAGGCCAGTGTGGAGTCCTGCCAGTGTTTGATATGAAGATATTCTCATCTTTGGATTTGGTAAATGTTTCACTCTGAGATCTTGTGTCATACTTAAAAGATTTCCTTCCCGTATCCAGTCTAGTTGATCATGCCCTGAAATATCAATACCTCTGCATACTTCTGCAGGATAGGGCTGCTGCCCACAGATCTACTTGTACACGAGTGACTGTGTATCTGTAACCTATCAGATCAATGACCTTATTATCCTTATGGAAGGTGCTTCTCCACTCAGCTGGCACCTTGCACACACACATGACAGCTTCATAGTCATTATATTTGGCATGGCAAATGGGGGCATTTACCACTTGAGCCACACCAGTGAGGTAGGAGGACCGACAGACCATCCAAGGGTCTGTGGTGAGACCAATCTGTTTTATTGATGATTACATTCACAATGTGGTGGGTGGCATAGTATTGTAGGTTGCTGAGATGGAAAGTTTCATACATGATGTCCTGGCCAGCAAAGGTGGTTCCATCATGCAAGAGGATGGAAACTGCCTTCTTTCCTTAAGTGTCTCAACAATAGCAATGTTAAACTTTGGTCTTGCCCATTACCATGGGGTCAGCAGCCTCTAGGTAGGGAGTGTTCACCACCAGGGACGGGGTAATGTTCCAGAAGGGTCACTCATTGATTCCATGGTGGTAATGCCCAGGTCGGTTACTTCATGCCTCTGAGCCCTCATCAGCTCCTCCATCTTCAAACCGACAATCTGCTCCAGGTCCTTCCCAATGACACTTTCAAACACTGTCAGTTGTCCCCTGTGTGACATCCCCATGACCACATACTCCATTTTCACTTGATTTGTCAACGATTGTCTTGAAGGCAGGATTTCTCACAGCCTTCCACAGCAATGTGCTTCTCAGTGGACTACTTCTGCTGTATGAACTCCTACCCCAAAAAAACCCCCCCAACTGGTGCACTCCACATTGGTAAACTGGAGATTCCAGAGTTCGTCAAACTTCTGCTAAATCCACTGTTATTGCTCCAAATCATTAATGAATATGAACTCTGCACCAATGTGCTGGCAGTAGGCCATCTGTAAACAACAAATGATACCCTACAAAAGTTCTGACTCCTGTCCCCCAATGAAAGTGGTGCAAAACAGAAGAGCTTGCCAAGATCAGATTCATGTAAGCCATAGAACGCAAGTTTCTCTATGGATGAGATAATATCAGTGGGTACGGAAGAGTCTAGATCAATACCCAGAATCTGTAGAGGAACCAGATGGGCTACATGGTGCCCTTGTATATGAAATGTCCTGATGAGAGACTGTACTGCCAAGTGAACCTCCACCTATTTGTGGAGTGCATGGGAATATGCATGGGTTGCAGTAGTGAAGGAGCTTCAACTCAGGGAAAGGGGGCTCTGGTAGGCAGGGCCATGGGTAGCTCCAGCACTGGTGTTGTAGAAACAAAGTTTCCTATTACAGTACATTTCCTCTACACAGTTAGAACTAGTCTCAGTAGAAATGCACAAACACATAAAAAAACCTATTAAAAAAAATAATAAAAAATAAAATTAAAGTAAAAACTAAAAAAAAATCTGCAAAAAAAAAAAAAAAAAAAAGAAGGTTCAGCAGTGACAGTGCAAACCGAATCTTTGAAACATCCTAATTGATGTCTTAGCACTCTTGGAAGCTCTCAGTGCTCTCAATTTAGCAGCATAAACCCTTAAATGAAACATTTTTGTCTTGAAGTCTTTCACAAATACTTGTCTCATGCTCGGTTCCACCCAAGTGAGGTGCCAGCACCTCGATCCCAGGCTACAAAATCTCAGTCCTGCCCCAGTGAGTCAGGATAATCATTCATTAGTGAAGATATGGCTACTGTAGGCTTCTGCTGCTCTAGAGGATGGACCTACACTCATATACCTATGATAAAACCTACTAAGATAAAATAGATCTACCGTAAAAAACAAACAACAAAAAAAAAAAAAAAAAACCAAAAAACACAACAAAAAACACAAAACATAGTACATGAAGTTGACGGGGATGTGTCTGGGAAAAAACATAGAGGATAGAGGGGGAATTTGGAATTGATTATTATCATTTTCATTTTAGACATCTATGGAAGTTCTCAAAAGCCAAGGACAAAATTAAAATAGGTTGACTCAATGAGGAACACCAATTGTATTTACCTTATATGACGTTTGCCATTTGACAAAGTTGTATAATGATACATCTTCTCAGAAAAATGTCTCTATTGATATAACTATACACATCACACATAAATGTGCATTTGTATTTTGCTTATTCTTATAATTAATGAAACCATCCTATAAAATTGCTTAAAATAAAACTCCTTTCAGGTTTGGTAGAGCAAGTTAACATGAAATGTATGCCACACACACTTAAAAAAAACAAAAAAAACCAAGAGGAAATGCATGTCAGTGTGAATAAAAGCACAAAAAAACAAACACAATGAAACATTCTTATAAGGTATTTAAAATTAGAATTTCTTTTCTTTTGCTTGGGCCTAAATCTAATTGATGCATTTTTAATTTTTTAGAGTCCGTAAGGTTCCATAGAACGTTCAATTTATTGATTAACTTTAAAAAATATTTATTTAATGTATGTGTATGAAGTGTACTGTCGCATTGTAGGTTTATGCACCTATTAGTGCCAATGCCGCGGAGGTAAGAAGAGGTTGTGTAGTCCCTGGAAATGGGTTAAAGATGGATCTCAGCTGCCATGGTGGGTGTTTGGGATCAGAACCCGGGTCGCTCTGCAAGAGGTGGTGCACTCTGAACTACTGGGCCATCTCTCCAGACCTCCATCAGGACAGGTCGTAAATCAAGTGTAGACCACAGATGATATATATATATCAATAGAGATGATAGTATTATAGATATATGGATACATGATGTATAGTATATAAGGAATGAAGGGTTAGAGGGAGATGAGTGTATTAGTTATATAGATATATAGATACCATTATAAAATATAGGTAATAGTTGTTTTAGTAGTGGTATAAAGAGTAATTATATATAAGTATCCCTCAAACCAATTCATTCAGAGATAGATGAATAGAGTTATGATATAGAATGTAATATATAGAGTATAAATTATTATAATTATATATTATTATATATAATATATATCCCTGTAAACCCTCACTAACCCTCATGTATTCCACTGTACATGGTAAGGCCTATATAGTCAAGGCATTTTACCAGATATCCTTCATTCACATGTCATTGACTGGAAGTCTAGTCAGCCCATTATAGGTATGATAAATAAGGTGTATCTCCCTAACACCGAGTAGCAATTAGCTCTCCAATTATTTCTCAGATCTATGTGTGACTAGCCACCCATTCTATCCTCTACTGCTCTCGGCCTTGTTTGATAGCAGTTGGCATGGATTCTGTGGTCAATGCCAACATGTCACAAGTTCACATGTGCCAGCTTCTGCAATGGCCTGCAATACTCTGCCTCCCCTTGTTAATGAACAATCTATAAATCTTGCAATATGTTGTTCTTCTCTTCCTAATGGTTCTGAGCAGTGAGTGGGCAAGGTTCAATATCGGAGACCTACCCAGGGACACACTCTACAGTCTCACATTCTTTACAACTTGGCCAGTCTGTGGCCTTCTGGTTGCATCTCACTCTATTTTAGAAGGAAGCTGCACTCCCTGAAGGTTGAAGGATGCATTGATTTCCTCTCTGTCCTTTGCTCCTTTAAGTTTCATAAGACTTGGGTACAGAAGTACAACTGCAGATGTATCACCCACCCCAGATTGGCCATCTCTCAAGACATATAATCTCTGTGCTGTCTGACCAGTTTGTAGACTCTGCCCAGTAGCTTCGTTGATGAGTGGTGCACAGGACACTTTTCTGTAAGTATAAGGATCTATGTTTAGGTTTTGGTAAGAAACTTTCATTTAGTCTAAGAGATATGACCAAAACTGTAACTTTGCTTTAGATATATGTACTTCGCCCACATTCTATTGGGCTACAATTACAAGTGCCCCATCATAGTTCACTGCCATTTGAGGGCTTTAACTACAATTAAGTACAATTAGGTTGATTATCCCCCACTACTGTACCATTGATTGGGCCATTGATTGGTCTTCTATCTTAGCAGTTTGTATAGTATCATTTAGGAATATGAGAGCTAAACTAGAATTCATATCTATATATCATAGTATATTATTATATGATATTATTATAAATAAGATTATATATATATGATGCTAGATTTTTGGCTAGGTTTTTTTTTATTTTATTTCATTTAGGGCATATGAGAGTGGACGGCTTCCAGGGAACGTTCCTGCTCCATTGCTCAAGTCCTGAATCAGAAGTACGTCCTGTCTTCAGCAGGGTCTAATCTTTATGTTATGAGAGAAAACCAAGGGCTTTAGTAATACACTGTGTTATTTTGGGAGTCTCCTAGAAATACAGATAAAAATAATTTAAGATTCCATCTTATCTGAGTCAGACTGGCTAGGAAGACAACAGTTGACTCCAAATGCTGGTGAGGATGTAGACAAAAGGGAACACATTCACTGCTGGTGGGAATGCAAACTCATAGAACTGCTATTGAAAGCAATGTTGAGAACTCTGGAAAAAAAAAAAAAAACAACTAAAAACGAATCTGCCATAGATCCAGTTATACCACTCCTTGGCATGTACACAACAGACTCATCATACTGCAGAGACACCCATACATCCATGTTTGCTGCTGTTCTTTTCACAGTCGCTAACAGAAACAACCTAACTGTCCCACACCTGAGAAATGGATGATGAAAATATGGTACATTTACACAATGGATTTCTACTCAAAGTTAAGAAAAGATTAAAGTATTAAATTTGTAGGTAAATTTGTGGAGCTAGATGAATCCAACTTGGTCATGGTGAATGAAATTCTTGATGTGGATCTGTATGTGATTTGCAAGTATTTTATTTAGAATTTTTGCATCTGTGTTCATTAAGGAGGTGGGTCTATAGTTTTCCTTCCCTTCACTTTAAGTTGGTGCCTATCCTTGAAATTGAGATGGGTTTCTTGTAGACAGCATATAGATGGATTTTGTTTCCTGATCCATTCTCCCAGTCTATGTCTTTTGATTGGGGAGTTTAGCCCATTAATATGTAAGGTTATAATTGAAAGATGGATGTTGCTTCCTTTTACTTTATCCATTTGGATTTTTAGTCTCTTATTCTGCTCATGCGGTTATGTTTTTATTAGTTTCTTTTCCTAGGTGCTTGGGGATAGTTGCTCCTTTCTTCTGCCCTCTGAATTGCTTCAAGTATTTTCTGAAGAGTTGGTTTTCCGGACATGTAGTCTATCAGCTTGTTTATGTGTCATGGGAGATTTTTCTCTCTGCTTCAACTATAATCGACATTTTTGCTGGGTATAGTGTTCTGGGTTGGCATCCATAGTCCTTTAACACAGGAAATGCTTTGCTCCATGTTCTTCTTGCTTTTATGGTTTGTGTCGAGAAGTCAGTTGTAATTCTGATGGGTTTCCCTTTGTGTGTGATTTGTTTTTCTTTTGTAGCTTTTACAGAATTTTGTCTTCGCTTTGGGCATCTAGCATTTTAACTATGATATGGCATGGGGATTTTCTTTTCTGATCTTGTCTATTTGGAGTCCGATGTGCTTCTTGTATTTGTATGGGTTTGTCTTTTTTTAGTTTGGAGAAATTTTCATCTATTATTCTGTTAAAGATCTGATCAATGCTATTCTTTTGAGATTCTTCTCCTTCCTCTACTCCTGTGATGCGGAGGTTTGATCTTTTCATAGTGTCCCATATTTCCTGGTTGTTCCACTTTTGTGTATTTTTAAATTTTTCATAATCTTCATTTGAGCTTTTAAATTGCTCTGTGTTATCTTCCAGGTCTGATATTCTTTGTTATACTTCCTCCATTCTATTTCTGAGGCTTTTTCCTTTCCTTTCTTCTTGATTGGGTGAGCGTTCTATTTCCTTTTTCATTGCATCCTTTGATTTCTTTAGTATTTCCATTTCTTTTTTGAGCTTCTCAATCTCTTCTTGGTGCTCCTTACTTTGCTGTTTGGCTTCCTTTTTCAGTATTTCTACTTCCTTTCTGATTTTGCTTTTTTTCTCCCTCTAGTTCTTTCTGGAGTTTGTCCTTCTCTTCCTTTAGTTCTTTCCAAAGTTTGTCATTGTATCCCTCTAGGTTCTTTTTGAGTTTTTCATTCTCTCTCTTTAGTTCTCTGACTTCTTCATTTTCTTTAATTTCTCTGCAGAGGTCTGCAATTATTCCTCTAAGATCTGTTTCTTGGATTACCTCCAGGGGGATCCCACTGTAGCTATCTCCTACAGGGTTGGTAGAGCTTGGTGTGGAATTATCCTGCACCTTTCCCATGTTATCCCTTCACTGTGTCCCTGGCATGAGGGTTCCCCCCCCCCTTTTTTTTGCCTATATTCCGACGCCAATCACAAATATATTTTCAGTATGTTAGAAGCTGGTTTTGCTTGCCTCCTTCTGATGCTTTTTTTTTTTTCCTTTGATCCTCCTTGTTTATGGAGTATTGACTTGTCTTGGTTTCAGGCTTTCAATTTTGTTTATATATTGGATATTGGAAGTCTAAATCACTCTTCCCTTCCTGTTCTGAAGGTTCTCCAAAGAAATCAAAAAATCCACTTGGATACTCTCTCATCAACTCCAGTTGGGGGGGGTGATATGCTGACTTAAGCACTCTGCACAAAGACACAATGACGCTGAACCAAACCCACCCATCACCTGCCTTAAAGGTGAAAGGCAGCTCCACCCAGACAACACCCCTTACAGGGTTTATAGTTGAGACACTTTTCCAGCAACCCAAGAGTCAGTTTACCCTAAATCTACCAGTCTGGAGTGAGTTCCAGGCTCCTGTGCTTTAGAAGCACCCCGCACAAGACATAATGGTGCCAAACCCTCACCTTATTTTTTCTTTGCATTCTTGGTCTAGGTTTGTATTTGTATTTACTATTTTATGCTTCTGTTTATTTCTCTATTTAATTGCTTAGGGACAGTTGCTCCTTTCCTCTCTTCTTTGGATTGCTTCAAGGATTTTTTGAAGTTCTGGTTTGTTACACATGTATTCTTTCATGTCCTGAAACGTTTTTCTTTCTCCTTCAACTATAACTGACATTTCTGCTAGGTACAGAAATATGGGTTGGAATTTAAAGTCGTTTAGCATAGGCTGTTTTTTTTTTTTTTTCACATAAATTTATTTTTATTTTTTTAACAAATCTAGATCCGTGTTCCCCCCCATTCCCCCACCCCACCAGAGCTCATGCATTCTGCCAAACATGCTTTTCATCTCTTTCTCAGTCTTTCTCAATATTCTCCATGAGGAAGTTGACTGCTTTGAGAAGAAGTTCACTGATTCAGTCAGTTCTTCGATTCAGTCCTTTCTGTTGTTGTTGGTGGTGGTGTTGTTTCCAATATGCATCAACTCCCAACTGATTTGGACAAAAGCTCAGGGGGCCACACACAAGAAATACTTACAATTAGGTAATTGGCACTAGCATCCACAGATGAAGGATACCATTCATCATTTGTTTTTCTGGGACTGTGTTACTTCACTCAGCATGATGTCCTCTATCTCCAGCCATTTTCCTGCAAAGCTCATGGTGTCGTCTTTCTTTACTGCTACATAGAACTCCATGTGTAGATGCACCACATTTTCTCTATCCACTCGTCAGTTGAGGGGCATGTGGGTTGGTTCCAGCTCCTTGCTATTGTGAAGAGAGCTGCAATAAACATGGCCGTGCATGTATCTCTGTGGTGGGTTGATTCTTGAGGGTACATGCCCAGGAGTGGTATGGCTGGGTCGGGTGGCAAGTTCATTCCAAGTCTTCCAAGGGTTCCACAATGCTTTCCATAGTGGCTGTATGAGTTTACATTCCCACCAGCAGTGGATGAGTGTTCCCCTTTCCCCACAACCTCTCTAGCACTTGGTATAATTTGTTTTCTTGATCCTAGCCAGTCTTATTGGAGTAAGATGATATCTTAAAGTGGTTTTGATTTGCATTTCCTTAATGATTAGTGATGTTGAACACTTCTTAAGGTATTTCTCAGACATCTATAATTCCTCACTTGTGAAGTCTCTATTCAGTTCTTTGCTCCATCTATTGAGTGGGTCATTTGTTTGTTTGTTTTTTTTTTCTTTGTTTTTCGAGTAGTTTATATATGCTGGAAATCAATGCTTTGTCAGATGTATCTGCAGTAAAGGATTCCTCCCACTCTGTGGGATTTCTCTTCATTTCCTTGATTGTTTCTTTTGATGTACAGAAGCTTTTGAGTTTAATGAGGTCCCATTTGTTAATTGTCAATCTTAATACTTGCGCAGCTGCTGTGTGATTTAGGAAGTCTTTTCCTACGCCTATGTCTTGTAGTCTGCTGCCAAGTTTTTCTTCTATCGCCTTCAGAGTTTGGAGTTTCACGTTGAGGTCTTTGATCCATCTGGAGTTGACTTTTGTACAGGGCGAGAGGTAGGCGTTGAATTTCATTCTTCTAAAGGTGATGATCCAGTTTTGCCAATACCACTTGCTGAAGATGCTGTCTTTTCTCCATTGTGGCTTCTTGGCCCCCTTGTCAAATATAAGATGGCTGAAATTGTATGTGCTCAAATTTGGACCTTCAGTTTTGTTCCATTGGTCAACAGGTCTGTTTTTGTGCCAGTACCAGGCTGTTTTTATGACTATAGCCCTATAGTATAGTTTGAAGTCTGATATGGAGATCCCCCCTGTGTAGCTCTTTTCGCTCAGGGTTGTTTTGGCTTTTCAGTGTCTCTTGTTGTTCCAAATGAATTTAAGGACTTTTGTTTCCAAGCCTGTGAAGAAACTGTTGGGGATTTTGATTGGCATTGCATTAAATCTATACAAGCATTTTGGTAGAATGGACATTTTTACAATCCTAATTTGCCCAATTCATGACCATGGGAGGTTTTTCCATCTTCTGATGTCTTCTTCAATTTCTTTCTTTAAAGGTTTAAAATTTTTGTTGTAGAGATCCTTGGTGTCTTTGGTTGGGTTTGTTCCTAGGTATTTTATTGTTTTTGAGGCTATTGTGAGTGGAAAGATCTCTTTGAATTCTTTCTCCAGTTGCTTGTTCTTGGTGTAAAGAAAGGCATTGATTTTTTAAGGTTAATTTCATATCCTGCCACTTTGCTGAAGCTATTTATCATTTCTAGGAGTTTTCTGGTGGAGTGTTTAGCATCCTTTAAGTAAACAATCATATCATCAGCAAATAGGGATAGCGTGACTTCTTCTTTTCCAAATAGTACTCCTTTAATTTCCTTTTCTTGTCTTATTTCTCTAGCAAGTGTTTCAAGCACTATATTGAAGAGGAGTGGTGACAGGGGGCAGCTTTGCCTAGTTCCTACCTTTAAAGGGAATGTTTCTGTCATTTCCCCGTTTAGGTTGATATTGGCTGTGTGTTTCCTATATATGGCTTTGATTACATTGAGGAATGATCCCTCCAATCCAATTCCTTCTAGGACTTTAAGCATGAAGGGATGCTGAATTTTGTCAAAGGCTTTTTCAGCATCAATTGAGATGATGGTGTGGTTTTTGTCTTTGATTCCATTTATGTGTTTGATGAAGTTTATTGATTTTCGTATGTTGAACCATCCCTGCATCTCTGGTATGAATCCAACTTAGTCATGATGGATGATCTTCTTGATGTGGGTCTGTGTGCAGTTTGCCAGTATCCTGTTTAGAATTTTGGCATCTGTGTTCATTAGGGAGATGGGTCTATAATTCTCCTTTTTAGTTTTATCTTTGCCTGGTTTTGGTAATAGAGTGTTGCTGGCTTCATAGAAGGAATTTGGGAGAATTCCCTCTGATTATAACCTTCTAAACATTTCAATAATAATGGTTGTAGGTTTTCTTTGAGAAATGTTTTTGCTACTTCTGCCTTGAAACCGTCTGGGTCTGGGCTTGTTTTAGTTGGGAGGTTTTTTTTTTTTATTACATCCTCAATTTCTTCCTATATTATGGTCTGTTTAAGCGGCCAATCTCTTCTTGGTCAAGCTTTTGCCAATTCCCAGGATTTCAGAGTTTCATCCATTTCTTATATTTTTTTCAAACTTGGTAGAGTATGGTTCTATGACCTCTTCCGTGGATTTTATCTGGATCTTTCCTGTATGTTGTGATATTTTTCCTTTTCATCACAGATTGTCATGATTTTTTTTTTGGGCTATTTTTCCTTCTTTCGTTTTGTTCCCTGGGCTAGCGGTCTGTCTCTCGTGGTGTCATTCTTGTCCACGAACCACTTTTGGCATTCCTTGCTTTTATTTTTAATTGTTTTCGTTGTTTTTTATTTTCTTGACGGGCGCGCTGATTTTTGTTCTTTCTTCCTGTCGGTTGCATTACGGTTCCCTGTTGTTTACCTCTCAAGTGCTTTTAGCTGTAGTGTTTTTTTTTTTTTTTTTTTTTTTTTTTTTTTTTTTTTTTTTTTTTTAAATGTAGGCACCCAGGGCTATAAACTTCCCTCTTAGGATGCTTTTAAAGGTTCCCTAGGTTTTGTTGTGTTGTATTTCATTGTCATTCAATTCAGGAATGCTTTGTTCTTTCTTTATCGATTCCTTGACCCACTCATTATAAAGGAGAGTGTTATTTAGTCTACATGTATTCTTGTAGATAGTAGGTCTTATCCTAGTGTTTGGTGTTGAGCTTTATTGCAATGTGGTCTGATAGAATGTATGAAATTTTTCAATCTTTTTGTATTTTGTGGAGGTTTCTTCTATTTCCCAGTATGTGGTTGATTTTTGGAGAATGTTCCTTGGGGTGCTGAGTAGAAAGTTATTCTCTGGTATGATGGAATATAGAGTAGAGGTCTATGAGGTCCATTTGGTTATCATATCATTCAGTTCAGATGTCTCTCTGTTTTATTCTTTGTCCTGTTTGACCTATCAAAGGACTCAGTGGGGGTATGGAAGTCCCCTACTATGAGTGTACTGGGGTTAGTGTGGGACTTGTGGTCCTGGAGAATGTCTGTTTAAAGTTTGGTGCACCAGAGTTTGGGGCTTTATATTATTCATGATTGTGAAATCTTCTTGTGAATTTTTCCTTTGATAAAAATGTAATGGCTTTCTTGTCTCTTCTGGGGGGAAAATTTTCTTTTACTTTGAAGTCTATATTGTTTGATATTAAAATAACAATACCTGCCTTCTTTTTGGTACAAGGTGCTGGATATTTTTTTTTTCCATCCTTCAACTTAAGGTTGGTGTCTGTCCTTGAGAGTAAGATGTGTTTCTTGGAGACAACATATGGATGGAGGTTATGTTCTAATCCATCGCTCAGTCTATATCTTTTGACTGGGGAATTATCATTAATATTTAAGGTTATGACCGATAGGTCTCTGTGGTTGCGTCGCTTTTGCCTTGTTATCTTTTGTGGTTTGGGTTTATGTTTCTACTTCCGCAGTTATACTTTTTTTATTTTCTCTTTCTAGGTGCCGGGGGATGGTTGCCCCTTTCTTCTGGCTTTTGAATGGCTCAAGTATTCTCTGAAGGGTTGGTTTTCTGGACATGGATTCTTTCAACTTGTTTGTATGTCATGGGAAGAGATTTTTCTCTTCTCCTCAACGAGAAAGATATTTTTGCTGGGTATATTTACCTGGGTTGGCATCTATTTGTCCTTTAACACTGGGAATGTCTTTGCGCAAGTTCGTCTTGCTTTCATAGTTTGCATTGAAGAATCCGTTATAAATTCTGATATTTTCCTTATATGTGACTTGTTGTGTTTTCTCTTGTGCTTTAAGAAATTTTTGTTTTGTTTGGGTGTCCTAGAGTTTAACTATGATGTTGGACGTGGAAATCTCTTTTCTGATCTTGTCTGTTGGAGTTCTTGTGCTTCTTGTATTGTATTAAAAAAGGGTTGTCCTTATTTAGTTTGGGGAAGTTTTCATCTAGTGTGCTGTGAGGATCTGATCAATACCATTCTCTTGGGATTCTTCTTCTTCTACTCCTATGATATGGAGGTTTGATCTTTTCATAGTGTCCCACAGTTCCTGGTTACTCCACTTTTGTGTATTTTTAAATTTTTCATAATCTTTCCTTGAGGTTTTTAGTTGTTCTGTGTTATCTTCCAGGTCTGATATTCTTTGTTCTGCTTTCTCCATTCTGTTTCTGAGGCTTTTTCCATTCCTTTCCTCTTGATTGGATGAGTGTTTGATTTCCTTTTTCATTTCCTCTTCTGATTTCTTTAGTATTTGTACTTCTTTTTGGATCTTCTCAATCTCTTCCTGTAGCTCTTTGCTTAGCTTGTTGGTTTCCTTATCTTTTTCAGCATGGGATCTTTTTAGTGTTTCCAGTTCCTTCCGGAGTTTTTCATTCTCTCTCTCTAGGTCCTTCTTGAGTTCTTCATTTCTTTGTTAGTTCTTTGATTTGCTCTTTATAATCTTGTAGTTCTTTAAATATGTTCCCAATTGTATTTCTGATATCCGTGTCCTGGGCCATCCCCATGGGGATCCCACTGTAGGAATATTCCATAGGGTTGGTAGAGCTCGATGCGGGATTATCCTGCCCCTTTCCCGTGCTGTCTCTTCTTCGTGCTCCTGGCATATGAACTTCTCCTTGCCTGTATTCCAATGTAGGTCCTAAATGCCTCTTCACTGTGTTGAAGGCTTGCTTTGCTTGCCTCCTGCAGATGCCTTCATAATCTCAGTTGGCGGGGGGTGGGGGTGGGGGTGGGGTGGGGGGAGTGAACGGGGGGGGTGGACGACACACGACATGGACGACACACAGGACTCCGACTATGGGCGGACTCTTTAGCTCTTTGCCTGTGCGCCGCACTGGCATCTGCGCTGGCCTGAGCTGCTCCAAGGAGATCTCAGATAGACTCACACAACCCCACCTTTAATACCTGCTGGGAAGATAACTCCGCCCCCACAGCCACAAAAGCAAACCAAGCCAAAGACAACTGGATTAACGGATTAACTAGATGAAATCAATCAACAATCAGCCTTGCTGAAGCACTCAGCTGCTGTCCACCTACCTGGGCTTGCCTGAACTGCTCTCTGGAGATCCCAGATAGACTCACACCCCCACCTTTAATACCTGCTGGGAAGATAACTCCGCCCCCACAGCCACAAAAGCCAATCAAGCCAAAAAAATCTCTCGGGAGATCTCCACAGGCTGTTTTTATGACTATGCCCTTGTAATACAGTTTGATGTCTGGTATAGTAATCCCTCCTGCATTGCTCTAGGTCTTTGAAGAAGCTCCTGGAAATTTTATTTCTTTCTTTATTTCCTCCATTGGCCCATTAGTTTTTCATTGAGTTGTTTAGTGTCTGTGAGTTATCTTGCATTGTAGTCTGATAGAATCCATAGAATTATTTCAATTTCTTTGAATTTGGTGAAGTTTTCTCTATGTCTGAGTATATGGTTGATTTTGGAGAATGCTCCATGGGGTGCAAAGAAGAAAGTATATTGTTTGGTGTTTGAGTGTAATATTTGGGAGATTCATGTTAGGCCCATTTGGTGTATTGAGCTGGTCAGTTCAGATATCTGTTTATTCTTTGAATGGTGTACCTGTTCATTGGGCTTATTGGGTTATTGAAGCCTCCCACTATTAGTGTGCTGGGATTAATCTGTGTCCTGAAGTCCTGCAGAACGTTGCTTGAGCACATGTGATTTCAGCCACATTATATTTGACAAAGGACCTTATATTTGACAAAGGACCAGAAGACTCAATGGAGGAAAGACAGCATCTTCAGCAAATGGTAATCATAAAACTGGATCACCTCTTGTAGAAGAATAATATTAAACCCAACAGCTACCTCTCACCATGTACAAGAATCAACTCCAAATGGATCAAAGACCTCAATGTGATATCTGAAACTCTTAAAATTATACAAGAACATTTTGGCAGTAACCTACAAGATATAGGAATAGAAAAAGACTTTCTACAAAAGAAAGCAGCTGTGCAGGAAATAATGTCAATAATTGACAAGTGAGACCTTATTAAACTCAAAAGCTTCTGCATAGAGAAAGAAACAATCAGAGAAGGGAAGCAAAAACCTACAGAGTTGGAGGAAACCTTCACTAGTGATACATCTGACAGAGAACAACATCCAAAATATATAAAGTACTAAAAAAATTAAAAAGGAGCAAGAAAGCAAATAACCCAGTGAAAAGATGGAGTAAAGAGCTGAATACAGACTTAAGAAATGAACAAGTAAAGATGGTTGAGGGCTGAAAAATATCTTAAAAAGTGTTTACTGAGCTGGGTGTGGTGTCATACACCTTTAATCCTGGCACTTGGGAGGTAGAGGCAGGCAGATGGTTGAGTTTAAGTGCATCCTGGTCTACTGAGTGAGTTCCAGGACAGCTGGGGCTCCGGGGAGACCCTACCTCGAAAAGATAAAAAAAAAAGTGTTTACCATCGTTAATAATTAAGGAAATGCAAATTAAAACCACTTGAAAACTTAACCTGGTAAGACTGGGTATGATCAAGGAAACAACGGATTCCAAATGTTGGAGAGGTTGTGGGGAAAGAAGAACGCTCATTCACTGCTGGTGGGAATTCGAACTCATGCAACTCCTATGGAAAACAGTGTGGAGAAGTCTTAAAAGCCTCAAAATGAGCTTACCACCTGATTCAGTCATACCACTCCCTATGGAAAACAGTGTGGAGAACTCTTAAAAGCCTCAAAATGAGCTTACCACCTGATTCAGTCATACCACTCCTGGGCATATGCCCATAAGACTCATCCTATTGATGACATACATACACATGTATGTTTGCTGCAGCTCTCTTCACAATAGTGAAGAGCTGGAAGCAACCCGTGTCCCTCAGCTGATGAATGGATAAAGAAAATGTGGTAAATATATACAATGGAATTCTCTGACATAAAGAAAGAAGACATCATGAACTTTGCAAATAATAATGGATTCATTATGCTAACTGAAGTAATACAGTCTCTTATTTGTCAATCCTACACCAAATCTTTATTTGTAAGACAAACTAAATAATTATTTTTAAGTAAATATATTACCCGATGTTACTCATCAACTTACTATGCAATTTAAGAATGCAGAGTAATACTTTTTTCTTTTCCTGCATGAAACCTACTGTCAAAATGTGAATCACTAATCATGTTTGGAATTAACCTCTAGTTCATTTTTAGACACCATAATTTTATTATATGTATATTGTGAAGCGACAGTAATTGGAAGGAACAGCAACAACAAAATGGCTGCATCAAAGAACCAACTGAAGCAATAAACTTCTGCTCAAAACAGTAAACTTCTGCATTGAATAATTAAAAAAAAAAGACTGAGAAAAAGATGCATGACATGTATGGTAGAATGCATGAATTCTGGCAGACTGGGGGCAAGTTAGGCTTCTAAATTTGATGAAGAAATGTTGTATGAAATGTATAAAAGTTAAAAAAAATTGGACTGAGGTAAGAGAGGTGGCTCAGTGGTTAAGAGCACTGGGTGCTCTTAAAGAGATCCCAAATTCAGTTCCCAGCACCCCCCCAAAATAGAATTTGTAACACTATCATGGTTAATCATTTTTTCGCACCATGGGATTTTGTGAAATATTTTAATTTGTTTGAGAACAAATAATCTATGTATTGGTTTAATTATTCATTTCTTTGTTCATTAAATAATTTTTGGCTTATAACATAAGATTATTCACATTTGGGTATAATGAATTAAAATAATAAGCCCTCTATTATTAATATATTTTATTGCATCTAAAATATATATGTACATAATAATTGCATGCATCAGTAGACCTATTTATCACTCAAGAGTTTATTGATCAAAATATGAGTCCTGGGGAAATTATTCTTTTGGTAAAGTGTCTTGAAAGTATGAAAACATGAGTTTGATTCCCCAGAATCCTGGTTAAAAAAGCCAGATATGATGGCCTATAGTTATAATTCAGTATGTATTGTTATGGTGAAATAGTTGGTTAGATCCTGAGGCACCATGGCCAGCCTAAATTGCTTAATAAGGTTCAGGGCAATGAGAGGTTTTGTCTTAAAAATGCAGATTGACTCTCAGGAGAAATAACAGGATTTCCTATGGTGTGTATAGACACACTCATACACACACACACACACAAACACACATGCACATGCACATGCATACACATAGGAGAGAGAGAGAGAGTGAGAGAGAAGAAATATTTAATAGTCCTAATATACAAACTAAATAATACATTGTTGAATGTGAATATTAGAAAGTACACTATACTAAGGGGGAAAAACCTGATGTATTACCTCTGTCCTTTGCACCACCTATGCAAACCTAAGAATGTTGTAAAATGTTCCAATGTTTTCTGTGCCTTCTGCTATTCATGCATAATCTTCATGCTATAGGGGACACATCAACATTTGATTAATGTTAGGCCTGCATTTGAGAAATCCCAGTAGAGTATATTAATATTATTAAATTTTAGTTTGAGGTATAAAACTCTAATTAAGATGAGCTGTTTTGAGCTTGGATGGACTATGAAGCTGATGATTTTGCTCCAAGAACAAATGACCATCAGTAAAGTTAATGGATCAAAGAGAATATAAATCAATATCCAAGAGTTGGGATTTTGCATACCTTGATTTAGGGGACAGAACCTTTGAGTTTATTAGAAGAATAAAATGTAAAATATAGAATTTTATTAGGAATGTGCACAAAATATGTTATCAGAATATAATTAACAGGATAAATTATAGTATTAGAAATATGTCATCTCAAAAGAAATAATTACATTTTGCATGTGGCAGGACTGCCTCCATGTCACAGAGATCCTTCTCCCTTTACCTCCCAAGCATTGGGATTAAATGTGTACATCACCATATCTGGCTGGTATAGGCAGATTTTCATCTGTGCTAAACAATTAAAAAAAAAAACTTGAAGAATCTGAAAATTCTCTTTTAAATAAAATCAGTAACACAATTCATTATTATTTAAATGTTTATGGAAAATTGTGCAATAATTTGGATCCTAGATCTCCCTATGGAATCCTTGAGTTTGCTTCTTAGAGCTGAGGTGGTAATCTTCTTGTCTCAGCCTCCCGAGAGTCCAGATTATAAGGATTTGGCACCAAACCCACTTTAACATGATTATCAAAAAGTCTTTGTTCTTGATATCTTTTACATCTGCTTGCCTTTCCATATGTGTGGACAAATAATGGGAGTATCTTTATTATTAGGTATAAACCAAAATGTGGGTTAAATGTGTGATTAATTCAGTTTGGCCAAACATGACCCTAACAACAAATACAGATGGATTTCATACTGATGTCAAAGCAGTTCTGGGCAGCCAGGTGTAAGTGGATTTTCTATATAAATCAATTAATCAGAGCTTGTTAAGATTGTCAATAACCCATCTCCCAGTAAGTCTCTGGATTCCACCTTTGCATTAACATCCTGTTTAACATCTGCTCAAATAGGATGAGTGACAGGTTCCAGTTGCACATGAAAGATTTTTCATCCAATTCACTAAAAGAAAAAACAAAACAAAACAAAACAGATTTGATACTTGTAGTAAAATGCTTTGTTTCACATTTATTTTCTATGGACATTTCTGGCATAGGTTTTAGTTATTGCAAAGAGGTTTTGGTTGTGTTATGGTGGGCATGAATTTTTCGGCACTCTTTTTTTAATTTTTTTTTTTTATTGTTGTATGTGTATGAATGTACTGTCTGCATGCAGGTCTGTGCACCCGTGTCGTGCAATGCCGCGGAGGTCAGAAGAGGGTCTCGGATTCCCCTGGAACTGGAGTTCTCCTGGAATTGGAATTACAGACGGTTCTTAGCCGCCATGTGGGCGCTGGGGATCGAACCCGGGTCCTCTGCAAGAGCGTCGGTGCTCTTAACCGCTAGGCTATCTCTCCAGCCCAAATTTTGGCACTCTTAAGATGGGTCACTAACAAAATTTTTTTCAGTAAGCTTTCAGGCATGTTTGGCTTGCCACCTGTAAAATAAGTGTTCTCTATGATTGTATTTGAAGATGTTGTATTATGTGATTTAAAAACATGAAATTGGGGCTGGAGAGATGGCCTAGCGGTTAAGAGCGCCAACTGCTCTTGCAGAGGACCCGGGTTCGATCCCCAGCACCCACATGACAGCTGAGAACCATCTTTAACTCCAGTTCCAGGGGAATCTGACGCCCTTTTCTGACCTCCGCGGCATTGCACGACACGGGTGCACAAACCTATATGCAGACAGTACATTCATACACATACAAGAATAAAAAAATGAGCTTTCTGACTCCATGGGTTTTACAACTATTCCAAAATAGCAGTTCATCTGTGTCTCCTTTCACAGTCTGCAACTTTTCTCTGAACAAATGTGTGTTTTCTCACTTTTTAAATTTAGTACTGAGAATTGAAACCAGTGTGTTGCACATGTTATGCAAGTTCCCTTCCCTACCACTGAGCTAAATTCCAACTCAGTTCTATTCATTTTGACATAACACTAGCACTGATAACCAAAGAGTTAGCTACACACATAATGCCACTACTGTGACTTAGTCAACAATACCTTAATGAACATCCTGTGCTTTTAGATAAGAGGTTTGTTATAAATTTTTTTAACAACTGAGTTTTTATTTTTTATTGATGTTTTATGTATTCCATACATCATTTTTCATATCTGTTCAGGCATATTCCCCTATCCCAACCTCCACCCTACCCCATCCCATCCTCGATCATGCATTCTGCCATAATTGTCCTGCATCTTTCTCTCAGTCTTTTTTTGACGCTTAGGAATCCGCATTTCATCTGTTAATTTCATATTATTCTAAAATATGGATACATACTCTCCACTCTTACACAGTAATTACAGAGTCTAAAAATAATTGGTGGGTGGATTCTAGATCCCATTGAGAGATTCACATTATAACAACATATTTGCTTTCAGATAAACAAAAATATAACCATACTGTCGTTCAGCTTGCCTTTCGTCTGGGGGATTTGTTGTTTGCATCCACGAATGATGGAAACCATTCTCCGTTTGTCTTTCTGGGACAGTGTCACCTCAGCATAATGGCTTCAAGCTCCATCCATTTACCTGCAAAGTTCATAATGCCATCTTTCTTTACTGCTGAATAGTAGTCCATTGTGTATATGTACCACATTTTTGTCATCCACTCCTTTGTTGAGGGGCATATGGGTTGGCTCCAGTTCTTCATTATTGTAAAGAGAGCTGCAATAAATATGGATGTGCATATATTGTTGCGGTATGATGAGTCTTTGGGGTATATACCCAGGAGTGGAATGATTGGGTCAGGTGGTAAGCTCATTCCGAGTTTTTTAAGGGTTCTCCACACTGCTTTCCATAGTGGTTGTACAAGTTTACATTCCCACCAGCAGTGGATGAGTGTTCCCCTTTCCCCACAACCCCTCCAGCATCTGTTCTTTTGTTTTCTTGATCTTAGCTAGCCTTACTGGAGTGAGATGATATCTGAGCATGATATTAATTTGCATTTCTTTCATTATTAATGATGATGAACGCTTTTTAAGATGTTTCTCAGCCATCTTTAATTCCTCACTGGTGAAGACTCTGTTCAGCTCTTTACTCCATCTTTTGAGTTGGTTATTTGTCTTCTTAATTCTTTGTTTTTTGAGTAGTTTATATATTCTTCACTTTAATACTCTGTCAGATGTGACACTGGTAAAGATTTCTTCCCACTCCGTGGGTTCTCTCTTCACTCCTTGATTGTTACTTTCGCTGTACAGAAGCTTTTGAGTTTTATGAGGTCCCACTTGTCAACTGTTGACCTTACTTACCATGCATCTGCTGCCTGGTTTAGAAAATCTCCTCCTACACCTATGTCTTGTAGGTTGTTGTCAACTTTTTCTTTTAGCACCTTCAGGGTTCCAGGCTTCAGGTTGAGATCTTTTTATCCACTTGGAGTTTATTTTAATTTTGTTCTACAGATGGTGATCCAATTTTGCCAGCACCATTTACTAAAGATGCTATCCTTCCTCCACTTAAGGTTTTTTGCCTCTTTGTCAAATATGAAGTGGCTGAAGTTGTGAGTTCAAATTTTGATCTTCAATTTTGTTCCATTAATCAAGTGGTCTATTTTTGTTCCAGTAACAGGCTGTCTTTATGACTATGGCCCTATAATATAGTTTGAAGTCTGGTAGAACAATCCCCCCTGTATTGCATTTTTCACCCAGGGTTGCATTAGCTATTCAGGGTCTTTGGTTTTTCCATATGAATTTAACCATTTTTTTTCCAGGTCTGTGAAGAAGCTCATAGAGATTTTGACTGGGATTGTGTTGAATCTGTATATCAGTTTGGGTAAAATGGACATTTTTACGATATTAATTTTCCAGATCCAGGAGCATGGAAGGTCCTTCCATCTTTTGATGTCATTTTCATTCTCCTTCAGGCGATTAAAATTTTTGTTGTAGAGATCTTTGGTTTCTTTGGTTAGGTTTGTTCCCTGGTATCTTATTATTTTTGAGGCTATTGTGAGTGGGAAAGACTCCTTGTATTCCTTCTCCACATGTTTATTGTTGGTGTAAAGGAAGGCTACTGATTTTTCCAGGTTGATTTTGTAGCCCAACACTTTACTAAAACTCTTGATCATTTCTAGAAGTTTTCTGGTGGAGTTTTTAGCATCCCTTAGGTAAACTATCATATCATCTGCAAAAAGGGATAGCTTAACTTCTTTTCTGATTAATACTCCTTTAATTTCCTTCTCTTGTCTTATTGCCCTAGCAAATGTTTCAAGCACTATATTGAAGAGGAGTGTCAAGAAGGGGGTTCCTGCCTTTAAGGGAATTGGTTCCAGTTTTTCTCCATTTAGGATGATGTTGGCAATGGGTTTGCTAAATATGGCTTTGATCATGCTGAGGAGTGTTCCTTTCAGTCCTATTCCCTCTAAGACTTTAAACATGAAGGGATGCTGGATCTTGTCAAAGGCTTTTTCTGCATCAATTGAGATGATCGTGTGTTTTTTCTCTTTCATTCCATTTATGTGTTTTATGATTATTTATTGATTTACATATGTTGAACCATCTGGGCATCTGTGGTATGAATCCAGCTTGATCATGATGGATGATCTTTTTGATGTGGGTCTGTATGCGATTTGCAAGTATTTTGTAGAGATATTTTGCATCTATATTCATTAGTGAGATGGGTCTATAGCTTCTTTTTGCTTGTATCTTTGCCTGGCTTTGGTATTAGAGTGATGCTGGCTTCATAGAAGGAGTTTGGGAGAATTCCCTCTGTTTGTATCCTACAAAACAGTTTGAGTAGCAATGGTTGTAAGACCTCTTTAAGTGTTTTATAGAATTCTGCCATGAAACCATCTGGACCAGGGCTTTTTTTAGTTGGGAGGTTTTTAATTACATCTTCAATTTCCTCTAATATTATGGGTCTATTTAAACTGTCAATCTCTTCTTGGCTAAGCTTTATTGGTTCCCAGGATTTCGATATTCATCCAAATTCTGCTCTGAAAACTATATTCTTAATTTTTAAAGATTTATTTATTTATTTTTAATTTTATTTATATATTTTATGTGTATGCATGTACTGTCTGCATGTAGGTTTGTGCACTCGTGTCGTGCAATGACGTGGAGGTGAGAAGAGAGTGTCGGATTCCCCTGGAACTGGAGTTAAAGATGGTTCTCAGCTGCCATGGGGGTACTGGGAATCGAACCCGGGTCCTCTGCAAGAGCAGTTGGCACTCCTAACCACTAGGCCATCTCTTCAGCCCCAAGATTTATTTGTTTTTATTGTATGCATTTTAGTTTGGCCTTAATGAATTTAGGTGTAAGCACATGCATGTCTGGTACCCACGGAAGTCAGAAGAGGGAGTTTGTTCCCCTGGAACTCTAGTTATACATGGTTGATAGCCACCATATGGGTGCTAGCGTAACCTGCATCCTCTGTAAGAGCAGCTAGCTCTCTTATCTGCCGAACCATGTCTCCAGCCCTCAAATGTGTAACCTTTATTAAAATAAGTTCCTACGGACATAGAGATACTAGGAAAACAATACATGTTTTGACTTGAGATTTCATTGTTTTGTAAACGGTTGAGTAAATGGTCAAGTAGTATAATCATTATAGTTGGAAAAGGTTGAATCTCTGTAATATGACTTTTAATTCTTGTCTTTCCATGAAAACAAAACACAAAAAAACTAAACATTTCATTGTTCAGAAGACTGGATAGCTAACAAAGTGAATGAGGAGTTAACAGCAGCATACAAGTACCATTAAGTTTATTTAGCATATGAAATATCTTCATTATGCACACTAATCTTTTCTTTCACAGAAACTAAGAAAAGTATGTAACTGTCAAAGATTAAAAGAACAAAGAATAGTAACATTTCTTCTGTGAAACCCAAACTCATGTGCAGTACTGAATAAAAATTGGTGAAACATTATTTTTCCTTATATAACTTCAGAATATATAACTTCAAAATTACTACTGACAGTAAAAGAATTTATACAGACATTAGCAAGACAATAGATTATGTTAAGACATTCAGTGTAATTCAGTGTAATTCCTCATTCTGGCAAATGTAGCTATAGTGGATAGTAAGCTACTATTAAACTTAAGGTCAGGAAAGGAAAGCTGGCATTGACAGTTGTATGTTTCATAGATTTGGGTTATTCTTAAAAATGCATTATGCAGCCGGACGTGGTGGCGCACACATTTAATCCTGGCACTCGCGAGGCAGAGGCAGGCGGATCTTTTTGAGTTCAAGGCCAGCCTGGTCTACAGAGTGAGTTCCAGGTCAGCTGGAGCTACAGAGAGACCCTGTCTCAAAAAGCCAAAAAACAAATGCATTATGCATTTACCAATGGATTGCACCCTGCTACATGCTTACCTGGTTATTTGGGGAATGTTTATATTCAGAATCACAGACTTATTCCTACTAAAGAACCCATTTCTCAGTTGGCTGGGTGGTGGGGGTTTGCGGGTTGGGGGGGGTGGTACACTCCTTCACTCCTAGCACTTCAGGAGCAGAGGGGAAGCTGATTTCTTTGACATCAAGTCCAACAATTCCAAGTCAGCTGGGCCAGAAGAGAGGCCCTCTCTAAAAAAAACAGTCAAATAAACAGTAAAAGAAAGAAAAACAAAAACAAACAAACAAACAAACAAAAAACGGTAATCCAAATCTCTGAATATTTCTAGATTCTGAGATGCAGGCTGGTGCTGCAATCCCAGACCTAAGTGGAATGAAGATAATCTTTAACCTTCCCAAATATCTTGATCTTCAAGTAGAAAACTATAGTATAAACTTTCTTAGAATATGCTCTAAAATTTAGAAATGAAAATGTATACAAACCAGCCAGGACCATAGCAGGCTGTATTTGATGAATGAATGAGCTGAGCAGACACATGATTCACTTGACTGATACGATAAATGATGCAAAGTTGTAGGCAAGCCTCATTCATTGTGTTTTTTTTTTTTTTTACCTATTATCAAAGTCAGTGCCATTACTTATCACAGTTTCTGGCTGTGCATTGAAACCCAATTCTTCAACTAGCTTGACTTTATTATGTTTAGATAATTTTCTTGTTGTAGGATGCTCACATATTTTTAGCCATTGCTGCTTCTTAAAGGATCAAATGGCTGGGGCTGGAGGGATAGCCTAGTGGTGGTTAAGAGCGCCGCCGACCACTCTTGCAGAGGACCCGGGTTCAATCCCCAGCACCCATATGGCGGCTGAGAACCATCTGTAACTCCAATTCCAGGATAACTCCAGTTCCAGGGAATCCGACACCCTCTTCTGACCTCCGTGGCATTGCACAACACCCGTGCACAGACCTACATGCAGAGAATACATTCATACACATAAAAAAATAAGTAAAGTTTTAAAAAAAGAATCAAATGGTTTTAGTAACACTAAAACCCAGGTTAATTATCACTTATCCAAAGTGCTTGGAAGCAGACATGGTTGTACTTGGATTTTGGAAAATTTGCACTTGCCTAATTTGAATCTTGAGGAAAAAACCCAAAATTAAAGGATGAATTTCACTTATGTTTCATGCAGACGTTATATGCACAAACATATTAATTTTATACAATGTACATTTTAAAAGATTTATTTTAGTCATTCATTTTATGTTTATGTATCTAAGTGTGTCTGTGCCATTCCTGAGTGGGTGCTCATAGACACCTGGAGAGAGCATTTGATCTCATGGAGCAGGAGTAACCTGCAGTTGTTAGCTACAGGATGTGCCTGCTGAGAACTACAGTCAGGTCCTCTGACAGGCAGCTAGTCCTCTTAATAACTGAGACATCTCACCATGCATCCAGAAAGCTTCCAATTTGGGATCATTTGGCACTGTTAATTTTCATAGTAGAGATGCCGAATCTGCATTTCTTTTAATTGTAACTATATTAGCCAGGTTTTAAGTTGTTTCCTTGAAATGTTATTGGAGAGATTTTTTTCCTTCATGCTATGCCAAATACTATTCATATTCTTTAGCTAGCCAGTGAAAATGGTTTATTTTTTTGCCAGGCGTGGTGGCCCACACCTTTAATCCTAGCACTTGGGAGGCAGAGGCAGGCATATCTTTGTGAGTTCAAGGCCAGCCTGGTCTACAGGGCGAGTTCCAGGACAGCTGGGACTACACGGAGACCCTGTCTCGAAAAGACAAAAAAAAAAAAAAAAATGGTTTGGGGGCTGGAGAGATGGCCTAGCTGTTAAGACCGCTCACCTGCTCTTACAGAGGACCCGGGTTCGATCCCAGCTCCCAACATGGAGGCTGAGAAACCGTCTGAAACTCCAAATTCCAGGAGAACTCCAGTTCCAGGGGAATCCAACCCCTCTTCTGACCCTCGCGACATTGCAAGACACGGGTGCACCAACCCCTACATGTAGCACAGTACATTCATACACATACAAAAATAAATAAAATTAAAAAAATGGTTTATTTTTTAAAATTATAAATATTTTGAAAATTATATATATACATATACATATATAATAATATATATATATATATATATAGTATATATATTTATATTATATATAATTTATCCATTCAAATGAAATAGTTTTCATTCTGTATTTATTCCAGATGTACTTGGAATACAGGAACTGGACTCCTACCTAACACCTCATCTTTTTAAGCGTTCTAACTTCCTCCCTTGGATTTTGAATCCCCGCTCTGCTCCTCCGATCCTAGGTCTTCTCTATTACCATAAAAGACTGAGTGGCTTTACAGCATGTACAGGAAGCTTGAAGACTAATAAATATCTCTTTGTTCTTTCTGGACTCTCTCTGCTTCTGATTGTTGCTTTTTTTGCTTGTTTTGTTTTGTTTTTGTTTGTGGGGATGAAACTTTGTGTGTGGCTTGAACCAAGAACTTGTCAAGACCTGTCCCGGGTGATCTCCAGTTATCTGATAACTCTTTGGGCATTCAGAGTTATCTGTAGCAGGAAGATAACAATGATTCTTGCTTTGCCCTATCTCTGCAAAGTTCCAGGCCCCTTCCCTTGAGGCATTGAGCAAAATGTCACACCTCTAGTTACCTGTTGCACAGACCAGAGCTCTGCATCCTGTCCATTAGAACCAAGTTGGCTCACCCCTCCCTTCTGCCTGCTCCCCACTTCCTTGCCCAGAGCACAGTAGACTTAAATATATAGACCTCCCTGACAGAAAATAAATGGAGTTCCTATCCTCCCTGGCTCTGCGTGTGAGTCCGTTAATTTTCTCGTGTAATCTCCTGCGGTTTTCCCTACCCCCTTCTTGGAAGAGCTAAGCCTAGAGACTGTCGGCCTGTAGGCAGGAGACAAGTCCTGGAGCTGAGCCAAGAAGGGAAGGACAGCGTGTGGAACGTGGTCACGCGTGACTCAAAGACATTAAACAACGACGACAACAACAAACGACATTTGTTTTCCTTTTCTTTTCTTTTTTTTCATAGATTCTAAGGGGAAACATTTTCCTCTGATGTTCCAGTCACTGTTAATGACTATGGGCTTCTTAGCCCTGGTGGTATTATCAGAAATCTTTTTAAATGAATTTTATACTTCCACATAATATGTTTTACTATAATATGCCGTCTCATAATTCATGGCTACTGCATCCTACTTCTCATTTCTGAACAGTCCCCCGTACACTTTTATATGACGCTCCTATTGGCCTTAGAGGTGCAGATTATTTCCCTAGATGAAGCACAATTTAATATAATCAGTTCATACATGGAATCTAATAAATGATGTGGATGCATGTATTGCTTGTTTCTCTGTATTTCCTTATTTTCCTCAGCACACCTGATTAGAGACTAAGAGGTAGCCACATTTTGGACAGGCAGATGATAGATAAGGAAAAGGTCACTAATAAATATTAAATATGGTATAATTCTTTCTTCTTGGTCTGAGACAGTGTTGTGGAGGTGCCACTTCTATTAGGAGAGTTCTATTTCCAGCCTGCTAGTTCAAACAAGTCCAGACAAGACTGGCCAGACTTGGACACTTAATTATTTGAAGCCTCAAATTTATCAGGCTTCTGTTTTTATTTAAGCTGACCAAACCAAAATTAGCAGAGAGGAATCCACTAAAACTCTTAAAAACATAGAAACTCAGGATGTGTGTGTGTGTGTGGGGGGGTGTTTTGTGTGTGTGTGTGTGTGTGTGTTAGATTTTGATTGCTTGAGTCCCCTTTCCATTTGCAGACATCTTTTTCTCTGTGAAATGCACATGTGTATATGACTCTTCATTATGAATAAAAGTCTATTTGCTATTCTATGATGGTTTGATATTTTTCTACTGTTTATTCCTCTAATTGGCTGAGAAAATGAACTTAACTCCTAAATAGTGACCAACATCAAGTCGGTGCTAATCTGTAGATAGTGACCACCCTCAATTCTTTGCCTACTGGTAGATGGTGATGACCCTCAAGCCTGTGCCTATGACATTAAGGTCCCCATTAATCTTCCAAGAGACCCGTGTAATCACAGCACCCCCACAACTGTTTTCCTTCTTTCCCTGACTCAGAGACTTTTATTTTTTTCCCTTTTCCCACAGGATTCAACATTTACTCTCACCTCTGACTTAGTTCTCTACCAATAACTGTTCACTTTTCAGGTTTTACAGTTCTGTCATTAGGGGATTACCGGAGTGACATGACACTGATGAAAGCTTGCTGGTCAAGTTTCAATTATATTCCAACACAAGCTTAAAGTGTATATTGTCCATGTGAATGGCCACTTTTATCATTAGTTTTAAGGTTGGGTTTGGTTGTTAATTTGCTACATTGGGAAGAAGGAACCTCATTTGGGGACTTTCCCCTATCATATTAGTCTAAGGCCATATCTCTGAGGGATTTTCTTGATAGTTGAGTGACTTTAGAAAGCCTTGCTTACTGTAGGTGTTTCCACCACTGGGAAGGTTGTCTTGGATTCTATAAGAGAGCAGGCTGAGCACAGGCTAAAGGAGCAAGCCAGTAAGCAGTGCTCCTCCATTGTCTCTGCCTCAGCATGTCTTCAGTTTCCTGCCTTGAGTTTCTACTTGGCTTCCTTTGATGATACACTGTAAAGTAAGCCAAGTAAACTCCTTATCAAGTTGTTCTTGGTCATTTTTTTTAATCACAGCATGGAAAAAATAACTAAAACAATTAACTTTGCCATTATTTTGTGAATGAGGAGAGAATATTATCACATTTGTGATTTTTAAACAAAAACTTTCTTTCATTCTCCTAGCTTGTTATACCACAAGATCTTGAAATGTGGTAAAGCAATCATGGACAATCTAGGGAGTGAATGAAAAAGTTAGTGGATTGTATGCTGACAGTCTTTGTTTCAGGAAAACTCTTGAAGGAGGGAATCTAAACCAATGTATCTGTTTATGTCAATTGTTTAAGGCATAATATTTCATCTTGAATAGTAGTCATAAAAAGGAAACCTAAATAGTATGAAATCTGTAAGTACTTAAAAGAAAATAATGATGTTGTTAGTACAATAAATGCACTGTGAAACTTGTCACAAATAATGAAACATGCTCACTCTGTTTTAAGGTCCTTTTGTGGGATATCCTATATGCAATTCTAAGTTTAGTCAGGCACACTATAAGATTAAAATAATTTTGGTGAGTGCTCAGTGGTTATATCAAGGACATGGCAGGACCTCTTGAAGCACAGATAGGAGCCAGGTGCATCAGCTAGGCAGATTTTAGGATAGATCTACTCCTAGGTTGTTGGTTGATTGATTCATTGGTTGAATAGCTAAATCTTTGTCTTGTGAGGCTGATAGCTGGGATTAAAGGTGAGCCTGTTAAATCCTTGTCTGCCGTGGCTGTCAGGCGGAGTTGCCATTGTAGCTGGTATAAAAGTGGGCCTGTTGCCAGTGGGAGACTTGAGTGCACAGTGGTTAGATCAGGGATTTGGCAGAACCACCTGAAACACAGAGTACCGGGGTGTAGGCTAAGTCAGATATATCCCCCACCCTCCCACCCCCAACTGGAATAGCTGAGAGAGTGTCCAAGTGGATTTTTTGGAGAACCTTCAGAACAGAAAGGGAAGAGTGAATTAGACTTCCAATATACAAACAAAATTGAAAGCCTGAAACCTATATAAGTCAACACTCCATAAACAAGGAGGGAAAAAGAGGCATCTGAAGGGGGCAAGCAAAGCAAGCCTTCAACACAGTGAAAAGGAATTTGTGATTCGCATCAGAATACAGGCAAAAAAAAGGGAAACCAACATGCCAGGGATATGACTAAGGGACAACATGGGAAAGGTGCAGGGTAATTCCACACCAAGTTCTACCAACCCTGTAGGAGATTGCTACAGTGGGATCCCTCTGAGAGTGACCAAAGAAACAGACCTCAGAGGAACAATTGAAGACCTATTCAGAGAAATTAAAGAATATAAAGAACAAGTTAGAGAATTAAAGAGAGAGAATGAAAAACTCAAGAAGGACCTAGAGGGAGACAATGACAACTTCAGAAAGAATGAAAGGGAGAGAATGACAAACTCCAGAAAGAACTAGAGGGAGAAAATTTCCCCAAATTAAAAAAGACAAGCCCATACAAATACAAGAACCACATACAACTCCAAACAAGATCAGAAAAGGAACTCCCCACATGATATCATAGTTAAAATGCTGGAAGCCCAAGACAAAGACAGGATTCTGAAAGCCACAAGGGAAAAACAAGTCACATTCAAGGGGAAACCCATCAGAATTATGACTGACTTCTCCGCACAGACCATGAAAGCAAGAACATGGAGCAAAGCATTCCCAGAGTTAAAGGACTATGGATACCAAGCCAGGTTAATATACCCAGCAAAAATGTCGATTATAGTTGAAGGAGAGAGAAAATTTTTCCATAACATAAACAAGATGATAGAATACATGTCCAAAAAACCAACTCTTCAGAAAATTCTTGAAGCAATTCAAAGGACAGAAGAGAGGAGCAACCATCCCCAAGCACCTAGAAAGAGAAACTAATAAAAACATAACTGCAGAAGTAGAAACTGAGACTAAAAATGCAAATGGATAATAAGGCAAAAGAAAGCAACATGCATCTTTCAATTATAACCTTAAATATTAATGGAATAAACTCACCAATCAAAAGATATAGACTGGGATATTGGATGAGGAAACAAAATCCATCTATGTGCTGTTTACAAGAAACCCATCTCAGGGGCTGGACAGATGGTCTAGCAGTTAAGAGCATTGATTGCTCTTGCAGAGGACCTGGGTTCAATCCCCAGCACCCACATGGCAGCTGAGAACCATCTTTAGCTCCAATTCCAGGAGAATCTGACGCCATCCTCTGACCTCCACAGCATTGCATGACATGGGTGCACAAACCTGCAAGCAGACAGCACATTCATAGACATAAAAATAAATAAATAAATAAATAAACAAACAAATAAATAAAATTAAAAGAAAAATCTCAGTCTCAAGGTAGGCATCAACTTAAGGTGAAGGGATGCAAAAAATTATTCCAAACAAATGGTACCAAAAAGAAAGCAGGTGCTGCTATTTTAATATCAGGCAAAATAAATTTCAAAGTAAAAGAACTCAAAAGAGACAAAGAGGAACATTACATCTTTATCAAAAGAACAATTGACCATGAAGACTTCATAATCATGAATATATATGTGCCAAACTCTGGTGCACCAAACTTTATAAAGACAATTCTTTAGGACCTCAAGGAACAGATTAACCCCAGCACACTAATAGTAGGGGACTTTAATACCCCACTAAGTCCTTTGGACAGATAAATAGGACAAAGAATAAATAGGACATCTGAACTGTATGATACAATACACCAAATGGACCTCCACAGACATCTACTGAATATTCCACCCAAATACAAGAGAATACACTTTCTACTCAGCACCCCACCAAACATTTTCCAAGATAAAACATTATACTGGGACACAGAAAAAAACTCAACAAATACAAAACGATTGAAATAATTTCATGCATTTTATCAGACCACAGTGAAATAAAGCTCAATATAAACACTAGGATAAGCCCTACAACCTAAAAGAACACATGGAGACTAAACAACATTCTCCTGAATAATGAATGGGTCAAGGAAGAAATAAAGAAATAAAAGCATTCCTGTAACTGAATGACAATGATAATACAGCACAACAAAACCTATGGGACACTTTAAAAGCAGTCCTAAGAGGGAAGTTTATAGTTCTGACTACCTACATCAAGAAAACAGAAAGAGCACAAGTGAACGATCTAACACTGCAGCTAAAAACACTTGAGAGACAACAACAAATGAACCCTAAACACAGCAGACAGGAAGAAATAACAAAAATCAGATCAGAAATCAATGAAATAGAAAAAAAGAAAACCATACAGAAAATCAATGAGTCCAAAAATTGGTTCTTTGAAAGAATCAACAAGATAGATAGACCTCTAGCCCACTTAACCAAAAGAAAGAAGGAACAACTCCAAATCAATAGAATCCACGATGAAAGGGGAAATATCACAACAGACAATGAAAAGATCCAGACAATCATACAGGAATACTGCAAAAACCTATACTCTACTAAGTTTGAAAACCTAGAAGAAATGGATGAATATCTGAAATCCTGGGAATCACCAAAGCTCTAGCAAGAAGAGATCCATTGACAGTTTAAACAGACCTATAATATATGAAGAAATTGAAGATGTAATAAGAAACCTCCCAACAAAAAAAAAAACCCACAGGCCCAGATGGTTTCATGGCAAAATTCTATAAAACATATCAAAAAGATTTACAACCATTATTACTCAAATTGTTTAGGATAAAAACAGAGAGGATTCTCCCAAATTCCTTCTATGAAGCCAGCATCACTCTAATACCAAAACCAGGCAAAGATACAACCAAAAAAGGAGAACTATAGACCCATCTCATTAATGTACACAGATGCAAAACTTCTAAACAGGCTGCTTGCAAATTGCACAACAAGAAGATTATCCATCATGACCCAGTTGGATTCATAACAGAGATGCAGAGATGGTTCACCATATGAAAATCAATAAATATCATCTAGCATATAAATGGACTGAAAGACAAAAATCACACCATCATCTCAATTGATGGGGAGAAAGCCTTTGACAAAATACAGCATCCCCTCATGTTTAAAGTCTTGGAGGGAATTGGATTGGAGGGATCATTCCTCAATGTAATCAAAGCCATATACAGGAAACCCACAGCCAATATCATGCTAAATGGGGAAACAACAGAAGCATTACCTTTAAAGGTAGAAACTCAGCAAGGCTCACCCCTGTCACCACTCCTTTCCAATATAGTGCTTGAAACACTTACTAGGGCACTAAGACAAGAAAAGGAAATTAAAGGATTTATAATTGGAAAAGAGGAAGTCAAACTATCCCTTTTTGCCGATGATATGATTGTTTACATAAGGGGTGCTAAAAACTCCACCAGAAAACTCCTAAAAATGATTAAGAGCTTCAGTAAAGTGGCAGGATACAAAATTAACCTAGAAAAATCAGAGGCCTTTCTTTACACCAACAACAAGCAACTGAAGAAGGAATACAAGGACACCTTACCACTCAAAATACCCTCAAAAACAATAATATACCTAGTAACAAACCTAACCAAAGATACCAAAAATCTCTACAACAAAAATTTTAAATCCCTGAAGAAGGAAATTGAAGAAGACATCAGAAGATGGAAAAACCTACCATGTTCATGGATTGGGAAAATTAATATAGTAAAAATGTCCATTCTAGCCAAACTCATATACAGATTTAATGCAATCCCAATTAAAATCCCCAAGAGTTTCTTCACAGGCTTGGAAATAAATCCCTTAATTTCATTTGGAAAAACAAAATAACCCAAATAGCCAAAGCAATCCTGAGTGAAAAGAGCAATACGGCAGGGCGGGGGGAATCTCTATACCAGACACCAAACTACAAAGCTATAGTCATAAAAACACCTTGGTACTGGCACAAAAACAGACCTGTTGACCAATGGAACAAAACTCAAGATCCAAACTTGAGCACATACAATTTCAGCCATCTCATATTTGATAAGGGGGCCAAGAAGACACAATGGAGGAAAGATAGCATCTTCAGCAAGTGGTGTTGACAAAACTGGATCACCACTTGTAGAAGAATGAAATTAAACCCCTACCTCTTGCCCTGTACAAAAGTCAACTCCAGATGGATCAAAGACCTTAGTGTGAAACCCCAAACTCTGAAGGTGATAGAAGAAAACATTGGCAGCAGACTACAAGACATAGGCGTAGGAAAAGACTTCCTAAATAAGACAGCAGCTGTGGAAGAATTAAGGTCGACAATTGACAAATGGGACCTCATTAAACTCAAAAGCTTCTGTACATCAAAAGAAACAATCAAGGAAGTGAAGAGAAAACCCACAGAGTAGGAGGAAACATTCACTGCAGATGCATCTGACAAAGCATTGATTTCCAAAGTATATAAACTACTCAAAAAGCAAAGAAGAAAGAAAACAAATGAATCACTCAAAAGATGGAGCAAAGAGCTGAACAGAGAGTTCACAAGTGAAGAATTAGAGATGGCTGAGAAACACCTTAAGAAGTGTTCAATGTTGCTAATAACTAAGGAAATGCAAATTAAAACCACTTTAAGATATCATCTCACTCCAATAAGACTGGCTAGGATCAAGAAAACAAATGATGCCAAGTGCTGGAGAGGTTGTGGGGAAAGGGGAACACTCATCCATTGCTGGTGGGAATGTAAACTTGTACAGTCACTATAGAAAGCAGTGTGGAGAACACTTGGAAGACTCAAAACGAGCTTACCATCTGACCCATTCATACAACTCCTGGGTCTATACCCACAAGTCTCTTCTTACCACAGAGATACATGCACAGCTATGTTTATTGCAGCTCTGTTCACAGTAGCAAAAAACTGTACCCAACCCACATGTCCCTCAACTGATGAGTGGATAGAGAAAATGTGGTACATGTACACAATGGAGTTCTATGCAGCAGTAGAAAAAGACAACATCATGAACTTTGCAGGTAAATGGATAGAACTGGAAGATAATATGTTAAGTGAAATAATACAGTCCCAGAAAAACAAAGGAAGAATGGTGTGGTGGTTTGAATGACAGTGTCCCCCCATAGGCTTTAAGTATTCAGACATTTTGTCTCCAGTTGGTAACAGTGTTCTTGGAAGTTTTAGAAGGTGCGGCCATGCTGGAGGAAGTACATTATTGGGGGCAGGCTTAGTGAGTTTAACAAGCCTTGCGGTCTCCAGTCTCTCTCTCTCTCTCTCTCTCTCTCTCTCTCTCTCTCTCTCTCTCTCTCTCTCTCTCTCTCCTTCTTTTGCTCCTTGCGAGATGTGAACCTGGGCTTGCTGCTCCAGCCCCGGCCACCATGCTTCCCACCACAATGAACTCTGATTCTCTGGAACCGTCAATCGTAAGCTCAAATAAACTCTTACTTTTATAAGTTCCCTTGCTCATGGTGGTTTTATCACAGCAACAGAAAAGTGACTAATACAAATGGTATCCCTCCTCTGTGAATGCTAGTGCCAATAACCTAGTTGTAAACATTTCTTGTTGGGAGTGATGCATAATGGAAAGAAGAACAACAACACCAACAACAGAAATGACTGCATCAAAGAACTGACTGAAAGGGTGAATCTGGTGGGGTGGGGGTGTTGGGAGGGGGACATGATTCTAGATTCGATTTGTAACATAATCTGGTACAAAATATATGTAAAATAATAAATTAAAAATAATAAAAGTCTAGTAGAAAGATAAAAATGGAGAAAAACTATGTACAAAAGATTAAAATAAATAGAAAAGATTGCTCAGTGGAAAAAAAAGAATTTTGGCAGTTGAATGATATCTGAAAATTACTTTAACAAATAGTCGTGGATTGAATCTGATGTCAATGAAAGGTTGTATTAAATTTTATGCTTTATATCCTTCTTTCAATTAAATTGTCTATTCTACTTTAATTTAGAGATACAACTGAGAGTCCAAATATTGGAAAACTTACCTCTGACTCAAGGATTTCTACTGAAATACATGTGTTTTCCCACTTAATAATAAGGTGTGAAATACTTCATAATTCATAATGCCCTAAAAATTCCTCAGTAAGAGTGACTCACAGATCAGGTTCAAATATCTATAATCTCTTGATAAAGGGACATCCCCTGCCCTATGGTGAGGAAATGGTCTAGGTCTCCACCATTACTTTTTATGATAATAATATTATATTTACAGAAACAAAGAGATTAAAATATTAATGTATACAAGAAATGCTTTATCCATTAAGATTTTACCAGTGAAAATTGTTTTCTGTACTACTGAATCACTTTTTATCATCTCAATAATCCCTCAAAGATGCTAAGTGTTAGAGACACAGTATGTAGATTGCCAAACAAATATTCGGTGTGTTTTTTTCTCTGCATTGTCTTTCAGATATGAAAATTATATCTCATTTAACTTGCTGTTACTCATCTATCACTTGTTTGGATTTTATAAAACTGCTGATTACTTTAAGCCCTCATTATTGTTGGAAAATATGTAAGTGGCATACAAAGCAGTTGAATATCCAATCTTTTAATTTTATAATTAGAATGCATTCAAGCTATGCTTTTGAGTTTTGTTAATGCCCTAAACACTACATTGGAGTGTATTCTGAAATTATACATTAAAGGAAAACATCTTTGAATTAGTAACTTAAAGTTTAGCTTTATACACCATGGGGTTTTACTCATTAGCAGGTAATTTAAATTCTTTCTACTTCCCACCCTGTTACCACAGGGAATGTTAAGCTTGTTTCTATAACCATTTTTTGAAATGGGAAGAACAAAAATAGCACAGAAATTCAGGATTTCAGGAAACAGATTATTTTGCTGCCTTGATTCCTGGAACTTCTGCCTTTCTAGTGGTCTTCTTTGGAGGAAGAAAGATAGGACCACATTATCACTGGGTAGGCAGAAGGGGATCTTACAAACCAAATGTACAAAGAGCTTACTGGAATATTCTTTGTCTCGTTTGTTGATTTTCTAGGACTAACAGAAAAATATGTAAGAGTTACTGTCTTAAAGAACAGAAGTAAAGTTTAGTATCTCACAGTTCCCGAGTACAGAATTCGAAGGCCAGGGTTTCTGACTTCTCAGTTTAATGTGGGGCATTCACTCCTTGGTGTGTACATATTGACCTTCCCATCCTCACATGATATTTCCTTTCTGTGTATCTGTGTACAATTGCCCTATTTAAATAATATCAGTACATTGGATTAATGCATAAGGTAATCATTTTGTTTTAACTTGATTTCTTTGAATGGCTTATTTCTAAACACAGGTATTATTTGGGGTCATAATTCATCCCATAATATCTCCAATCAAATTTACTCTCACTAAAATTGAACCTAACAGAACAATGACTTTGGCAGCTCATCAAAAGAACTGAAGTTCATCTAGTTCTATGATTTATTTAGTTGATAGTAGGATTAACATTATCTCATAAGCTGAAAGTAATAGTGTCAGAACTCTAAGTAAAACAGATGACATGACATCACAGGTAAAGTCACCTATCATCAAGCCTGACTATAGTTCAATCTACAGCTATCACATTATGGAAGAAAAGAACAGCTTCTGAAAATTAATCTCTGGTCTCTGTATGAGTCATGACAACCAACTCCCGCATATAAACATACACACACACACACACACACACACACACACACACACACGCACGCACACACACACACAAACAAAACAAATTAAAAATCGTCTAAATGTATAAAAGATTTTCTAGTTGTAAAAAGTTTTCCAACCTTAAAGTGCTTTACAGCACTGAGATTCCAAAATCTTTCCTTCATGATAATGTCTGACTCAGAGAAGGTAACATTTTGTACAAATTCAAAAAGTATGGGTTTGTTCATAGATGATATAGAAACTGAAGATTAAATTTGCCCTGTGAAGCATTCATGAGATTTTACTATCAAGCACAAAAATAACTGGCAAAGTGCTTTTCTAAGTTTTTGCTACACTAGATATTGGAAGTGTCCAAAGATGTTTTACTGATCTATAAATGCTATGAGTTTTGCTGATGGAGTAGCCTATTTTGCACAACTAGACATCTTGCACACACGTATGTAATTTACAATCACTCCATTCTGTTTTACTCAACTATTTACTAGCTCCTCTCACCCCATATAGAACTTCACATGTCTTTTGTGTTCTAATTTCTGTTTCTGGCTGTCATAATAAGTTGCTGTGATGAGCATTCTCCCAAATTTAAATTTAGAACCAGAAAAAATAAACTGTGATAAAATCCAAAAATATTTTAAATAGAATAGTCAAGATCTCTATATCTGTGCCTATATTGAACCATTTCTCTGGAAAGTCTTTCAGGTGGGGGAATTTTTCTATGGCATCAAAAAAAGCCAGGGTGCTCTTGTGATTGCATATGTCTCAGTCATGTGCCTGTACAGATCTGTTCATCCCACAGATGTTTAGACATGGTGAGTTGGGCGCTGAACCTTCATCTTAACACAGACCCAAAATTGTAATAGTAACACAGGCAACAGCTAATATTTCTTCACAAAATACTAAAGGTCAGGATTGAGGCATCAGTAATCAAATCCTTTCTATTTCAAATAATATATTTTTTCAGCTTCATGAAAAATAAGTATCTTTCAGCATTAGGCATTCTATTAGCTCATCTTAGAGCCTATCAGAACACTGAATTTTACTAGGACCTTTCCCAAATGAAGTTTGACCAGGCCGTACTATAGTAGTCATGGTAAAACTGTAGTATCAACAGAGATGGATACATAGTTTCATGGTTCCTTCAATGTCTCCAATATATCCTGGAGTTTACAAGCAAAATAAAATATTTTTATGAAAAATAAATGTAAAACAATCCATCAGTATTAAATCTGTACCATTCACTTCCCAACAACACACTGAACAGTGTTCAGAAATAAAAGAAATGTTTTTGGCTTCACAGAGAAAGAATCTTTAGGTGGGAATCCTTCGCATTTCTCATCCTAAATTTTCAAACCCTGTGGATGTCTATCTTATGTATAGCTGTATATCTGTGCTGTTTCCCACGTTTATCAAAGACATAATAGTGTTTTCATGTTCATTTTCTCTTTCAGAAATGTCTTCAGTATCTTCATTATTTTGTGTTTTATGCCCCCACGTTGTAGAACGTCTATCTCTTCCTCATATTTAAAATGAAACCAATACGAACTGTACATTCCTTTGTGTATCATCCTCCCCTCAGTTTTAAATTTGCAATTTTTAATAGAGAAACTGTCAGAGTTTCTCCTTAAAAGTCACTACCAGAGCATCTTGTCCACCTCTCTCCATCCATACTGCTTCTCTGTCATTTTCTATAAAGGAGACAGATCCAAAGGTCACATTTAAACATTCATTTTCATTTGTCCTTTTGTGGCATTGGCAATGAGATGTTATTTTATTCTAATACGCCTTTAATCCTAGCACTTGGGAGGCAGAGGCAGATGGATCTTTGTGAGTTCAAGGCCAGCCTGGTCTACAGAGCAAGTTCCAGGACAGCTGGGGCTATAGGCAGACCCTGTCTCAAAAAAAAAAAAAAAAAAAAAGACCCAAAAAAAATAAAAATAAAAAAAATAAAATGACTTGTTACCTCACTCTGGTCCCTTATTTATCTCTTTTTTACTTTTCTCTATATTTCACCCTTTTGTTTTATTTTTCTTTCATTCTAAAGATTTTAATTGAATTTTGTGCATTTCATACAGTACACCTTAATTTTATTTACCCATATCTTCAGTGTCCCATAGACCCCTCCAGATTTAATGTATTCTGTCATATATTTTGAGGTCTATAAAATAACATTTGTGTACTGAATGGTCTTTCTGTGTGAGGACATCCCTGGACTCTGCTCAGCTCATCACTCCCTTAAAGAAGACCAACTTTACCTTACTCAGCAGTGATCAACTGCCAATAATTGGAGCCTCTTGAGAATGTACCCCTTTGTCTGATTAAGTATGCATGGGCCTTGTGAATGCTTTTGTCATTGCTTTAATTTGATGTAAGTTCCCAACTGCCTGGTAAAAATGATTCCTGGTGGTTTCACAACCCTTGGATGTTATAGTCTTTCTTCTCCATCTTCTTCAATGGGGTCTGAGCCCATGGTGGGTGAGGTTAAATATTCCTAACCAAAATTTCTTCACCCTCTATATTTTTGTAGAGACCTTTTGTGACTCAGTATTCATCATCATCTATTGCATAAGGAAACTCCACATTTGAAAGATGAGAGAAGAATTAATATTCTGTCTACCCCTGTTTTGCTATGTTCCTTGAGCCTTGGGTGTAGAGGTTTCATGGTAGATGTGTTACTTAAGGCTGGGCATCTCACAGACACTTATTCTCTGAGTTTGACCAATTGTGACACTCTAACAGTTTCTACCTATAACAAAAAAAAGTTTCTTGATGGATGAAGGAAGGTTTACTTCTCTGTAGATATAAGGATACTTATTTAGCATACAGTAAGAAATTGTAGCTTTCTAGGGATATGGTAGATGTAAGTTTTTCTCTAGGATCTACGACCACTCTAGCCATGTGGATTTGACTGTTTACAATACTACACATGAGTTCCCTCCCACTGAGTGGACTTTATGTACAATTAGATAGCTGTTGATTGTGCCCAAGTTAAAAGTACTATTACTGCAATAATAGAGATAGTTTTATACCCTGGTCCTTGTTGTGATTATTAGTCTTTATAGTTTTGTTGAACCATTGCTTGATTTTCTACCCTACTTGTTTGCATAGTATCCTCTAGAACTATGAGCCCTAGTCTTCAGGTAGGGGCCTCCAAACAACTTCTACTTACATTGCACCGATAACTATGCCCAAAGTATTTCCTGTCTATAGTAATAGAAACTTTCTTCAATTACTGGGAGTCAATCAGGCTTGTGATAATAAGCAGTGTTATTTTGTAAGTCTTTTAGTCTACTTTGACAAACAGGTTGAAGGGTGTTTTCCTGTCTTGCACTGTGTTTCTTGCTATACAAGCTTCAGCTACACACATGCAGTCATATACATATATTACACCCATATTTTTCAATAGGTTTTTGAACCAATACATTTACCTCTGGGTTTTCACATGACCTGAATATTATTTATCCATTCTCTTTCCCCTGTACAAGATTCCTTAATCCCCCCAGTTAAAATGTCTCATTTTCCCAATCCCCCCATAATACTTGTCTCCAATTACCACTCTCTCTAGGGCTCCTTCTTTCACTTCACCTCCAAGGTTCCTTGAATAATCCTCCCCCTCCCTTGCCAGTTAAATACTGTCATTTTCTCATTTCCTTCTTAAAAACATCTTTCTCCCCATCTCCTCTACTCTAAGGTCACTTCTTAACTTTATGTCTATGGCCCCTTGGCATTTTCCTGGATCCTGTGATTATAAGGGGAATTATACTCACATGTGACTAATTTGAGCTAAGATCAACAAAACACAGAGATCAAAGTTTTCTTGTTTACTATGAAAATATTATTTTACTTAGTTTAAGAATTTCTATTTTATCCAGCTGCCAGCAGGACACCCAGGTGAGCCAGAAAAACATGGAGATACAGCGCCATTGGCCTGGGTCTCAGGATCCAGGTGGGACACCACACCCCTTCCTGATTGGCTTCGGCAGGGTCACCCAGCCACCAGTATGAGACTCAGGGGGCCAGCATGTGGGCCAAGGGAGCAAACTCCCCTGCCATCCCCTCAAGCTGGTGGAGCTGTGGTGTAGATGATCCAGTGTGTGCAGTGTTAGTGATTCTAAGATGCACAACCAATGCAGAGGAACTGACTGGCAGGAAGGCAGAAAGCATGTGAGTGGCCAACCAGTCCTCCATATTAACATTTGAGATTACCAACAGACCTCCCCCCAAAAAAAAGAAACCCACATGCCAAAATCACAATGAAAAAACAAATTGGGAAAAGCTCATAATACATCCACACCAACCTTTACCAGTCTTATAGAAGAGCCCTACAATGAGATCTCCCTGCAAGGGCACCAAGACATGGACATTAGAAGAACAATCACAGACATATTCAAAGAAATCAAAGAATATAAAGAACAAATCAGAGAACTAAGGGGAGAGAATGAAAAACTCAGGAAGAAACAAGAAGGAAAGAATGATAAACTCCAGAAAGAATAAGAGGGAGAGAATGACAAACTCCAGAAGGAAGTGAAAAATTCTATTTCAATCAATTTACCTCCAAATTACATGACTTCATTTTTCTTTACCACTGAATTGTACTCCATTATGTAAATGTACCATAATTTTAATATCCATTCATCAGTTGGGAACAATAAAGTTATTTCCATTTCTTAGCTGTTGTGAAAAGAGCAGCAACAAACATAATTGCACAAGTGTCTCTGCAGTGAGATGCATCATTTTGGAAAATTCCAAGAATTGGTGTAATTGGATCACGTGGCAGATGCAGTTTTAGTTATAAAGAGTTCTCCACACTGCTTTCCACAGTGGTTGAACTGCTTCCAGCATTCTCCCTAGTGTTTAGTATTGTTTTTTTCTCTTGCTCTTAGACATTTTGACTATGCCAGATGAACATTAGAGTGGTTTAGAATTATATTTCCTTAATTATTAAGGATGTTTACCATTTACAAGTTGTTTCTATAATATTTTTATTCCTATTTTGAGAGCACTCTGATCAGATCCATATTTGACATGGGTGATTTCTTTTCTTAATATTTTAATGGTTCTTTATATATTCAAGGTACTTATCTTCTTTGAGATGTATAGTTAACTAAGATTTTTTTCCCAGTCAGTTGGCTTCTTTTTCCATAGATTGGTTGTTTCCTTTGCTGTATAGAAGCTTTTAGTTTAATAAAGTCCCACTTGTTGATTACTGCCCTTAATTCTTGAGCAACTGGTGTCTTATTTAGAAATTCCTTTCTTTTTTTTTTTAGAAAGTTTTTTTTAAATTTTATTTATTTTTATGTGTATGACTATACTGTCTCCATGTAGGTTTGTGCACCCATGTCGTGCAGTGCCGCAGAGGTCACAAGAGGGTGTTGGATTCCCCTGGAACTGGAGTTAAAAACGGTTCTCAGTTGCCATGTGGGTGTTGGGGATTGAACCCGGGTACTTTGCAAGAGCAGTCGGCACTTTTAACCGCTAGGCCATCTCTCCAGCCCTAGAAATTCCTTTCTTAAACCCCTATCAGAGGTGCTTGATTTTCTATGCAGAAACTTTTTGGTTAAAGATACCCCACTGATTTTCATAGGTTGTGATGATCACATAGTTTCTATCTTTAAGTCAGTTTATATCTATTAATTTTTGTCTTTTATTTTTTTCTCAAAGTTAACTTTTATTGAAGCTTTGTGCATTTCACACAAAATTTCCCAGTCAAATCCAGACCCATTCCCCCTTTCTAGATGCCCCCCCCACCAGAGCTCATGCTTTCTGCCAAACATGTTTTTTATCTTTTTCTGTCTTTTTTAAAATTTTTGACGCATAAATTTACTGTTTCAGTCAGATCTTTGACCCAGTCTTTTGTTGTTGTTGTTGTTGTCCCTCCCAATTTGCATCACTTCAAAATATTCATATATGCATGCCACACATATATAAAGATTATGACATCATAGGTTTTAGCATCTTCAGTTTATGATTTCTTTTTCTATTATTATTGTTTCTTTTCTTTATTAGGCTGAAAGATGTCATGTTTTCCTTACTGAAGTGTTTGAAGGCTCCTACATGGCAAACCATCAGTCCTGCCCTTGTGCTCCACACTGGGGTTTTCCCTTCCTATGGTCACCAAATGAAGTCCAGTAAGCACCACGTCCTGACTTGATCTTCCTGTACTGGTCTCCATGATGCAGCCTGGGTAGTCCAACAATGGCAATCAATACTCTGAAGAGGCTGAAACCCCAGTAGTAGCTCAATCCACAAGCTGGATGTCTCAGCAGTCCCCATCTGGCACTGAAGGTTTGGAGGATTCTTAGAGAGACATGAGTCTTCAGTCAGTATTGGAAGGTTGGAAAGCTGTGTCTCATGTCTTTGAAGGATGGCAAAAGCAGTGGCAGCCACAGGGTAGCTTCAGTAGCCAGTAAGAATTTAAAACAGGCAAAACAACGGTGCTTTTTGTGTGTGTCTTTTTGTCTTTTTACTAAAATCTCAAGTTTTATACCTGAAGTACAATTTCTCAGGCCTTACTAATTATTTCTGGTTATACTCTCCTTTTGTTTGCTTAAGGCCACACAGGTAGGCCAGATTAACCAAGGTTTTTGTTTTCTCAAGGTCAGTTGAGGATCTGGTCCTCAGGAGTTTTTTTGGGGGGAGGGAGGGGAGGGAACCCCTGGCTCTTTTTTTGGCATTTCATTTACTATTTCCATACACTTGAGGACAAAGTCAGGTCCTGCTTCCCTTTTTGAAGCATGAGCAGACTTTCCACTTTATAGACTGCACACTGTCTAGAGTCCCATTAGTGGATCTCCAAGACTTCCCTGCACAGGAAGAGTGTTGAGTCACATTTGCAGGACATTTCAAGAGATCCCCCCATTTATAGTCCCCTGGAACTTAGTTGACCTCTGAAGGGAAGGAACTAAGTTATCGCTTAAGTTCCTCTGTCAAATTGGTATGGGTCTTAAACATGCTTGTTAAACATCCGGAAAGGCTAAATTACACCAACCTGATACTTTTAGTTACTGTATAGTATTTTATAAAAGGCTTGGAGAAAAGCTCAAACAGCCTTGTATAAGAAAGACTAAGAAGCACTCCCATAAGATAAATTCTGTGGGTAGACACAATGTCATGAAAAACTAGATATTTTTTTCTGTCATTCTTTTGATTCTGTGCATATATAACCTCTAACAGGTTCTAGAATTAAGCGACCATTTATTTTCAAACTTAGGAAGTTTTGGTATACAGGTAGAAGGTATTATTATTGTTATTATTATTATTGCTACTAATGTATTTTTAACCATCCATACATCTTTGGAATAAAGCCTACTTGATGATGCTGGATGATATTTTTGATGTGTGTCTGTATGCAAGTTGCAAGTATTTATTGAATATTATTTCATCTGCTTATATTTTGGATTGTTTTTCTATATTGTTTTGGAATTAACATAAAACTGAATTAATTGAAAGAGGTTGGGAGTTCTTTCTCTGTTTCTTTTTTTAATAATGTAAATATTATTGGCCATAGATCTTCTTTGAAGGTCTAGTAAAATTCTCCTGTGAATCCGTCCTGGGTTGAGAAATTTCGTTGTTGTTGAGTGGATTTGTTTTACTACTTTGAACTTCTTATTTGCTATGAGTCTGTTTAAACTGTTAATCTGGGGGCTGGAGAGATGGCCTAGCGGTTAAGAGCGCCGACCGCTCTTACAGAGGAACCGGGTTAGATCCCCAGCACCCACATGGTGGCCGAGAACTGTCCAAAACTCCAATTCCAGGAGAACTCCAGTTCCAGGGGAATCCGATGCCCTCTTCTGACCTCCGCGGCATTGCATGACACGGGTGCACAGACCTGCATGCGGACAGTACATTCATACACATACAGAAATAAATAAAAAAAATTTTAAAAATAAAAAAAAAACTGTTAATCTGATTTAACTGTGTTGGGATCCATTGATTTATGAATTTATTCATTTATTTTTAAAATTTTATTTATTTTTTATGTGTATGAATGTACTGTCTGCATGTAGGTTTGTGCACCCTTGCCATGCAGTGCAGCAGAAGTCAGAAAAGGGTGTCAGATTCCCCTGGAACTGGAGTTAAAGAAGGTTCTTAGTTGCCATGTGGGTGCTGGGGAACAAACGCAGGTCCTCTGCAAGAGCAGTAGGTGCTCTTAACTGCTAGGCTATCTCTCCAAACCCGTATTCATTTATTTTATATTTTCAAATTTAATAGATTATTGGTATTTAAAATCTTCCCTTGAAATGTTCAGGATTTTTTTCCCTGTTTTTTTTTTTCTGATGTTTTCCCTTTCAAGTTAGATTTTGTTGACTTGAATTTGTTCTTTCTTGTTTTCTTGTGATTACCTGGATTAAGGCTCTGACTATATAAAACATATATATATATATATATATATATATATATATATATCACATATATGTAGTTTATATAACATATATATATGTATATATATATATATATATATATCATATAATTAGTTGAACTTTTCTTACTGTTGAGTTTAGATTTAATTGCTTTGTGGTCCAATGGGTTAGTTGAACTTTTCTTGCTGTTGAGTTTAGGTTTAATTGCTTTGTGGTCCAATGGGTTTCTTGGAATCATTTCAACTTTTTGTATTTGTTGAGGTTTATTTTGTACCCTAGTTTGGGCTGCTGAGTAGAATGTGAATTATTTGGTGTATGTAGGTTTCTGTTATGTCAGTTTCATGAAAAAATATTTAATTCAGATGGTTCTCTTGTCATTCTTTGTACAGTTGACCTATTTGTTTATTGAATTCACCTACTATTATGGCATTATTTTTAATGTGTGCGTTGAAATCTAATAGCAATATTTTATCAACCTAGGTGCACTTAGTGTATATATGCTCATAAATGTTATCTTCTTAACCAAGAATTGTTCCCTTGATCAGAAAGTAGTGATCTTCTTTATCTTTTCTAACTAATTTTAACTTGAGGTCTACCTTCACAGATATTAGAATAGCAGCTGTTTATTTCTTAGTGCTATTTGCTTGAATATTTTTTTCTATCCTTTGTCCTAAGGTGATGCCTATCTTTGGAGATAAGATGAGTTTCCTGTGACAGCAAATTGATTGTTTCTTAATCCACTAAACTAGCTTGTGTCTTTTACCTGAAGAGGTGGTGCTATACATATTTAAAGTTATTTTTGAATGATATGTATTGGTTACTGATGTTTTACCTACTATTTGTGTTCTTAGTCCTACTTTGTTTGTCTATATATTATACCTTCATGTGATTTCTCACTATAACCTGTTGAGTATGGTCATTTATTCCTTCTGTCTTTTCAGTTGCTTCAAGTATTCTCTGGAGAGCTGGATTTTTGGACATGAATTCTTTCAGTTTTTCTGCTTTATGGAAGATTTTTCTTTCCCCTTTAACATGCTAGATAGTTTTTTCTAGGTAAAGTATTCTGTTTTGTCATCTATGCTCATTTAGAACTGGGACCACTTTGGTCCAGGGATGTTCTTTAAAGTTCTTGAATGTTTTGATTTTATTTGCAACTGCAATTTTTAAAATGTATTTTTATTGATGTTTTGTGTATTTCATACATCATTTTTCAATTCAGTTCAGAGATATTCCCCTTTCCCTTCCCCCTACCCTATCCCAGATCATGCATTCTGCTATGACTGTCCTGCATCTTTCTCTCAGTCTTTTTGTTTATGATTAGGAATTCACATTTTCCTCCATTAATGTTATATTACTCTAAAATATGGATATATACTCTCCCCCCCCCCATATACAGTAATTACAGAGTCTGAAAATAATTGGTGGGTGGATTCTAGAGCCTGTTGAGAGATTCACATTATAACAACATAGCTGCTTTCAGATAAAGAGAAATATAATCGTAATGTAATTTAGCTTGCCTTTCATCTGGGGGATTTGGTGCTAGCATCCACAAATGAGGGAAACCATTCTCCATTTGTCTTTCTGGGACTCTGCTACATCACTCAGCATAATGGCTTTGAGCTGAAGGCTCAAAAGATGGCAAATTTCATAATGCCATCTTTCTTACTGTTGAATAGTACTACATTGTGTAGATGTACCATATTTTTTCATCCACTCATCTGTTGAAAGACATTGAGGTGGTTCCAGTTCTTCATTATTGTGAAGAAAGCTCAATAAACATGTATGTGTATCTTTGTGGTTGGATGAGTCTTTAGGGCATATACACAGGAGTGGTATAACTGGGTCATGTGGTAGGACAAGCCCGCCACCGCTCCAGCAAGGTAGAATCAGGGCATTGACCCACGGGTGCAGGACAATTGGTTTGCTGAGTTGTGGCAAAGGGGGCCCAGTGACTTGCGGACCTAGACCCGACTACTAATTCCTGCCAAGGCGTGGCTCCCCGACTGGGTGGCCCCGCCCCCACCCCGTAGTCACAAGCGGGAGGCGAGCCTGGCTTTGGAGGCAGGCACAGACGCCATATTGGGGTGCCGAGCAGGGTAGGGCTCAGGACAAGCCCGCCACCGCTCCAGCAAGGTACCGGGGCACGGGCTAAGTTAGGGACCCCCCCCCCAGCCAACAACTGGAATTGAGGAGAGAGTATCCAGTGGATAAAGAGAACATTCAAAACAGGATAGGAAGAGACTTCCAGTATCCAATATATAAACAAAAGTGAAAGCCTGAAAACTAGACAAGTCAGCCCTCCACAGACGAGTAGGGAAGGAAGGGGGGAAAAAAAAAAAAGGCATTGGAAGGAAGCAAGCAAAATAAAACAAGCTTTCAGCCTTCAACAAACTGAAAAGGCATTTGAGATTTTAATCACAAAAGGGAAACTCACATGCCAGGGAGACGACGAAGAGACAACATGGGAAAGGTACAGGATAATTCTGCACCAAGCTCTACCAACCCGGTAGGAGACAGCTACAATCAGATCCCCCTGGAGGTGACCCCAGAAACAGACCTTAGAGGAATAATTGCAGACCTATGCAGAGAAATTAAAGAACATAAAGAAGAATTCAGAGAAATAAAGAGAGAGAATGAAAAACTCAAAAAGGACCTGGAGGGATACAATGACAAACTAAAGGAAGAACTCAGAGAAGTAAAGAGAGAGAATGAAAAACTCAAAAAGGACCTAGAGGGATACAATAACAAACTAAAGGAAGAGATTGACAAACTCCAGAAAGAACAAGAGAGAGAAAAAAACAAACACCTTAAGGAAGTAGAAACATTGAAAAAGGAGGCCAACCAACGAAGTAAGGAGCACCAAGAAGAGATTGAGAAACTCATAAAGGAAATGGATATATTAAGGAAATCACAGGATGAAATGAAAAAGGAAATAGAACACTTATCCAACCAGGAAGAAAGGAAATGTAAAAGCCTCAGAAATAGAATGGAGGAAGCAGAACAAAGAATATCAGATCTGGAAGATAACACAGAGCAACTAAAAAACTCAAATAAAGATTATGAAAAATTTAAAAATACACAAAACTGGAACAACCAGGAAATATGGGACACTATGAAAAGATCAAACCTCCGCATCATGGGAATAGAGGAAGGAGAAGAATCTCAAGAGAATGGTATTGATCAGATCTTCAATAGAATAATAGATGAAAACTTCCCCAAACTAAAAGTAGACAAACCCATTCAAATACAAGAAGCACACAGGACTCCAAATAGACAAGATCAGAAAAGAAACTCATTCTGATTCTTTTAAGGGTTCTCCATACTGCTTTCCATAGTGGTTGTACAAGTTTACATTCCCACCAGCAGTGATGAGAGTTCCCCTTTCCCCACAACCTCTCCACCATCTTTTTTTTTTTTTTTTCTCAATCTTTGCTAGCTGTATTGGAGTGAGATGATGTCTGAAAGTGGTTTTAATTTGCATTTCCTTAATTATTAATCATGTTGAACACTTTTTTTATTTCTTTCTTTCTGTATGTGTATGAATGTACTGTCTGCATGCAAGTTTGTTCACCCGTGTCGTGCAATGCTGCGGAGGTCAGAAGAGGGTGTCGGATTCCCCTGGAACTGGAGTTCTCCTGGAATTGGAGTTTCAGACGGTTCTCGGCCGCCATGTGGGTGCTGGGGATCAAACCTGGGTCCTCTGTAAGAGCAGTCGGCGCTCTTAAGCGCTAGGCCATCGCTCCAGCCCCATGTTGAACACTTTTTAAGATGATTTTCAGTCATCTTTAATTCCTCAATGGTGAAGACTCAGTTCAGCTCTCTACTCCATCTTTTGAGTAGGTCATTTGTCTTCTTACTTCTTTGTTTTTTGAGTAGTTCATATATTCTTGAAGTTAATGCTCTGTCAGATGTGTCACTGGTAAAGATTTCTTCCCACTCTGTGGGTTTTCTCTTCACCTCTTTGATTGTTTCTTTCACTGTACAGAATCTTTCGAGTTTTATGAGGTCCCATTTGTCAACTGTTCCCTTTACTTCCTGTGCAGCTGCTGTCTGATTTAGAAAGACTTTTCCTATGCCTATGTCTTGTAGGTTGTTGCCAATTTTATTTTCAATCATCTTCAGGGTTTCAGGCTTCACTTTGAGATCTTTGATCCACTTGGAGTTGATTTTTGTACAGGATGAGAGGTAGAGGTTTACTTTTCTTCTTCTACAGATGTTGATCCAATTTTTGCCAGCACCATTTGCTGAAGATGCTATCTTTCCTCCATTGACAATTTTTGCTCTTCTGTCAAATATGAGGTGGATGAAATTGTATGAGCTCAAGTTTGGATCTTCAGTTTTTGTTCCATTGGTCAACAGGTCTGTTTTTGTGTCAGTACCAGGCTGTCTTTATGACTACGGGCCTGTAATATAGTTTGAAGTCTGGTAGTGCAATCCCCTCTGTATTGCATTTTCCATTCAGGGTTGCTTTAGCTATTTGGGGTTTTTTGTTTTTCCATATGAGTTTAAGGAATTTTTCCAATTCTGTGAAGATTCTCATAGGGATTTTGATTGGGATTGCATTGAATCTGGTTATTAATTTGCATAAAATGGACATTTTTACTATATTAATTTTCCCAATCCATGAGCATGGGAGGTCTCTTCAGGCATTTAAAATTTTTGTTGTACAGGTCTTTGGTATCTTTGGTTAGGTTTGTTCCCAGGTATTTTATTATTTTTGAGGTTATTATGAGTGGGAAGGTCTTCTTACATTCCTTCTCCACTTGTTTATTGTTGGCGTAATGAAAGGCTACTGATTTTTCTAGGTTAATTTTGTAGCCCAACACTTTACTAAAACTCTTAATCATTTCTAGAAGTTTTCTGGTGGAGTTTCTAGAATCCTTTAGGTAAACTAGCATATCATCTGCAAAAAGGGATAGCTTAACTTCTTCTTTTCCGATTAATACTCCTTTAATTTCCTTCTCTTGTCTTATTGCCCTAGCAAGTGTTTTGAGCACTATGTTGAAGAAGAGTAGTGAGAGGGGGAAGCCTTTCTGGGTTCCCACCTTTAAGGGAAATGGTTCCAATTTTTCTCCATTTAGGATGATGTTGGCTGTAAGTTTGCTATATACAGCTTTGATCATGTTGAGGAATGTTCCTTTCAGTCCTATTCCCTGTAGGACTTTAAACATGTAGGGATGCTGGATCTTGTCAAAGGCTTTTTCTGCATCAATTGAGATGATCGTGTGGTTTTTGTCTTTCATTGCATTTATGTGTTTTATGATATTTATTGATTTACATATGTTGAACCATCCCAGCATCTCTGGTATGAATCCAGTTTGATCATGATGGATGATCTTTTTGATGTGGGTCTGTATGTGATTTGCAAGTATTTTGTTAAGAATTTTTGCATCTATATTCATTAGTGAGATGGGTCTATAGCTTTATTTTTTGCTTGCATCTTTGTCTGGTTTTGGTATTAGAGTGATACTGGCTTCATAGAAGGAGTTTGGAAGAATTCCCTTTTTTTGTATCCTTCTAAACGGTTTGAGTAGCAATAGTTGTAGGACCTCTTTAAATGTTTTATAGAATTCTGCCGTGAACCCATCTGGACCAGAGCTTTTTTTAGTTGGGAAGTTTTTAATTACATCTTCAATTTCTGCAAATATTATGGGTTTGTTTAAATTCTCAGTCTCTTCTTGGTTAAGCTTTGCTGGTTCCTGGGATTTCATATATTTATCCATTTCTCTTAGCTTTTCAAATTTAGTGGGGTATAGATTTTTGAAGTATTCCCATATGATTGTCTGGATCTTTTTTTTTTTTTTTTTTTTTGTTTTTGTTTTTTTGTTTTTTTCTGTTGTGATATGTCCCCTTCCATCAGAAATCGAGCCTTTTAAATTTTTTTCAAAGACCGCTTTTTGATTAGTTGATTTTATGTGTTGTTTTTCTTTGTTTCTATTTCATTGGATGCTCGTCTCTGATTTTTGTTATTTCTTCCTGTCTATTGGGTTTAGGTTCATTTGTTATTGTCTCTAAAGTGTGTTTTTAGATGCAGTGTTGAATCATTTATTTGTTCTCAATTCTGATTTTTTTTGATGAGGCACTTGGGCTAATAATTTGCCACTCAAGCTGCTTTTAAAGAGTCCCATAGGCTTCGTTGTGTTGTATTCTTTTCATCCGTCAGTTCCATGAATACTGTTATTTCACTCTTTAATTTCTTCCCTGACCTATTCATTTGTTACATGAGTGGTGTTGTTTTAAAGTCTCCAATTTATTCGTGTAGCTAGTTTGGACTTATTTGATTTTTTGTTTTGTTTTTTTGTAATATTGAGCTTTAATTGCACTGTTGTTTGATAGAATCCATGGAATAATTTCTATCCTTTTTGTATTATTGAGAAATGTTCTGTTGTCCCCGTTTTATATAATTTTTGGAGATTGTTCTGTGAGGTGCTGAGTTAGAAAGTATATTCTCTGATACTTGGGTGGAATAGTCTTGTACATGGCCTGTTGAGGTTCCATTTGGCAATTGAGAGTGTTCAGAGGTGGTCTGATGGTCCCGCTCTGTTTATTTTTTGTCCTGTGGACCTATCCCAGTGGCTCATGGGATGTGGTGAAGTCTCCCACTATTAGTGTGTTAGATTAATCTGTGTCTTGAAAACCTGCAGAATTTTGTTTATAAAATTGAGGTGTCCAATTTGGTTCATAGACACTTAGGATTGTGAAGCTTTAATGGTTCATTGTTCCTTTGACAAGGATGTAATGGACCTCTTTGTTCTCTCTTCCGGATTAATTTTACTTTGGAGAATCTATTTTGTCGTGGATTACAGGCCACTCCAGCTTGTTTCATGGTACGCATTTGCTTGGAAATTTTTTTCCATCCGCTTTCATTCTAAGGGGTGCTGGCCCTTGAGGGTGAGATGGGGGGTTTCTTGTAGACAGCATATTAAATGGGATCATTTTTGTAATCATTCTCCTAGTTTATGCCTTTTTATTGGGGAGTTTAGACCATTAGTAATTAATGTTATTATTGAGAGGATGTTTTTTTTCTTTTACCTTTTTTTTGTTTGCATCTTTGGATAGGTTTATATTTACTCTGTTAGGATTTGTTGACTTCTCTCTTTAATTGCTTATGGATAGTTGCTTCTTTCTTCTGTTCTTTGGATTGCTTCAAGGATTGTCTGAAGTGTTGGTTTCTTCTTAGACATGTATTCTTTCAGCTTGTTCATGTCATGAAAGATTATTCTTTCTCTCCTTCAAAATGAGTGACTTTTTTTGGGGATAATAGTCTGGGGTGACATCTAAAGTCGTTTTGAGGTACTGGGACTACTTTGGGCCACATTCTTCTAGCTTTCATAGTTTTGCACTGAGAATTCAGCCTGTGATCTAATGGCGGTCTCCTTATAGGGTGGCTTGTTTTTCCTCTTGAGGCTTTCAGTATTTTGGTCTTTGTTTTGAGCATCAGTGTTTTAACAAGTATATGGCATGGGAATTTAGGTTCTGGTCTTGTCGGTTTGGTGTTCTATGTGCTATCTTGTATTTGTATGGGTTTTTATAATCTTTTTTCAGTTTGGAGGAAATTTTCTTCTATTATCCTGTTGAAAGATCTGGTCAATAGTGTTTGTCTTGGGTATTCTTCTCCTTCCTCTTTTTTTTTTTTTTTTTTTTTTTTTTTTTTTTGAGGTTTGATCTTTTCATATGTCCCACATTTCTGGTTTGTTGTGTCCGCTCTTGTTATTTGTTTTGTGTTTTTTTTTTTTTTTCATTATCTTTACTTGAGCATTCTAGTTGGTCCATGTTATCCTACAGGTCAGATATTCTTTTTTTCTGCTTCTTCAATTCTGTTTCTGAGGCTTTTTCCCATCCTTTCCTGTTGATTGGGTAAATGTTCAATTTCCTTTTTCATTTCATCCTGTGATTTCTTTAGTGTTTCCACGTCCTTCTGGAGCCTGTCATTCTCATCTTGTAGCTCCTTGTTTTGTTGGTCATTTTCTTTTTTCCTTTTCAGTCTAGGTTCTTCTTGAGTTTTTCAATCTTTCCCCTTAGTTCTTTCCAATGATTGTCATTATCATCCTCTTGGTACTTCTTGAGGTTTTCATTCTCTTTCCTTAGTTCTCTAGTTTCTTTGAATATGTCCACAATAGTTTTCTAAAATACGTGTCTTGATTTCCTTCCAGGGAGATCGTGTAGGAGTCTTCTGTAGGGTTGGTAGAGTTTGGTGTGGATTTATTATGAGTTTTCCCATGTTGTTCTTTTTTTGTGTCTTTGGCATGTGGATTTGCTTGTTTATTTGTTTCTTTGGGTTCTGGTGCCTCAATTTGGCTACACAGCTAGATACTCTGCACTACCACTTCCCTAGGGTGGTCTTTATCAGGTTGGTGTTCTGTAGGACACTGGTGAAGTCCGCTTGCCCAGCGGGGCCTACGCTGGTCTTGTGCTGTGTGGACGCAACTGAAATTTTAAGGTCTGCATCCTTCATTTTCTCTGGCTAGCTCTCATTGTAGTACCATTTTGTAGGGCTTGTGTATTTCAGCAGTAATGCATTATCTTTGTTTTTAATATTAGTAATTTGTTGCATAATCTGGGCATATGAATTTATTTTGATGGTTGTGTATCCAAAATGAAATTCTAGTCTGCCTTTGTTTAGTTGAAGATTGGTTCTGCTTTTATGATTGATGCAGCTCGGTTGTTTTATTATCAAGTATGAATAGTTAGTTGGTCTGTGCTTCAGGTTCTCTCTTTGAAATTTTATTGGCAGAACAAGATGATTCCAAGTTTAACAGTGAAGAGCTCTCAAACTGGGCAAAGGGGTCTAGACCTGATTTGAGACTAAGGAGAGCCAGTAGCTAGGATCAAAAGACACATCAAAAGTTCTGAAATAGGAGGCTAATAAGGAGGTCTTAGAGGGATTAGCAATAAGGGCCCTATGCACAAGGAGGGGATAGGTACAGCACTGGGAGTTTCTAACTAGTTTAGCAGAGTATATGTGATCTCTGGAGTAGAGATTTTAGCAGTCAGTATGCAGGGGGATCAAGATGTTGTGGGTAGGGAGCTTCTTGGTTTTATCTTTTGTATTGTTGAAGTATTAATTTGTCTTCTATCTAATTTTTATGCATTTAAATGATATCTTTGTTTAATGCAAGACATAAAAAAGAGCTCATATGTGCTATACAAGTTGTTGATAGCCTAGATACATACTCTTTCCTACTTCTTCATCACTGAATATTACATGTATCCTTATGCTTCTTCTACTATGTATGTAGCAATAATTCTTTGATCTGAACAGCTACCTCTAATCCACACAATATTTCTTATTTGATTAATACATTTTCACTAAAACAGGTCTATTAGAAAGCTGCATTATCAATGTCATGTACATATTCACAGCTCATTATTTTCATCAGAAGTTGCTTCACCTCTCATAAACTCCTTGTTATTTTGGGGAGATTTAGTTTATAAACATTATTATGAGAAGCATTGTGGGGAAGGAGCTCAGTGTGCTGGAACAAAGCTATTTAGGTTCAAATTTTTGTGCTGCAGTTGATGAATTTAACCTCTTGGGATGGTTAATATTGACTGTCAAATTAGCAGGATCACCCAGGAGGTATGCCTTTGGGCTTACTTGTAAAGGACTATTAGATTGTCTACTTCAGGTTAGCCTTTGGACTTCTCTGTGAGGGCATGTCTACATTAGGTTAATTGACATGGGAAACCACACTATAGGTACTGAACAATAAAAAGGAGAGCAAAAGGGCTGAACATGTGCATTCTTCTCAGCTTCCTTACTAGAAATACAACAGACCAGTCATTTCTAGCTCCTGCCACCCTGATTTTCAACAATAGTCTCCTGAACCCTTGACAGGTAAACTCACAACTCTACCTCTTGAAATCTTTGTTTGTGTACGAAAGTATGAACTGTAGTTTAATCAAATACACTAGCCAATTCTGAGAATTAGACCTAATAAAGGAAGAAACATACTTAGTATGGCACACATTTAGCTGTAAAAAATATTTTTTTAATTATTATCCTAGGAGTGAGCACTAAAGGTGGTTATGAATAAATTGAGAGGCCATATCAGACTTCTGCAAAATCTTATGTTCTGCTGTTACCTTTGTTAGCTGCAAGATGTTAAATAGGAATATTTCCCTAAGGATTGATCTAGAGGACTAGGTTTAGCCTTATTGTGCAGGTACCCCAAACTAGTTAAATCTATATCATTTCTATCACTATAACATTAAATATATTTAGGAATATACCTAAGTAGAAACTATTCAAAAATGAGTTTTCATGATGGAATCCTATTACATTGTTTTGAGTGAGGCATATAAGCTGCTTCATACAGGTAGGAATTCTAGGATGCTTATTGCATCATTAAAATTATATGTGAATGGTGCATATAGGTGGGATTCTTAGGTGGCCAACTACTTGTTAGAAGAGAACTGTTGATCTATCCAAGGGGCTCAGTGGTGTGTTGAAGTCTCCCACTATTAGTGTGTTAGCATTAATCTGTTTCTTGAGGTCCTGCAGAGTAGTGTTTATAAAGTTAGGTGCACCAGAGTTTGGTGCATAGACATTTAGGATTGTGAAGTCTATATAGATAATTGTTCCTTTGACAAGGATGTAATGGCCCTCTTTGTCTCTTCTGATTAGTTTTACTTTGAGATCTATTTTGTCTGATATTAAAATAGCCACTCTGGCTTGTTTCTTGGTACCATTCGCTTGGAATAATTTTTCCATCCTTTTACTCTAAGGTGGTGTCTGTCTTTAAGGGTGAGATGGGTTACTTGTAGACAGCATATAGATGGATTCTGTTTCCTAATCCATTCTCCCAGTCTATGTCTTTTGTTTGGGGGAGTTTAGACCATTAATTTTTAAGGTTATTATTGAGAGATGTGTGTTGCTTCCTTTCAGCTTAAGATCATACATCATGATCAAATTGGATTCATACCAGAGATGCAGGGATGGTTCAACATACATAAATAAATATAAAACACATAAATGGACTGAAAGACAAAAACCACATGATCATCCCAATTGATGCAAAAAAAGTCTTTGAGAAGATCCAGAATCCCTTCATGTTTAAATTCCTAGAGGGAATCAGACTCAAGGGAACATTCCTCAACATGATCAAAGCCATATATAGCAAACCCACTGCCAACATCATCCAAAATGGAGAAAAATTGGAGCCATTTCCCTTAAAGGAGGGAACCGGTCAAGGCTGCCCTCCTCTTGCCACTCGTCTTCAACATAGTACCTGAAATGTTTGCTAGGGCAATAAGCCAAGAGATGGAAATCAAAGGAGTACTAATCAGAAAAGAAGAACTTAATCTACCCGTTTTTTCAGATGTTATGATAGTTTACCTAAGGTATGTTAAAAACTCCACCAGAAAATTTCTAGAAATGATTAAGAGTTTCAGTAAAGAGGTGGGATACAAAATTAACCTAGAAAAATCAGTAGCCTTTCTTTACACGAACAATAAACAAGTGGAGAAGGAATATAAGAAGACCTTCCCACTCACAATAGCCTCAAAAATAATAAAATACCTGAGTACAAACCGAAAGAAGGATACTAAAGATCTCTACAACAAAAATTTTAAACCCTGAAGAAGGAGATTGAAAATGACATTTAAAGATGGAAAGATCACCCATGGTCATGGATTGGATAAATTATATTAAAAATGTGCATTTTACCCAAATTCAACTCAATCCCAATCAAAATCCCTATGAGCTTCTTTACAGACTTGGAAAAAAAATCCTTAAATTCATACGGAAAAACAAACGACCTGAATAGCTAAAGCAACCCTTAGACCCTGTCTTGAAAAGACCAAAAAAAAAAAAGTCAATAATGAAACAAAAATATCAAGTCAGGCATGTTCCTACACTTAAGAACCCTGAGGCAGGAGGATGGTAAACTTGGGGGCCAGCCTGGACCACACATTGAGACCCCATGTCAAAAACAAAATGAAACAGGACTTTAATTTAAAAAAGGCTTGCTGAGCATGGTGGGCATGCCTTTAATTCCAGCACTCAGGAGGCAAAGGTAGGCAGATCTCTGAGAGTTCAAGGCCAGCCTGGTCTACAGAGCAAGTTCCAGGCTAGCTAGGGCTATAGGGAGACCCTGACTCAAAAAAAAAANAAAAAAAAAAAAAAAAAAAAGAAAGAAAGAAAGAAAGAAAGAAAGAAAGAAAAAATGCAATATAGGGGGTGGCTGCTGTACCAGACTTCAAGCTATAATACAGGGTCGTAGTCATAAAGACAGCCTGGTACTGGCACAAAACCCATTGACCAATGAAACAAAATTGAAGATTCAAACTTGAGCTCATAAAATTGCAGCCACTTCATATTTGACAAAGGGCCAAAAAAAAAGTCAATGGAGGAAGGATAGAATATTCAGCAAATTGTGCTGGCAAAACTGGATCACCATTTGTAGAAGAACAAAATTAAACCCCTACCTCTCAACCTGTACAAAAATCAATTCCAAGTGGATCAAAGCTCTCAACATGAAGCCTGAAACCCTGAAGGTGATAGAAGAAAAATTTGGCAACAACGTACAAGACATAGGCATAGGGAAAGACTTTCTCAATCAGACAGCAGCTGCACAGGAAATAAGGTCAACAGTTGACAAATGGGACCTCATCAAACTAAAAAGCTTCTGTACATCAAAAGAAACAATCAAGGAATTGAGGAAAAAACTCACAGAGTGTGAGGAAATCTTCACCAGTGATTCATCTGACAGAGCATTAACTTCAAGAATATATGAACTACTGAAAAAAAAAAAGAAGAAAACAAATGACCTACTCAAAAAATGGAGTAATAAGCTGAACAGATACTTCACCAGTGAAGAAGATGGCTGAGAAACATCTTAAAACTGTTCAACATCATTAATAATTAAGGTAATTAAGGGAATTAAAATTATCTCGGATATCATCTCACTCAGATATGACTGGCTATGATAAAGAAAATAAAAGACACCAAATGCTGCAGAGTTTGTGGGGAAAAGGGAACACTCATCTCCTGCTGGTAGAAATTTTAACTTATACAACCATTATGGAAAGCGGTGTGTAGAACCCTAAAAAGACTCAAAATGAGCCTACCACCTGACATGGTCACACCACTCCTGGTTATATACCCAGAAGACTCATTCTTCTGCAAAAATCCATTCACATCCATGTTTATTGCAACTCTCTTCACAATAGAAAAGAGCTGAAACCAACCCAAATTCCCCTCAACTTATGAGTGGATGACAAAAATGTGGTACATCTACCTAATGGAGTTCTATGCCATGGTAAAGAAAGATGACATCATGAACTTTGCAGGTAAATGAATGGAACTCAAAGCCATTATGATAAGTGAAGTAACACTGTCCTAGAAAAACAAGGAGCAAATGGTATTCCTCATTTGTGGATGCTAACACCAAATCCCCAGATGAAAGGCAAGCTGAACAACATTATTGTTATATTTCTTTTTATCTGAAAGCAACTATGTTGTTTTAATGTAAATCTCTTAACAGGCTCTAGAATCAATCCACCACTTACTTTCAGACTCTGCAATTACTGTATATAAGTGGAAAGTATGTATTCATATTTTAAAGTAAGATAAAATTAAAAGGAAAATGTGGATTCCTAAACATAAAAAAGGACTGAGAGAAAGATGCAGGACACTTATGGCAGAGTGCATGATCTGGGGTGGGGTAGGGGGAAGTGAAAGAGGGATATGTCTAAACTGAACTGATAAATGATGTCTGAAATACACAAAACATCAATAAAAGCATTATATAGAAAAAAAGAAGAACTGAATGTACAGCCTAACCCAAGTGGATTCACGTGTTGGTAAGATATGCCTTTAACTTCTCTGCCTGGACAGCATCCACTGCATCACTCACTTTTCTGGTAGAAACACAATGGCCGAGGGAACTTAGAAAACAAATAGTGTATTTGAGCTTATGGTTCCAGAGTAATTATCAACATTGTGGGGAGGCATAGTGGCAAGAGGTGCTGGATCAGGAAAAGAATGCAAAGGCTCAAATCTTCAAGCAGGCACAGGAAGCAGAGAGTGCCTGGAAATCCAGCACTGTTTAGGAACTCTTTAGTCTCATTCCCAGAGACATGGTTCCTCTAGCAGAGTTCCACTTTTTTTTTTTTTTTTTGTCTTTTCGAGACAGGGTCTCCCTGTAGCTCCAGCCATCCTGGAACTCACTCTGTAGACCAGGCTGGACTTGAAATCACAAAGATCTGCCTGCCTCTGCCTCCCAAGTGCTAGGATTAAAGGCATGCGCCACCACGCCCAGCCAGAGTTCCACTTTCTAAGCCCTCTCAAAGCAGCTCCATCAACTACTGTTGGGGACATTTTCATTCAAACCACCACACTAACTGAGAATATCCATTTTTACATACATAATATTGTCTTTATTTAGCATAATCTTGTTATATTTCTGTTTATCTGAAAGCAACTATGTTGTTATAATGGAAATCTCTTAAAGGGCTCTAGAATCAATCTACCACTTACTTTCAGACTCTGTAATTACTGTATTATATAAGTGGAAAGTATGTATTCATATTTTAGAGTAAGATAAAATTAAAGGAGGAAAATGAGAATTCCTAAACAAACAAAAAAAAAAAGACTGCTTGCACCAACAAGGAAAAATACTATTTGTGGATTTGTAGCATCAAAATAAATATTGCCATTTCCAATATATGTCATCTATTTATACTACAGATACTGGACAAATGGCCTTTATAAAAGAAGCATATTTAATTTTTTGATGTAGCAACATCTGCCTGTAACTAACTATGTAGACCAGACTTGTCTTGAACTCATAAAAACCCACATACCTCTGCTTTCCAAATTCACAATTATTTTGTCATCTGATTTAAAATGATCACGGCATTCATGATGGAAGACAGAATCCTTAGAATGAATGACAAAGTCATAATGATCCACTGTAATATGTCATTTCTTCCAAATATGGTAAGATTTCTTGTCAACTCTCAAGTCAATTTGCAGTTTTGCTTTCCGAAATGACTATACTTTCAGTGTGTTTTTCCAATTTCATCGTTATACTTTTCAATATATCTTTGTATTCCTATTTCTTTTTCTCCTGCTATCTCATCTTTTTCTATTTCTACTGAGTCTTCTTAAAATTCATTATTTAAAATTTTTGAATTCAATACAATATATTTTTATTTGGATCCCATCCAGTATCTTCACCCCCTTTCTAAACTTACACAAAATATCTGTATTCTGATATGTGTGTGTGTATGTGTGGTGTATAAATACGCCCACATATACACATTCAAATTCAAGTATTATATTATACCCTAGTTCCTTTATTCTTGTTAAAATAAATGCTGGAAGGAAAACTAACTTATAAATAATAATTAATAATGAAATGTTATGTATGAAAATGTATAAATACTTGTATGAAATGAAATTATTCTCTCACTTTACATTAGGATTTCTTACAAAGGTTAACAACTTTATCTACCTAAAAACAGAGGGAAGTGGCTGTTCTGTTTAATGTGGTCTAAAGTATATTACTTCTTCATTTTATTCCTCTGTGCTTGAAAGTCATTACAGATCTTCGAACATTTCTTTTTATCTTTTATGCTTTTATTGATGTTTTGTGTATTTCAGACATCATTTTTCAATTCAGTTTAGGCATTTTCTCTTTTCCCTTCCCCCCACTCCAGCCCAGATAATGCATTTTGCCATAAATATCCTACATCTTTCTTTCAGTATTTTTTTTATGCTTAGGAATTCACATTTTCCTCCATTAATTTCATATTACTCTAAAATGTGGATACATACTCTCCACCCATATACAGTAATTACAGAGTCCAAAAATAAGTTGTGGGTGGGTTCTAGAGCCCATTGAGAGATTTACATTATAACAACATAGTTGCTTTCAGATAAACAGAAATATAGCAATAGTGTTGTTCTGCTTGCCTTTCATCTGGAGGATTTGGTGTTAGCATCCACAAATGAGGGAAACCATTTGCCTTTTTTTTTTTCTGGGACTGTGTTACTTCACTGAGCATAATGGCTTTGTGTTCCATCCATTTACCTGCAAAGTTCATAATGTGATCTTCCTTTACCATTGAATAGTACTCTACGGTGTAGATGTACCACATTTTCTCTATCCACTTGTCTGTTGAGGGGCATTTGGGTTGGTTCCAGCTCTTCGCTATTGTGAAGAGAGCTGTAATAAACATGGATGTGCATGTATCTTTGCAGAAAGATGAGTCTTCTTGGTATATACCCAGGAGTGGTATGACTGGGTCTCGTGGTAGGTTCATTTTGAGTCTCCACATTGCTTTCCATAGTGGTTGTACAAGTTTACATTTCCACCAGCAGTGGATGAGTGCTCCCAAGTGCTAGGATTAAAGGCATGTGCCTTCCCCACATCCTCTCCAACATTTGGTGTCTTTTGTTTTCATGATCTTACTCAGTCTTATTTGAGTAGAATGATATCTGAGGTGGTTTTAATTTGCATTTCCTTAATTATCAATGATATTGAACACTTTTAAGATGTTTCTCAGCCATCTTTACCTCCTCACTGCTGAGGTCTCTTGAGCTCTTTACTTCTTTTGAGTAGGTCATTTGGTTTCGTCTTTGTTTTTCGAGTAGTTCATATATTCTTGGTGTTAATGCTCTGTCAGATGTATCACTGGTGAAGATTTCCTTCCACTCTGTGGGTTTTCTCACTTCCTTGATTGTTTCTTTCACTACACAGAAGCTTTTTATTTTGATGAGGTCCCATTTGTCAACTGTTGACCTTATTTCCTGTGCAGCTGCTGTCTGATTTAGAAAGTCTTTTCCTATGCCTATGTCTTATAGGTTGTTGCCAAATTTTTCTTCTATCACCTTCAGGGTTTCAGTCTTCATGTTGAGATCTTTGATCCACGTGGAGTTGACTTTTGTACAGGGTGAGAGGTAGAGGTTTAATTTTGTTCTTCTACAAATGGTGATCTGATTTTGCCATCACCATTAGCTGAAGATGCTATCACTCTATTGAACATTTTTTGCTCCTTTGTCAAGTATGAGGTGGCTGAAATTGTATGAGCTCAAGTTTGGATCTCCACTTTTGTTTCTTTGGTCAATGGGTCTATTTTTGTGTCAGTACCAGGCTGTCTTTTTTACTATGGCCCTGTAATATTGTTTGAGGTCTGGTAGAGCAATTCCCTCTGTATTGCATTTTTTAAATCAGGGTTGCTTTATCTATTCAGGGTCTTTTGTTTTTCATTATGAATTTAAGGATTATTTTTTCCAAGTCTGTGAAGAAGCTCCTAGGGATTTTGATTGGGATTGCATTGAATCTGTATATCAACTTGGGTAAATTTGACATTTTTACTATATTAATTTTCCCAATCCAAAACTTCTTAGTTCAATCCGGACTCATTTAACTATCCAGGCCCCCTACCTTTCCCAAGTTCATCTAGTCTGCCATACTTTTCCTGTTTCTCCTTCGTAATCTTTTCAAATTTTTTCAAATCAGAATGTTATCTTTTTTTTGGGGGGGGACTACTGCTTCAATTAGTTCCCTCTCCCAGTTCTTTTGTTGTTGTTGTTCCCTCCAATCCATATTGTTTCAACATATGCATTTATGTATGTCACACCTGTACTAAAACCATATCACATGAAAATAAACTGTATGTTATTTCCAAATCACATCTTGGGATTCACATTTTCCCCTTTTAATTTTATATTGCTCTAAAATATGCAAACGTATCCTCCACCCTTGTACCAAAATTATAAACTCTGAAAATAGGTAGTAGGTTAATTCTAGACCCCATTAAGGGATTCACATTCTAAAAGCACAGTCGCTTTTAGATAAAGAGAAATATAACATTGATGTTACTCAGTTTCCCTTGCTTTATGCTAGCATCTACAAATGAGGGACACCATTCATTGTTTGTTTTTCTGGGATTGTGTTACTCCACCTTGCATAATATCTTCTAGTTCCATGCATTTCCCTGCAAAGTTCATGATGTCATCTTTCTTTACTGCTGCATAGAACTCCATTGTACACACGTGCCACATTTTCTCTATCCACTTGTTGGGTGAGGGGCCTTTGGGATAGTTCCAACTCTTTCCTATTGTGAAGAGAGCTGCGATAAACATGGCTGTGCATGCATCTCTACAGTAGGATGAGTGTTGTGGGTATATACCCAGGAGTGGTATGGCTGGGTCAGGTGGTTATTATTTTGAGTCTTTTAAGGGTTCTCCACACTGCATTCTATAGTGGTTGTAAATTTCTTTTATAGATGGAGGTTCTACAATGATTTAAGATTCTGGTTACATTTTTGGTAGTAATAGAATACAGCAAAGACAGAAATGAGGTGGGCATCAGTGAGATGACATTCAATTATTATTGTTTTTGCTATTTTGAGCAAATTGACTAACTGTGAAGGACTACCTTTAATGTCTGTAAGCTAAAATAATAAAAAAGACATTGATCATAATCTGGCACAGGTGTTAGATAATCAAATGAAACATGTTCTTTGTAATACATAATGGTATGTGTCAGAATCTGGCTATGAGTAATCAACATAATATGTTCATTTCCTTGAAAAAGTATTTCTGTATTCCAGTGAGTTGGGGCAATATTGAACACTTTATCTTGTAATAATATCCAATGCATAGAAGATAATTAAATGAGATTTGGAATATCATATCTTAGCTTATTTATTTAGCTTATTATTGACAGTTCTTTGATAGGAAGTCTATGTGTTTTTGGTGCTTGTTTTTAATGGTTTGTTTTAATTTTCTATGAAATTAACTAACTTATTTCTTTCTTTTATCCCAATAATAAAGGTTTTTCTTTTATGTGGTGCCTTTGAAATAAAACAAATAAGTTAAAAAGTAAAATTTTAAGGTACACATGGAAACAATTTCTGATAAAAACATTTATTGACTGTATTAGTCACTTTTCTGTTGCTGTGAAAAAAACACCATGAGCAAGGGAACTTATAAAAGGAAGAGTTTATTTGAGCTTATGATTGACGGTTCCAGGGAATTAGAGTCCATTGTGGCAGGAAGCATGGTGGCCAGGACTGGAGCAGCAAGCTGAGGGTCACATCTGGCAATGAGCACAGGAAGCAGAGAGAGGGAGAATGGAGACCGCAAGGCTTGTTAAACTCACTAAGCCCCCCCCCCAGTGACATACTTCCTCCAGCATGGCCACACTTTCTAAGAACTCCGAGAACAGTGCCACCAACCGGAGACAAAATGACTGAATACTTAAAGCCTATGGGGGGACACTCTCATTCAAACCACCACATTCTACTCCCTGGCCCCCATAGGCCATATAAAATGCAAAATACATTTAGTCCAACCTTAAAAGTCCCCATAGTCTTTACCAGTCTCAGTTCTATTCAAAAGTCTATCATCCAAAGTCTCTTCTGAGACACAGGCCAATCTCTTAACTGTAAGCTCCTATAAAATCAAAAGGCAAATTACATACTCCCAACATACAGTGGAACTGAATACACATTCCCATTCCAAGAGGCAGGAATAGAGGCAAAGTGAGGAAATACTGGACCGAAACAAGCCTGAAAACCAGCAGGGCAAACACCAAGACCAGTAGCTCCATGTGCGACTTCTGGGAATTTATTTCCAAAGGGCATAGATGGCTCAGCTCTTCCAGCTTTGCATGCGACATACATCTCTTCCTTAGGCTGGTACCACTCCCTGTATGCAGCTCTCCTTGGCAAATATCTCACAGCTCTGGCATCTCTAATGCCTTCTTGGGGTCTCCACTGCCAAACAGGCTTCACATTCACAGCTTCATGCAATGACCTATCAGGGCCTTCTTTATTCAGGGATGCCCCTGCTGCACTCTGCCTGGCCTCTGTGGCCCTCTGAAACCATGGAGGAAGAACTGATAACCCCTTCACTCTTGCATCCTAGTGCCTCTAGATCCAACACTACATGAACGAAATTGCCTAATTTGGCTGCAAGTTCTGGATGGACTCCCTCTTACTTTAACCACATTTGCAAATTTTCCCTGCCCTGGACTTGTTGGAGTAGAAAATGCTTTCAGTATCTTCCTATCAAAAATTGGAGGCTTAACTGGGTGTGGTCTTGCCCTGAAGGTACTGTTTCTGTTTTTTACTTGTAAATCTCGAGGCCTCTCCTTAATCACTTTAATCTCATCTTTCCCTTTGTTTACTTGTAAATAGCTAGGCCTCTCCTTAATCACTTTAGTCTCCTTGTCAAAAGGAACCTCTCCTTCACATGCCTTGGCCCCACCTTTAATCTTCCTAGTGCAGTTTTCAGATCCAAACTGTACATTCTGCATTTCTTTCTGCCCATCTGTTCTTCACTGTAGATCTGCACAATATTTACCATCAATAGCCACACCACCATTTCTACATTATGCTGTCTCGAAATATCCTCTGCTGGGGCTGGAGAGATAGCCTAGCGGTTAAGAGCATGGACGCTCTTGCAGAGGACCCAGGTTCGATCCCCAGCACCCACATGGCGGCTAAGAACCATCTGTAACTCCAATTCCAGGAGAACTCCAGTTCCAGGGGAATCCAAGACCCTCTTCTGACCTCTGCAGCATTGCACGACATGGGTGCACAGACCTGCATGCAGACAATACATTCATACACATACGAAAAATAAATAATAATAAAAAAAGAAATATCCTCTGCCAAAGACATTAGTCCATCACTTTTCAACTTAGCATCAGGCAAGCATTTGGGCTGTGGGCAAACTGCAGCCAGACTCTTTATCAAAATATCCCAGTTGCTGCCTAAGGCTTTATTTTCTTCTGGAATTACTTTTTTTTTTTTTTTTTGCAGCAATGCTTTCTTCCAGGCTTCTACTAGAATGGCCCCTTAAGCTCTGCTTACAGTAGTCAACAGCTTTTCTAGCCCAAAGTTCCAAAGTCTTCCACATTTCACAAACATCTACATGGTCAGGTCCTTCACAGCCAGCAGCCTACTCTCTGGTACCAAATAAACTGTATTAGTCATTTTTCTGTTGCTGTGATAAAACCACCATGTTCAAGGGAACTTATAAAAGGAAGAGTTTATTTGAGCTTATGATTGACGGTTCCAGGGAATCAGAGTCCATTGTGGTGGGAAGCATGGTGGTGTGAGGACCAAGCTGACTCCATTTTAGCTTGGTCAGCTCCATCTTGGCCTAGAGTTCACCCCAGAGTTTTAAAAAAGGACGAACAAAGGCATGGCATAGATAAATCAATCCTTTATTAGTAGAGCGATTTAACTTCTGCCAAAAAGCATACAGTTAAATGCTTTATGAGAACGAAAGGTCCAGACCAGGTAAAACAATAGAACAAAGAGTCCAGAGCAGGTGAATACACATAATAAAAAAAAAATGATTGATCTGTAACCAAGATCCTATCAATCAGAGGAGGAGACACCATAACTATGACGGAAACCCCTAACTGGAAATAAAAGCTAAGGGAAATTGGGTCTAGGGGCCACTGACCTCCAGTCCCATGGGAGTATGCTTGGCCCTACACCTTGCCTGCTCTATCTATTCTGTCTGAGTTTTTGGTTGTTGTGGCTTCTTTTCTGCTTGCTTGTAACTAACCCTCGATTAAACTTATATCTACAACTATTTGTAAACACCCCCCCACACACACACCTTTCTTGCTTGAGTGTGGTGGATTGAGCCTAACAGCAGCCAGGGCTAGAGCAGCAAGCCGATGGTCACATCTGGCAATGAGCACAGGAAGCAGAGAGAGGGAGACTGGAGACTGCAAGGCTTGTTAAATTCACTAAGCCCGCCCCCAGTGACGTACTTCCTCCAGCACGACCGCACCTTCTAAGACCACCAAGAACAGTGCCACCAACTGGAGACAAAATGTATGAATACTTAAAGTCTATGGGGGGGACACTCTCATTCAAATGACCACATTGACAAACCGTAATTCTTTTAAAGTTTTAAAATGTATATGTATGTATGTATGTATGTATACCTAAATGAGTTTATATGCAGTACATGTGGGAATCTTTCTACTGAAGCTGGAAGCCAGAGCACATAGGATCCCGTGGAAATGAAGTATGGGAATTTGTGAGACACATGATGTGGGTACTGCAAACTGAACCTAGGTCCTCTGAGGAGCAGTAAGCTCTCTTAATTGCTGACCCATCTCCATCTCTCCTCCTGCCTTGGGTTTTATAGTTTAATTTGTTGGGACTGTAATGATGGCTTAGCAATTAAGGGCACTAGCTGTTCTAATAGAGGACTCAAGTTTGTTTCCCAGCACCAACATGGTGGCTAACAACTGTCCTAACTCAGTTCCAGGATATATGATGTGCTCTTCTGTCCTCTGAGACCAATGCACGACACAGGTGCACTTACATACATACAGGTAAAACACTAGTAAACATAAAATAAACATAATAAAATATTTAAAGCTATTTTATTAATATATATTGGTTATACATAATTCACTGACATTTCCATACCTGTGTATGATTTGTTTTAATCCTTTTCACATCTTGTTTTTCATGTCCCATCACTGAGCACTGATCCCTATCTTCTGCTTTTGATTCCATGTCTTTTATTTGTTTTGTGTGTGTGTGTGTGTGCCTTCCTTTCGGTGTGACCCAATATATTTCACTATTTATAGGAAAACTGCCAAATTCTTAAAATTTTATTTTTCTTTATAATAGAATTTGTCATGCTTTTCCATTCTAGTAGACAACATATATTGGCTTTACTATTATAAATAAACAAACAACCCACATATTTCTTGCCAATATCAATTTAAAGAATGTCAAGTTTTGTGAGCACACAGATCTCTATTTTATACTTCTTTATTTGATCCATTAATAAATTCAGAAACATTTGTCATGTATATAACAAATACTGATTTTTGTAATTCAAATGTCTTTCTACTCTCATTTTTAAGTGCCCAATTATTTTACATAAGGCTACTTAATTATTAAATGTTAATTGACAATAACAAGCATTTATCAAATTGTTTCAGTTTTAATTCTGAACATTTTAATAACATATAACTTTCTAATTAAACATTACATATTTCAGAAGACCATTAAATTCAGGAAAGAATTGTAGATATATTTTACATTTTAAGTCATGACTAGGGAGTTGAAAGGAGAGAGGTAAAACAAAAGAAAGAATGTGTGTTTGCTGCTAAGTGGCAATGATTTAATCATCAGGGAAACCGCTCTTCCAGATGTTGCCCTTGGAGCATATCTGTAACAGCTGTGCACATTTTCTTATATTACAGGAGCAGCAAAACATCCTTCTTTAAACTTGCTTCTTTTCCCAGAGACAATATTTGCTGTAGAAATGGCTCTCTACACACAGATGCATGCAGAGCTTTGAAAAGATTGAATGTGAGGGGTTGAGGCTTGATGGCTTTGTAGCAGCTTTCAGGGAATCAAAAGTAAGTGTTAAGTATATTCATGCTTCTCTGAGTATTATTGTTCTTATTCCCCTCAGTATTCTAAACTAGGAAGTTTATCTGGAACCATCTGAGTATTTTTTATCCTTTCTAAACTGTTTTTTTTTTTCTTTTTGCTAATATCCTAATGGTATGCTGTAATAAAAGTTAGGCCAGAGCCTCACCCCAATACAATAGTGATTCTGGAATTTTATCTTTGTAGCCCTACATAGCCCCTTCTTTTGCCCCAGTTTGCCCTTTCTTTTATATGCCACGTGATGCATAATCTTTATTCCCTCAACAAATCTGCTCACAAAAAGATTTTATTTTTTCATGAATTTATATCCAAATGTTATCTCTCTAAAGTTTATTTGCATTTTAAACCTTATCTCAGACTGTGGAAGCAACGAATTTAACACCCTGTTAAAGGGATTTTAAGCATCACTTGGCAGGCAGGAGATGTTTGCTGGGAGTAAATCCTTTTTCTGCTTCTCAGAAATTGTATTTTCTTTACTTGCTTCTCCAGGTGGGATGGGAAAAGGACTTAGAAATAAAATTACTAGGGTTTAAGGACAAGCAGACATGAATTTGGATCCCTGCTTTTGCCATTCTTGAATGATCTGGGGAAATTTACTTAACTTCTCAGTGACTTAAGAGATCAAACTTACCTTTTACTGCTGATATGAGAATTGAATAGGTTATTAACTATGTATGTGAATAATATTGGTCACCACTATTATGAAGTTTGTGAGTTTCAGATGGAGAGTTTGAGTATTCAGTTTGCTTTTAGTTTGTGTATGTGTCCTTTCTCCGTTCCAGTATGAACATTTCATAAATCTTATCATATCCATCAACTCATAATACCACCCATGCTTTTACCCACTCAAGTGCCTGCTTGTTACATTGTAGTCATATTTTTACCAGCCCTCTTTTTCTAGGAAAGTACTCTACTATGTTTTTTATCCTACCTTTAATAACAGGTAACATCCAACAACAAAAGGAATGCTGATATTCAGAGGAATAAAATAGTATGCAGGCAAGGAGCATCAACCACAACTTCACAGACTAAACTATCATCACCAGTACAGAGATTCCAAAGCATAATTTCTCAGGATGACATCTTAGATCCCAAACCCAGGACTGCCTCACTTGGGTTGCCAAAATGACCGACTTTTGCTATATACTGATAATTTAAAACTATTATCTTAAGATAATAGTATCTGGTCATCTAATATTTCATGATCAATCTTATCGTCTAAACTTTATTCATTAAATCTTTATAATTCATTGAGTAAGCATTTTTTTATTTCATTGCCATTTGTATCAGGAGTAAAAGGAATAATAAACATTCTTACGTATGATGTGTGCCTTTAAAACATAGTCTAACCTCATAAGAAACAAATTATTTATTCCACACTTCCCATTCATTTGCATTTTCACACTTCAATTTCTATCCTGAAGTTGGGTCCACTCTTGAAACATGCAATGACAAGTATTATCAGCTACAAAGACTAATCAATCCTTCCTTCATTATGGTTTCTATATCACATAAAATATTTTTTTAATTTTATTGTATGATTTTTCATTTGTATACCTTACATACTGACCACTCTCATCTGCCACCTCTCTGCTACCTCTGTCCATGGTTACAAAAGATGTACTGGTTTTAGGGAAGGTTTTTTTCTATTCCTTCATTCAGTCTTTGCCTCTCCCCTCTCTCCCAACTTCTCGACTGTTCCCTGCACCGTAGAGGGTGTATTGAAAGTGAATAGTTTAGGACTGGATCTACAACAGTCATTTATTTTCCCCATCTTGGGCAATTTGGGGACTTAGGATTCATCACTGTTCATTTTATGGACAGGATTCTCTGATCAAGGCTTGGAGCTGCTTTGTCTGTGGCCAAAGGCATAAGTTTAGAAATCAGTTTGCTACTATATCTGTTTATCTAGAAATTTGCCATCAGAAATACACTCACTGTCTGAGCCTACTAGCTCTGCAGACATTAAATATTAGCTATTAGCGAGGCTTACAGTACCAGGCAGTATTCACCCTAGTTTCTGGGGAATTGATTTTATATCCACTCAGAGGGGCATTTGTTATGCTCTAACCCAACTCATTGTCTTGGTCATATCTTGGGTTCCAAGCATAGATGTCATTTGGAGATTTTTTTTTTTTTTTTGGTTTTAGAGAAAGGTCTTCATGCAGCACCAGATCTCTTGGACCTCACTATGTAAGAAATGTTGGCCATGTTCTTATAGAGATCCACCTTCCTCTTTTTCTTGAATGCTGAGATTAAAGATGTGTGCCATTGTGCTCATATGAAAAACCAGTTTTTTTTTTTAATTCTGAGAATTACTAATTCAGTGTTAACATCTTTTTTTTAATTTTATTTATTCATTTATTTGTGTGTATGAATGTACTGTGTGCATGTAGGTTTGTGCACCCATGTCGTAGTGCAATGCCGCGGAGGTCAGAAGAGGGCGTCAAATTCCCCTGGAACTGGAGTTAAAGATGGTTCTCAGCCGCCATGTGGGTGCTGGGGATCGAACCCAGGTCCTCTGCAAGAGCAGTTGGTGCTCTTAACCGCTAGGCCATCTCTCCAGCCCCCAGTGTTAACATCTTATACTTAGACTCATTGATTCAGTATTTCCATCCAAAATTAATTCTTCAATTTGAGGGAAGGGTATTTCATTTCTACTCTCTGTCATTCATACATTGATATACAACCATGCAGATATACACCTTCCTATTAATGGTACTGACTATCAAATATAAAAAGACAAAAACTTGCTTACTTTTAAAATTGGCCTTTATTTGTGGTTCATGAATTGAGTCGGTTTTCATTCTGCAAAATAAAATGAAGTTTCCCAGTTGGCCATACAGAACAGTGGACTTTGCAGGGGGTCAACAAGGGCAGAGGATACTGATTAGTAAATGCCAGGCCACTATAGGAGTCTTTTCTCAACAGAGGAGAATGTTTTGTGTTCATTTGAGTGCTGGCCATTGGCACCAGACGATTGCAAATTCCAAGCCTGTCCTGCAGCCCTTAGCTGCACAAATATTTCTAGGATTTATTTATTATTCTGAGTCAGTTGAAAACAAGATTATCTTCTTGTTTTCAGGAAAAATATAGCTAAAATAAAACAAAAATTTTATATTTGGGGGCTACCTGCTTCCTAAAATATTCAGTTTCATCATGGATCATTTATCATGAGTATTTTCTTTTGTACTTGAGGCAGTTAGCTAGTGCTTGATTCAAGTTTTGCCCAACATGATGTCTCCTCATAACAACATATACACTAACTCCTGGAAGAGTAAGTTCTAAATGTGAAAGTGAGACTTCTAACAACATTAATAAGAACTATTAGGCCTTTAACTATATTCCCTCTCTGTGACTAGGACAGGAACCTGTCCACCTTCACTATTTTCCATCTCTAGATCTAATAAGGGGACGGCTGCTTGCCCACCATAGTCAGTTGGTTGGAGCCCACCCATTTCACTATCTTTCCTTTCTGTACCTAGGATGGCAAATGCTGCTCAAGCATTTCAGTCAGCCCTGGTGCTGAACTAGATAGAACTGGCCAACTCCTTTGCCACCTTCCCTCAATAAAATAAATAATAAAACAAAACAAAGAATTACTGAATCTAAGAGTATGTTCTTTCAAAAGATAAACAAGATAGATTGATGCTTTAGCCAGCTGACAAAATAAAAAATGACTAAATCCAAATCATCAAAATCAGAAATGAAAAGAAACATTATAACAAATACCAAAGTAGTATAGAACATTATAAAGGATTACTTAAAAAACCTATATTCTGCTAAATTAGAAAATGTCAAACAAATGGATGACTTTCTATATTCAATGGAACCACCAAATTGAAACCAAGAAGTGATGATTCACTGAGATGCATAACAAATAAGAGATTGAAAGACAAATACAAATACTTCCTAATGAAATAACCCAGGATCCAGATTGACTCAATATAATTCTGCCACTCATTCAAAGATCTAGAACCAATTCTTAAATTATTCAAAAATATAGAACTAGAGGCATAGCTTCCAAACCCTTTTATGGCACAAATACCACACTAATACCAAAACCAGGTAAAGACAGAACATTAAAAGAAAACTATACACGCATATCCTCATGAACATAGATGCAAAAATGTTCAACAAGGTACTCACAAACTCCATACAGATATACATTAAAAAGATCATCCACCATGATAAAACTGACTTTATTTCAGCTATGCAGGGATAGTTCAATACACATTATATAATACATGTAATAATTTATATAAATGGACTTAAAGATATAAATCACATGGCATCTCATCTCCATAGGCAGAGAAAAGGCTTTTGATAAAAGCCAAAATGCGGGCTGGAGAGATGGCCTAGTGGTTAAGAGCACCGACTGCTCTTGCAGAGGATCCAGGTTCGATCCCCAGCACCCACATGGCGGCTGAGAACCGTCTGTAACTCCAATTCCAGGAGAACTCTCCAGTTCCAGGGGAATCCGAAACCCTCTTCTGACCTCCGCGGCATTGCATGACACGGGTGCACAAACCTACATGCAGACAGTACACTCATACACATACAAAAATAAATAAAATAAAAAAGCCAAAATGCATTTATTCTGGAACTCCTAGAGGGAGTTGTGCTAGAAGAACATATCTGTGGTGATATGAGAAACTTCCCCCCTTTGGCTCCAAGTATTTGGTCATTTTGTCCCCAGTTGGCGGCACTCTTTTGGGGGATTTCAGAAGATATGGCTGTGCTGGAGGAAGTACATCCATGGGGGCATGCTGTAAGAGATCTGAAGCCTTGCTGGATTTCCCATCACTCTCTGCTTCCTTGCCTTCTTGAAGATGTGGTGCTTAGGTTCTGCTCCTACTCCTGCCACATGTGCCTCCACGCCTCCCTTCCAAGATGGGCTCTTGCCCCTTTGGCACCTTGAGCTAAATAAACTCTACATTATGTAAGTACCATAGGTCAAGGTATTTTATCCCAGAAACAAAAAGTAACTAAGACATAAATAAAGGTATATGCACCTATATAATTAAATCCATATGCAGCAAACTCGCAGCCAACATCATTGTAAACAGAAAAACTGGAAACGTTCCAATTAAAATCGGGAACCAGACAATGCTGTCCACTATCTCCACTTGTTTTCATTATAGTGCTTGAATTTCTAGCTTGAGGAATAAGAAAAGAGAAGGAAGTTAAAGGGGTTATCATTGGGTAAAGAGGTCCAAATATTCCTCTTTTCAGATTATATGATAATACATGCCTAAACATTTCTAGAGATGATCAACATTTGCAGCTTCTTAATCTCTGCATGTTGGCCAGTCATTGTTTTCTGTGTTAAGGACTGTCTGCTGCATAAGGAAGGTTCTCTGATGACAGTTAAGAGATGTGTTAATCTATCAACCTAACCATGAATTGGTAGAAATTATTTTAATACTCTATTTAGCAGAAGTGTTTTATTAGGCTATCTCCCATACTTAGTATGCTATATTGTCGAAAATTATTAGCATTTTATTTTGCTAACCATTTATGTCTAGTAAGGGAATGTAACCATACTATAAGGTAATCCTTCTTAACAATTTTAATTTGTGTGTGTGTGTGTGTGTGTGCTTGTGTATTTCTCTCTCTCTCTCTCTCTCTCTCTCTCTCTCTCTCTCTCTCTCTGTGTGTGTGTGTATGTACTTTAAGTATTTTCTAGAGTGGTATTTTCTCCTTTTAAAATATTTTCATTGAAGTTTTATGCATTTCATACATCACTTCTCAGTTCAATCCAGACTAATTTCCCCCTTCATGCCTCCCACCTCCCCAAGTTCATGCAATTTGCTATACATGTCCTTTATCCCCATCTGAGTCTTTTCAAAGCAGAGAATTATTTTTTTGGTGAGAACTTTACTGCTTCACGCATTTCCCTGTCTCAGTTCTTTTGTTGTTATTCCCTTCAATCTGTATTGTTTTAACATATGCATATATAATATATATATGCTGTATATAAACTGTATGTTATTTCCATATAATATTTCATGATTCACATTTTCTCATTTAATTTTATGTTACTCTAAGATATGGATACATACCCTCCACACATATACCAAAATTACAAAGTCTGAAAATAAGTGGTAGTTTAATTCTTAAGCCCATTATAGGATTTACATTATAAGAACAGAGATGCTTTTAAATAAAGAGAAATATAACATTAACATTACTCAGTTTTCCTTACAAGTAAGCACTTGGTGCTAGAAATCACAAATGAGGGATATCATTCATCCTTTGTTTTTCTGGGACTGTGTTACTTCACTTAGTATAGTATCTTCTGGTTCCATCCATTTACCTGCAAAGCTCATGATGTCATCTTTCTTTACTGCTGCATAGAATTCCATTGTGTAGATGTACCTGTTTTTTTTATCCTAGAGTGGTATATTGCTATATAGCTTTTTTCTGTATATCTAAGTATTAGATACCCCCTCCCAATGCCCCCTCATCTTCCTTATCCTCCCATTTCCAAACCCATTTAACCCTTCCTATTTTGTTAAGGGAAGAGCTTTCTAAATTGGATTTCATTCACTCAAGACTTAAGGTTGTGAATGGACAAATGGGACCTAATTAAATTAAAAAGCTTCTGTACAACAAAGGAAACAACACTGGATGCTCACAAAATGGGAGGAAAATTTTCAGGTATACTGATAGAGAATTGCTTTTCTGAATATATAAAGAACTCTAAAAACCAATAAAGTCAAGGGAATGCAAGAATTAATATTAAAATGTGCTACAGATTTTAAACCATCTCAAAAGAAGAAATAAATATGGCTAAGAAATACTTTAAAGAGATTAACAGCTTTAGCAATTAGGGAACTGTAAATTAAAACTACTTTAATATTTCATCTTAATCCAGTGAAAATTGCTAAGATCAAGGAAATAAATGACAACAAACTCTGGCTGTCAATGATGTGGGTGATGGGAACACTTGATCACTTCTAGAAGCACTAAAAAGTGATATAGCCACTGCGAAAAATCAGTGATCTGAACCCTTCAAAAACTGAAAATAAATTTTCCATAAGATCCAGCAATACCATTCATTATTCTACCAGAGGGATACTTGTTCAAACATGTTGGATGCTACACTAAAAAATAGCTAATAAATGCAAACAAACTTAATATCCCTCAACTAATAAATGGATAATGCAAATGTGGTAGTTATAATATGGAGTTCAAACATGGAATTAAATAAAAATTTAATCATGGGGATGGAGAGATGACTCAGGAGTTAAGAGCATGGACTGCTCTTGCATAAGACCCAGCTTTAGTTCCCAGCACCCACATAGCCATGGCTGCTAACACCCATCTGTAACTCCCATTCTAGGGTATCCAAAAACCTCTTCTGACCTTCTGGTGCAGTAAACAACATAGGTGCCTTACATACATACATGTGATACATTCATTCAAATTAAATAAAAATAATAAATTAAAAATCTATCGAGTAAAAGAAAGAAAAATGAAGTTATGAAATTTGCAGGAAGATGGATGGAATCTAGAACCATACTAAGAAAAACAAGTGACATATTTTCTCTCTCATTTGAGGACTGTATCTCCACCTTCGGAGATATCAATGTATATCCTGATATAACTGCTGAAGTCAAGAAATAGAAAGTAATCAAAAGGGGAAGAAGGAACTTGGGAGCTGGGGAGAGTAAAAAACAAGAGTTATCAAGGGGGAAAGGAGGAAAATGGGGGGTTATTTAACTGAGGAGGGCATAGAGATATAGAAAAAGAGAGATAAATATTGCTTTAATATAGTATAAAACCAAAGGGAAATATAGAATTTAATAAACATACTTGAAAAAAATACATATAATATAAATCTGAGTGCATGTGCATAAATCATGGCTATGTAAAAAAATACAGAGAATGGAATAAGATACCTCCTTTTGAATTTTTTCTCAGGGTATTCTAAGAGATTTCCAAAATATTACAGGCTTTTGTCACAATCCGTGATTACCTTAACTTGAAGTTAAGACCCCATTCCTGAAGCCACACAAAAGCCTTGAAAAAATTGACCTGGGATGGATTGGAAGTCTCTTCTGTCAAAACTAGTTCTCATAAATATCAGAAGATACTTTGCAAGCTGCCAAAAGTGAATATCAAACAAAGATCCTACCCAGCTTTAATACCAATTAACCACACGATCGTTTTTTTTTTTTTTGTTTTTTAATTTATTATTTGTTATGTGTATCAATGTACGTCTGCATGCAGGTTTTTGCACCGTGTCGTGCAGTGCGCCGGCAGGTCAGAACGATAGGGTGTCGATCCCCCGGAACTGGATGTTCTCCTGGAATTTGGAGTTCAGACGGTTCTTCGGCCGCCATGTGGGATGCTGGGGATCGAAAACCCGGTGTCCTCTGTAAGCGGTCGGCGCTCTTAACCGCTAGGCCATCTCTCCAGTCCCTAACCACACTATCTTTATTTGTGCATTAATGACACTTTTATGTTGATGGTTATCAACTCTCTAATTGTACTTAAGGCATGCTCACAGGGAGTGAATTTATATGTGATAAAGTAAACAAAGCCAATTCACAGGGCTGGAAAATGGTCACAATCCCTAGATAAAAAAAAAAATATTTCTGTCACTTCCTTAGACCAATGCATTTGTTACTCTCCTTTAGCAATATTATCCTTGCGCCGGAGCGCGTGGTGTGCGGCACCCTGTAATCATACACTTGGGAAGTGCAGAGGCAGGCGGATCTTTTGTGTTCAAGGCCAGGCCTGGTCTAGTCCATGAGTTCCCGGACATCTGGGCCTACAAAGAGACCCTGTCTCGGAAAAGACAAAAACAAAAAAAAAAAAAAAAAAAAAAGAACATATTTATCCTTGAAACAGCCAGAACTGACCGAGTCCAAAAACGACATCTATCCATAGACAGTAGACTGTGTTGCTTCTTGCCCTATCCCTTTTCTAAGCTAGGGAACAACTGTGGAAGAGGGGCACATGGTAGAATGTAAGGGCTGAGATTGGCAGTGATGTGAAACTACAGCAATATAGACTGACACTTATTTGATCAACTGATTGTACATAAAAGCCCAACAGCTGGATGGTGGAGACTTGGCTGTGTGGGTTTGGACATAGCTGCTTGCAAAATGGTTTTTACCTGAAGGATGCTTGATATAACTATGAAAAAAAAATATTGTAAAAAATGAAACAAAAGAAATGTATATATTAAAAAATAAATAGCCCGGCTTGGTGCGCATAGCCTTTATCCTGGCACTTTGGCGACAGAGGTCAGGTTGTTTTGTAATCTTTGTGAGTTCACGACCCAGCCTGTCTACAGAGTGAGTTCCAGGACAGCTGGGGCTACAGGGAGACACTTGTCTCAAAAAACGACAAAAAAAAAATAAATAAATACAAATTCAAAAATTAAAAAACAAAATATTTCTCTTTATATTTACAGATAAGTAGTAACTCACTATTCTCACTATTCATCAAATAACTTCATTCTCAAAGTTGAGACTACTACAAAGTTCCATAGTTGGTCAAATTCAGGGAATAAGTGACTTTAAGGTGGCTAGCACTGAGTGTCCATTAAGAGTGCAAACTTGGGGCTGGAGAGATAGCCTAGCGGTTAAGAGCACCGACGCTCTTGCAGAGGACCCGGGTTCGATCCCCAGCACCCACATGGCGGCTAAAACCGTCTGTAACTCCAATTCCAGGAGAACTCCAGTTCCAGGGGAATCCGAGACCCTCTTCTGACCTCCGCGGCATTGCACGACATGGGTGCACAGACCTGCATGCAGACACTACATTCATACACATACAAAAATAAATAAATAATAATAAAAAAAAAAAATTTAAAAAAAGAGTGCAAACTGTATCTACATTTCAGGGAACATGAGGAGAAGGGGGTGGAAAGACTCTAAGAGAGAGTGGGTCAAGGCACCTCCTGCTAGTTAATGCACTCTAGAAATGATAGAAAAGCTTCAAATTATGATAGTCTAAGGAGATATTCACAATAAACTAGTTTATATGCCATGGTCTATGAGAGAAATGTCATGAGATCCCAACTTAATACAAACAGCTACAGTCAATCAATGGATGCTGAGGGAAGAAGAATCAGTTTTCTTTGTGATCTGTCTCCCTAAAAGATTATACTCTCCAATGGACAATTCTAAATACAAGAGCACCAGGAAATACATCTCATATATTTTATATATAAATGTGTATTTGTATGTAGGTGATTGTAACAATAATAAAGATGAGGACAGGAAATTGAGATGATGTGGAGAGTCTCATGAGAGGACATTTGGTGGGATATGGGGACTGATGGAAATGATGCAGCAACAATATTCACACATGAAAGTTCTCAAAATTATAATCAAAGAAATTTAAAAAAGTATATTGCAGCGTTCCACTACTATTGAAATTCGGAGACCCAAGTGACATATTTACATTGCAACTTCTACATCTGAGGATCAAAAAACAGTGAAAGAGGGACCAAAAAGAAAATGAATACATCTCACAATTCCCACCACCAAAGCTTCCTCATGCAGCAGATGATGATTAAACCAGAAATCCGTGATTGGCCAAAGAACGAAGAGTAAGAAAGTATACAGTGCTTGTACCTGCGTAGGACATCAATATCAAACCTTTGCCAACCAAGGCTCAGGAACCATTGGGGACAATATTGTGGAAAGATTGTAGGAGCCAGAGCTGGTGGATGACCACAAGGAAACTGTTTTCAAGACAGCTGGTCAGTTGCTCATATGAATTCACAGTAATGGTAACAAAATACTCTACCTGAACAAAATACCAGTATAGAAGTGAAGGAGTATGTAAGACATCTCAACATTAGCTAAGGGCCTATTGGCAATGGATAATTGCTGGGAGAGAGAGAGAGCTGGTTTTCTTTATGGGTGTGATGATAGTTTAACTAGTCTCCTGTGGATGGATTCATATGAAAGGACATTTGGAGCTACAAATTTTAGCCCTTAACATATATAACAGAATATATGAAATAAAGAATAAAGGGTGTAAGGGGTGTAGATAGAGTAGGGGTTATAATGTGATAAATATGTATGAAATTCATAAATTTCAATTAAAGCAATAAAAATTGTTAGTGATATCTTTATATTTATGTCATTAGCTTCAGTAAATTAAATTGCCACTGTATAAAATGAAAATTATCATATAGGAAACTAATTTTACCACAATAAAAGCAGCCTTGCCCATTAGAACAACGCCAGTTGACGGCTGTCACTGAGCAGTGACATTTGCCTTATAATGTAGGTGTTTACAGGACTCAGAACATGCCAGTGTTCTTTAGGGAATAAATCAGCTAAAAAACGTCTAATGAATGCAAAGTCTCTTTTACACTGTAATGTGGTAAAACTATTATGCCATTTAAAATAGTTATTTGTGGGCTGGAGAGATGGCCTAGCGGTTAAGAGCGCCGACCGCTCTTACAGAGGACCCGGGTTCGATCCCCAGCACCCACATGGCGGCCGAGAACCGTCTGAAACTCCAATTCCAGGAGAACTCCAGTTCCAGGGGAATCCGACGCCCTCTTCTGATCTCCGCGGCATTGCACGACACGGGTGCACAAACCTGCATGCAGACAGTACATTCATACACATACAGGAATAAATAAAATTAAAAAAAATAATAAAATAAAATAGTTATTTGTATAATAAATATTTTTATGCTGCTAGTGAGAACAGATGAACTATGTAGGACCTAACAAAAAGGTTATATTTTCCATGTGCCAACACTAAAATATATAATTAATTTTTTTCATACAAAAAGCACAGCCTATGCTACCTATATAACTTGGAACTTGCCTACAACCTAATGCTCATTTTATTATTTCATTATTGTGATAGGGTCCAAATTTCTTACTGCCAGCTAATGGAGGCAATGAAGAGTAGATTCAGAAATCAAGTCAACTAGAGAACACTTAGAATAAACAAACACACATAAACTTATGAGAAAGCCTGATTTTTGATCAACGGAAAATTTTTAGAAGATTTTAAAATTTATTTTTAATTATTCATGCACATATCTCTGAGATGTGGGGGTTTGTTCACATGAGTACAGGTGCCTGCAGAGGTCTGAGGTGTCAGATGACCAGATTGACAGGTGGGCAGGTGTGAGCTTCCTGTGGTGCTTTAACCACTGCCAGAGCAGAAAACACTCTTAACCACTCAGCAATCTCTTCAACTCCTTATGAATACAATTTAATAAATATTTACTGCAAAACTGTTAAATATTAAACACAAAGTTAGGCTATTTCTCTAACACAACTTTGTAAGAGAATTCATTGAAATACATCCAATGTTTTATTTATAAGAATACCTCTTTCATTTGTTAATAGAACAATCTATGTATTTATGAAATAATAATGTTAATAAGAAATTAAGGAATATTTTGTTCTGAAAAGTTGAAGCAGGAAATTGCCCCTTGACTCTTTCTTTTACAAAGTAATATCTAAATTTATACCTGAAGCAAAAAAGTAGTAATATTTTCAATTTATTAACTCACATATTTTATTTATTTATTGTTTATTTTGGGGGAGATCTATTCGAGAAAAGGTCCTTTTGTATTCCCAGCTGTACTGAAACTCGCTCTGTAGACCAGGCTGTCTTTGAACTCACAGAAATCTGCCTGCCTCTGCCTCCCGAGTGCTGGGATTAATCACATATTTTATTTTGATATATGTTTTGAAAAATATCATATACCAGGCATTGCATTGGAATCAAATAACATAATAACATAAATATCTTCTTCTAAAACTTTCCATGCATTTGAGAAAAAAAAAGACATATACACCAGTAGGTTCAAAAAGAAGTGGTTAAGTATAATGATGAAAATATATCCATGGAATGATTGGAACGAAAATAAGTACATTTGAAGAGGTGAGGATGCTGGGAAAACCTATGTAGATGATGCTTAAGGAAAGACAAAATTGAACTGGGGGATGGGCAATGAGGAGGAAAAAAAAGACAAGAGTATAAAATGTGACAGAATAATTTCCTCTCAATACAGTTTGTTTAGACTATTTTGAGAAAAGCAAGTAATGCCATCACACATCCATTTTGCGTTAGTTTTTGCAGCCTGTTATTATTGAAACTTTGCAAGAAAGGTGGTCAGAGTGAAAGAAAAGCCTGGGGCAAGTGAAGGAAGAGAAGTAGGAGGAAGCAGAGGAGGAAGAAGGAAAAGAGTAAGTATTGAAGAGAAAATGAGAGCAATCGAAATGAATTTTTGGAACACAAAGTATGTCTTCATCAAATAATTGCTGTAATTACAGTACAGGAAGCTTGTTAATGTATCAACTTACTAATTACTTTTTCCTTACATTTTTAATATTGCCTTAAATATAGCTGATTATAACTTTAGGAACAGAATAGAAGCAGATAGTAGCCATTAGTTCAAATGCTGGCAGCACAAAAATGTTGTATAATATAAACTAAGTATAAATAGATTAAATTATTCCAGATTAATGTTTGCTTGTGTTCCAAGAAATTCTTTGTGATGGTCTGGCATGAACACAGCACAATGCCCACTAATTACTCAGCTGAAGCATCATTAATGGGGCAGTACTTATTTCTAATGGCTTTCTGAATCCAGATTTAGAGGGAGAATTTTAATCAAAAAAAGTAAGGCAAAGGTTATTCCAGTACAAAAAAATACATTTTACTAGAAAAATTAAGCCACGACAAGTTTACAATTAAAATTCCCACTGTATATATTTTCTTATACAGTTATGCTTAGGTAATATAAGTGAGTTTAATGATAATAAAACAAAATGCAGGCAACTTTGCAGATTGAAAATATTTTCCTTTTAAGCAGACACACTGGCAAAGGGTTAGATCTTTCCTTTTTGATGTATATCTATAGCACAAGCTACAAAAAAAGATAATTTTCAATGTCTTCTATGATCAATTTGTGCAACAGGTCCAAGGTTTTATGACTCATATACATTTTGTATTTTGCTCAATTTTTATTTGTCCAAAGAAAGACATTTTCTTCATGTCTCCTGTTCAATCCAAACTTGTGCTTATACCTCCAATACACAGACTAGCAAAACGAGGCTTTTGTTCTCCACTAGGGATGACTGTTTTCTGTAACCTTCCTATGAACATCCTCTGCACTATTCATGGAGATTCTGGGCAAAGCATATGCATAGTCAGTAACTTTAAATGAATCAGAACTTCAAAGAGGGGAATCATCTATTTTGGCTTAACACAGCAAAAAGTGCTGCATTTTATAATTAAAACTTTACTTTTAAGTTAGAAACTCTAAAATAAATCAACACTTACTTATATAAATGTATATCTTGCCTGTTTTCTAAATGGAAATGAAATTAAAGAGATGAACCTATTTGCTCACCTAATATGATTTTCTATGCTCTCGGGAACTTTTTATTTTCTAATTTGAAAGTTTCATGTAAATGATGCTTATAGTCAGGTTGATGCTCCAACAAATATTGGCAGTCTAATATTACCAGAAATCAATGGAAAGACAAATTATTTAGTAATTAGTCTCTTTTTGCAAAACTTGGATCACTTATTAATTTTTCAGGTTAAAATTTTCAAATTAATGTATCTTTGCTTCTGTGATTGGAAAGAGATAATTTAAATGATACATTTTTTTAAACAGAACTTTCCACTTTTCTATACTTAGCAGGTAATTAACTAAATAGAATTTTTTACCTATTAAGTATGCTTCTGTTTGGTTGGCTTTTGTTTTTTCTTGAGACTGTGTTTTCCTGTTTTCCTTGCTAGCCTGTAAAACTTTATGCAAACTAAAATGCCAACTGATACATTTTAAGAAAATTTTATTATTATTATTTATTTTTTAAGAAAATTGTATTATAAGAATTATTTGCCTTAAATTTTATTTTAAAAGGGTGAATATTTTAAAATTTTAACTATAGGTTTTAAATTGTGTTATTTTTCAGTGACACACAGAAGGAGAGGGACAGTGACCATAGTTGGTAAGGACTTTGGTATTAGCACCTGTCTTCATGTACTACCCGGGGATTGGGTAAACTGGAATGGAAGGGAAGATAGTCAGCTAATAGTAGTCACATGACTCTTATAAGACTCTGCAGATATTAGTCTAATGTTATCTGAAGGAGAGAAGAGTATTATCAAATATAAAGAGTTCATAAAATTCCAAGTAGTAAAAGTTGGTGTTTAATGAAGTATCATGGATTTGGAAGTGAACAGAAACAGGAGAGAAGACTTTTTGAAACAAGATGAGGTAGGTGAGGAGTTTGTATTCAATACATATTCAGGGATAGCTACTGAAAAAATAACACTTTCATATCATTCTCTTTCATAAATTAATCTTTTTAATAATAAAGATGTCATATGCATATCAAATAAGCATGTAGCTATATTCAGCACGGAATAAAGTATTAGGTTAGGCTTTCAAGGAACTAAAAATCTGTGAATTTCTTTCATTTTCATAAACCATTGTAATATTTGTGTTCTAGTTTGCCTTCAATTGCTGTGACAAAATATTCTAACTAGTACAAACTTAGGGAAGATAGGGTTTATCCATCTTCCATCTCCTGGGTCGCAGTTCACTACTGAGTGAGCCCAGGGTAGGAACTCAGGGGAGGAAAATGGAAGCAGGGGCTGAACACAGGCCATGGGGGAAGACTGCTCACTGGCTTGCTTAACTGGCCCATGCTCAACCAGCTTTTTTTATACAATATATAACAACCTGCCCAGAGGTGGCACTACTCACATTTGGCTGGCTCCCCACATCATTCAACAATCAGGAAGATGCCCCAAATGCATGACTACAGGCCAGTCCACTGCAGGCAATTCCCTAATTGAGGACCCCTCAACCCAGGTGTGTCATGTTGAAGGTAAACATATCCAGCACAATTTGCATTGACCCTGAACATACCTTCCAAACCTTATATATTAAAAGAGAAATATTATTCAGAGAAAACATTTTCACAAACATTATTACTAGAAGTGATGCTTTATATAAAGTTTCATATGGCCCTTTTATAGAGCACACACAAATATCTCTTTCTTGTCACATGTAAGCACCTTGTCATTGTCTTAGTAGTAAACTAAGCACACCCAAGAATGCAAGTCTGTCTTCTCCACTGATATCTCAGTTGTTCTATTTGTACTTGGTTCCAAGCCATTTGAGGTTTTTTTTTTAATATGCAGTTTCACACAGAACGTTGACATTACAAGCTGATAAGTCATATTCCAATGAATAAGAGTAAAGCTTCACTTATTTAGAGAGTCTATAGCAAAGGACTGCACCACTGTCACTTGGAGTTTTTCTTCCAAAGACTTCAAGACAGCCAGCAGAAAGAGAGTTTTGTAGAGCACCAAAAGAAGATTTCAGGTATAGCCTGTTTGAATCTGTTGGCATTAGGCTAATTAGGAGTGAGCCAGCCATCATGACTGATTAAGGGTTCCTTTTTGTCTTTCTCTCATAGGTTTTCTGTGGGGTTGATGCTTTTGTCTGGCTAGAGCAGGACCCACAGTCATCTGGATAAACTCCCTTGGAGCTGCCTAAAACAAAGCCCCATAACCTGAGGGCTCCCTTTTGATGTATGGAGCATATTTCACACTCTGATTTACTATACATACATCCAGGAGTTGGCTTGCAGTTCACACCCTCCTGTCACCACTTCCCTGCCTGGAGCACTATAGCTTTAGTATAGAAATCCTTGCTTGTTGTCAATAAATAGTCTTTTCCCCATGGAATTCTTCCTGGTCTCATCCTTGAGTCCATCCTTCCCTTGTTCTTCTCCCTCCCACCCCCACCCCCCTTCACATCCTCTCTCCCCCCTCCCCCCTCTATACTAGTGCTAAGACCCAGGTCATTTACCGCATTGACCTGCGGGCTAGAAAGATCCAAGAGCTTGCAGTCCAGGGAAACTGCTAGATCTGGTTAAAGAGAGGAAGAACATCTCAGAAGGTTACACACAAGGTATCAGTTTTAAATTTGTATACTGGGAAAGAATATGAAAACTGTCAGTTATTGGTCAAATCCTGGATCTCCAATTGTTAGAAGAGTCATTATTTAGCTAGACCAAAACAGTAAACTTGTGAATCGAAAAGGTTATAAAAGACTGAGAAAAAGATGCAAGACATGTATGACAGAATCCATGAGCTCTGGCTGGGGTGGGGGGAAGTAAGGGGTGGGCATGGATGGGGGAATGAGTCTAAATTTGATTAAGAAATGTTGTATGAAATGTACTCAATAAAAATTAACTTAAAAAATAAAAAAATAAATGACACACTCAGGAGAAAAAAAAGAATGTAGGCTATCTTAGGACAAGTTGGTCCCCCAAATTCATTGCTTTCCTGGACAAGTCGTTGGCAGAATGTGAGCTACAACTCTTGACTTTTGGGGAAATTAGTGATTCACATTGCAGTGAAATTTAAAATCTGGCTGTGTGTTATCATCATGTGTTAATCTCAGAGGAACATTGCAGCATTAATTTGAAATGTTCTTTTTCTCTTTATACGATATTTTACAAGTGCTTATTCTAATATAATACCTATGTATGAACAAAAGCATATGACATTCATATTTATAAATATAAATAGATAGAGCATAGTAGATGATACTGATGTTAAAGTTTAGAAAGACATGAGATGATGAATAAAATATACTAGTCTAATAAAATTTTATTTTAAAAGCTAAAACAAATATGTATTTTAGGCTTACTGTCATGAAAACCTAAGTGGGCATAATAGTGGTTGAGACAGATATAGCCCTAATTGCTGTCAAGAAGAATACTTATGGTTAAATAATTAAGCATATTCTTTAGAATACAACACAAAATGATAAATGAAAGAAAATTAGGACCACATAAGGGGATTGCATTAGACTGTGTCTTAGTCCATTTTCTACTAAAATAACAAATATTATAGAGGGATATAATAGTATATAAAAAACAGAAATTTCACATTTCTGGAGAGTAGGAAGTCCAAAGTAGGGGATTTACATGTAATGAGAATGTACTTGACATGTGCTGTAACAGAGACAGAAAGAAGGGTGAGGAGCAAACTCCAGGGACAGCTAAGTCAATTCTGAGGTAATGAAATAATCCAATCCTGAAATTCCTCCTGATCTGATAAATCTCCACATATCTACTCATTATTATAAATTCAATGGTAATTAAATTTTGACATTTTTGGAAGAAAATTTCAGAATAATATTTTGTTGAAAACCCTTCCTTAACTGAATAGCTTTCCACAATATTAATTTATTCTACTGCACCTATGTGTGAATGTGGCCTCTGGTGTCACCTTTTGCATACAGTTGCGCTCCTCTTCATGGATTTTTTCCCTCAGTCACACAGTCCCAGATATGTGCTCTTGATGGTGATAACCAGAGTTTAAAAATGACAAGGTATAACCTTTCGATCCTACTAATGAAGAACAAGCAATTAGATATATAGGTATTTAAGCAGCACTAATAGTTATGGTAGGTTACTTTAGCATAGACACATGTTTGGATATGTTAATCCATGAATTACAAACTTTCCCCCTGTTAAATATGACAGGGTCTTACTGTGGCTTATAACATCTCCTAACCTGTAGAGGATGTAAGCTTGTGGCATCAGCCATGGGTTATTTCTCCAAGGGGAGAGCCAATAGCCAATTAGATTTGGGATATACAGGCACATGGCTGCCTCTGCTGCACAGTATTTCCAGGCAGGTGAGGTGTAGCTTGTGCTGACGGTGGAGTCTTGCTTGACTCAGGGAGACCCATATTTGCTTTATTGGTTTAGTGGCCTTTGGTAACACTCTCTGGCATTCCAGAGGCCATCTGTACACTTGCATGTGTGGTCTCAATACATCCCTCCCATGTTAACGTCAGGTCTTCGGCAGCAGGGTCTTATTGCCTCTCCTCCTGTAGGTATCCCAACTTAGAGGCAAGGAGCCCTTACCTTTTGTGGGGCCTTGGATCCCCTGGCCAACATCCACCTGGTAGAACAATCCATTGCTGATGTCAGAGCTCCTGTATTAATATATTTTGCCTGAGTGCATAGCCCTAGGACTTTAGTATTATATTTGGTTCTGAACAGAGAGTAATCCCTTCCACAGTTCCCATGTCTAGTAGTCAATTAAAGAAAGCAGTTTTACCGGTTTTATAAGAGATTACCTCTACAATAGTCTCCAATTTACAGTTGGGGAGCGACCTCATCATCGTCATATTTCTCCTTGTTCTATGTGGGGGAAGGCAAGAAAGTCTCTCATATCAGAACCTTTGTGGCACCTAGAAGGTAAGTTTCATTAGGACTCATTATAACTAGTTGTTACATGTAGGATCCACAGAGGGGTTCGATGTTTATGGCAATCTGAGGCTTTTCTTCCTTTGAATGTTCAGACGGGTCAGCCTTTCCGTTGCCACTTTTTGGTACTTCCTACTCAATGCAAACCTGTGTCTTTTCTTTCTCAGCCGTTAAGTTGGTGACATTTTGTCCTGTTGGAGCAAACAAATCTTTTCCCATAGTTAGTTTTAAGATTTGAATTGCAAGGGTTTGATGAAAAGGTTTCATGTCTTTCTGTATCCCCCCCCCCCTTTTTTTAGCGTATGAGTCTCCAGAAGACAGTTGTATTATACATGACTATAGGGTGGAGTCAAGGCACAGATTTCATCAAATTCACCCATGTTGTTTTGGGTGACTATATATGATTAACTTGGGAAGCAAACTTAATTTTTTACGTTATATCATCTTAAAGAGAAGGTTATTCCTGGACAAACTGTCAGCTCATGAAAGGAAACAGCCAGAATTGACCAGAGTCCAAGTTAACAGCTCCAGAGAGAGTGGACTGTTTTACCTCTCATCCACCTGTGCCCCTTTTCTAAGCCTAGGGAACAACCTGCGGAAGAGGGGGCGTGGTAGAATGTAAGGGCTGCGATTGGGGTGAATGGTGAAACTACAGCAATGTAGCCTGGACACTCATTTGATCAACTTGATTGAACAAACAACCTGTCACCCCCCACTGGATGTGGGGCTGTAGGTGTTTGGGCACAACAGCCTGCAGATAGGTTTTGCATGAAGGATGCTTGTACTCATGGATTATCACTTATAGCTAAAAATGAAAAAAAAAACTGAGAGAAAGATGCAGGACAGTTATGGCAAAATGCATGATCTGGGATGGGGGGGGGGAGGGAAAGGGAAATAAGCCTGAACTGAATTGGAAAAAATGTATGAAATGCACAAAGCATCAATAAAAACTAATTTAAAAAAAAAGAGTGAAAATAAAGTGTATACACCAAAAAAATAAAAAAATAAAAAAAAATAAAAATAAAAAAAAAAATAAAAAATAAAAAAAAATGACAAGGCTTGGTTTTTGAAAAGGAACAATATCATTTCTATTTATATTACACTGGCTAAAGCAATGACACTGGCCAAGTCCAGTTAGAACATGGAAAATAGAAGCAAACTTTACATTTTCCTGGAAAGCCTGTAATATTAGATAGTAATGTTTGGTATACCAGTGGGGCCAATAACTGGATTTCAGATAACTGTAGTGATAAAGAGAATGGTAATGTCTCCTACAAGATCTTCTATGCACCAGTAAAAATAAATGATTGGCATTTTTCTCACCCTTGTCAAGCTGTCATAATGTTGTTTTTTTGTATTAGTTATTCTTTTCATCAGTATAGCAAAGTGTCGCGATAAGAGCAACTTGAGGAACCTTTACTTTGGTCTCATATTTGAGGAAATGCTGACCATCATGCTAGGGAAGGCATGATGCAGGAATGTGAAAGAAAGTAGAGGGGTTTGTCATGATGTACCTGCAATCCCACAGTCAAGAAGCAGAGAGAGAGAGGTCAAGACTTGTGCCCAGCTTCCTCTTTGTTATTTAGTCTTGGGTCACAGAGTACAAGATGGTATTTCCCACATTCAGGAATGAGTCTTTCTTATTCATTTGCACCTCTCTGGAAGCACACTCACAGAGCAACGTGTGTCTCTAAAGTGATTCTAAATTCAGTGGTGGTGCACGCCTTTAATCCCAGCACTCAGGAGGCAGATGCAGGTGGATCTCTGTGAGTTAAAGCCCAGCCTGGTCTACATAGAGAGTTCCAGGACAGCTGGAGCTGCAGGGAAACCCTGTCTCAAAAAGACCAAAAAAATAAAAAAGAATGAAAATTTGCCATCATAAATTTTAAGGAACACAAACACTGAATTGGAAATGACACATTACAAGTAGGAAATTATACTACTTTATAACCTCTGTAATATTAGGAAAGAGAATTAATGCTCTGTTAGATGCATCATTTGTGAAGGTTTCCTCTCTGTGGGTTTTCTTTTAACTTCTATAATTGTTTCTTTCACTATATAGAAGCTTTTGAGTTTAATAAATTCCGACTTGCCAATTGTTGACCTTATTTTCTGGGCAGCTGCTGTTTGATTTAGAAAGTCTTTTCCTACGCTATGTCTTGTAGGTTGCTTCCACCGTTTTCTTCTATCATTTTCAAAGATTTGGATTTCACATAAGGTCTTTGATCCATTTGGAGTTCATTTTTGTTCATGGTGAAAGCTAGGGGTTTAGATTTATTCCTCTAACAACTGGTGATCCAGTTTTGTCAACACCATTTGCTGAAGATGCTGTTTTTCTTCCATTGAGTCTTCTTGGCTCCTTTGTCAAATATGAAGTGGCTGAAATTGGATGTGCTCATTTTTTTTTTAATTTTGTTCCTTTGATCTGCAGGTCTTTAATTTACTGAAAAAAACAAAGCATCAAGAAAACAAATGACCTAATCCAAAGATGGAGTAAAGAGCTGAACAGAGACTTCACAAATGAAGAAGTATTGATCATGTTTACAATAGTTAAAAAAAAAAAACAAATGAAGAAATAAAGATGGTTGAGAAATATCTCGAAAAGTGTTCAATGTTGCTAATAATTAAAGAAATACAAATCAAGTTAAAACCACTTTAAGATTTCAACTTACACTGGTAAGACTGGCTATGATCAATGAAACAAATGATGCCAAATGGTAGAGAGGTTGTGGGGAAAGGGGAACACTCATCTACTGCTGGTGGGAATGCAAAATCCTGCAATTTCCCTATGGAAATCAATGTGAAAAACTCTTAAAAGACTCCAAATGAATCTACCACCTGATCTGGTCATACTACTCATAGGTATAGTAGGTATATACCCACAGGATTCTTCCTATTGCAGAGATGCATGAACAACCATGCTAATTGTAGCTCTCTTCTGAATAGTGAAAAGCTGGAAACAACCCAAGTGTCCCTCAACTGAGAAGCAGATAATGAAAATGTGGCACATCTACACAATGGAATTCTACGCAGCACTAAAGAAAGATGACATCATGAAATTTGCAGGTAAATGGATCAAACTGGAAGTCCTTATGCTGAAAACCAAACAATGTATGGTGTCCCTCACTTGTGGTTCTTATCACCAAATCCTTATTTGTAAGACAAACTGAGTGTTTTTTTTTTCTTTTTTTAGCAAATATAATAACTGATGTTACTATAAAAAGTACATTAAGATAAATTAACTTGCTATGTAATGTAGGAATATTAAATAACATTTCTTTTTGCCCGCATACTACTCTACTCTTAAAATGTGACTCCCTAAACATGCTTTGGAGCTAACCTATAGTTTATTTTCATATGCCATAATTTTGGTATATGTGTGATATGTATATATGCATAGTTTGGAATAATACAAATTGGAGGGAAGAAAAGAAGGAAAGACTGGTTCAAAGAACTGACTGGAACTGTAAACGTCTGCCTGAAACAGTAAACTTCTGCATTGAAAAACGAAGTCTGAAAAAAAAAAAGATGTAAGACATATATGGCAGAATGCATGAGCTCTGGCAGGGTGGGGGGCAGGGAAGGGGGAGTGGGTCTAAATTTGACTAAGAAATGTTGTATGAAATGCACAAAACTTCAATAAAACAAGAAAAGAAAGGGATCTTAAAATAAGAAAAAAACATAAAAATTTGTACAACATGTTAAATGTGTAAAAGTTAATGGCTGAAGAGTAATGTGAGGTCATACATCTATTCAAGATTTTTTTTTTTTTTTTGAGACAGAGTCTCCCTTTATTTGCTATGTAGACCACACCGGGCTTGAACTCACAGAAATCTGCCTTCTAAGTGCTGGGACCAAAGGTCTAAGATGGTTCTTAGCAGCCATGTGGGTGCTGGGAATTGAACCCAGGTCCTCTCCAAAAGCAGTCGGTGCTGTCAACCACTGAGCCATCTCTCCAGCCCCCTCCCATCTATTTAAGATTTTTAGATATCTTTTCTCCATGTAAGGAAGTATGGAGAATGTCACTGAAGAATGTGTACAGAGGATGTTGACCAGGTTGGCCTGTGACACTATCATTGTAATACAGTGATGGTGTGCACAATGCGAGAGAAAAAGTCATCAGAAAGTGGGTCAAGTGCACGATTACACAAATCTAATTTTTCTCCCTTTTTTATAGCTATCCAAATGTGAACTTGAATGAGTTTTCTAAGAAAATTATATGATTGTTACACAATTTTAAATTTACTTCATTATTAAGCCTAGAAGAAAAGCAGCCTGTCACAAATAGAACTCAAACAGCTCTATTTTTCTTCAATGGAATGCAATTCTAATTTCATTTCCATTTTCCTCTTCTTTCTTGCCTACTCCACATCTCAGCTATTAAAATACCCAATTTCTTTATATTTTCTCTCTGAAAGCCAGAGGTATATCAATTTTCTACAGGTCAAGGGAAGAAGCTCATCATTACTTGATGCCTTCAAAGAATTTCATTAGTCAAAATGACATTCCCATTGACAATCAGTAACGACTTATAAAAATGACTGAAGCAAGTGGTGAGTTCAGAGAAGCAGTCTAGTTAAGCAATCGCTCACCTAACTGAACAAGATTAATACTGACTGATTTCTCTTCACCTTGCAGAGCATATTTTTTCTAACCAATCATCTATTCCTCTCTCCTTTTTTCCTTTTTCTTAATGTTAGTTTTACAGACAACTTGCAGATTAAGTGAAAGAGTTAATTATAAACTCCTAGTATATCAATATAAAACTCAGGATCAGGAACTGATTTATTGGTATTAAAAACTTTTTACTTTGTAAGAATGATGTTATTACATTGACTACATTCATGCATTTAAAATGTTATGATACTATAAAGGCTCATTTTGTACTGACTGAAATTTATGAAAGAAAATTAATTGGGTCCCTTTACCATCTCTTCGTTTTCTTTTCTGATTTGTTGTCATGTAGATCTAAAATATATTTAATATTTTTCTTGCCTACATTATAATTTATTTTTCTTTATAGTTTCATTTCTTTCTTATTTTGTGTTTTTGCATGAATTCACAAATTTTAAAATATATTAAATATTTAACAGATATTATGATTCAAACTTATAAGGAAGTAATAGCCTGATTTGATGAGTATCAAAATCATAAATTTTAAACTCTTCAAGTACGGTTTAATGACCTATTAAGTAAGATAATGGACTGGATTAAGAAATTTACTTGAACAGAATCTAAGATCCAGAATTCAGATAGTAAGAGATACACTGCATGGGAACAAACTTAGATGCTAACTGTATTATAAAACAAAGTTGCATTTGATTGTTGATACCTTTAGAGTTTCAGAAACAAACTGTTACAAAAATTTAGCCTGGCTTTATTTTTTATTTATTTATTTTATTTTTTTGGTGTTTTCGAGACAGGGTCTCCCTGTAGCCCCAGCTGTCCTGGAATTCACTCTGTAGACTAGGCTGGCCTTGAACTCACAAAGATCTACCTGCCTCTGCCTCCCAAGTGCTAGGATTAAAGGCGTGCGCCTCCACGCCCAGCCTAGCCTGTCATTTTACAATACAACATAACTTTTAGTTCATTAAAATAGATTACTTAGTAATTAGTAGTTAAATATGTGATAGATGGACTGGAGAGATGGCCTAGCAGTTAAGAGCGCAGACTACTCTTGCAGAGGACCCAGGTTCGATCCCCAGCACCCACTGGGCGGCTGAGAACCATCTTTAACTCCAGTTACAGGGGAATCCGACGCCCTCTTCTGACTTCCACGGCATTATACGACACGGGTGCACAAACCTACATGCAGACAGTACATCATATACATACAAGAATAAATAAAAAATTTTTAAATATGTGATAGATAAGAAAAATGATATAGGTAGGTAGATAGGTAGGTACATGATAGATAGATAGATAGATAGATAGATAGATAGATAGATAGATAGATAGATAGACAGATAGATGATTGATAGATGGATGGATGGATAGATAGATAGATAGATAGATAGATAGATAGATAGATAGATAGCATATTCCCACTAGGTCCAGTAGAGGGATGTTTCTTGGGATTTAGAGGGAGAAAAGGAGAAAATCTGTCTACTGTCACTGTCTTTGTGCTTTAATAGGCTTGGATCAGCACATTAGATATTGACAAACAACAAAATATCAGAATTCTTTCCTCAACATTCTTACTATTATGGAATCCTTGCTCACAAATCACAGTCTATATTGTGTGTAACTAATGTTTCATCCAACTATGTCATTGCTGCTAGGGGTAATGGGAAAAAATGTGTAGCATTTGCATTTTCCACACTCAATAATATGGCTGGTTTTGGGCATTCTCTTGGCTTTGCATTTTATTTAGATATTTGGCCAAATTTTATTCCAAATATTTCTGTAATACATTTTCTTGCTAAAATGATAATTCAAATGTGAGGATTTTTTGTAACATGCATTATCCCTTTCATCTGAAGCTACTTTCCCCTCCCCCTGTTGCTTGGTTGTTATGTTTCTAGGGGTTGAATGGGCAATGATAAGTGCTCTGTTCTGAGATATATATGGAGCCCTATGAACAGACTTTCATTATAATTGAAATACAATTCTTCCCTGGCCACCTGCCAGTGAGCCTACTCTTGTAAAATGTGTACTTCTCAGACTGCACAGTCCTATGAGCTGAATATCATCATTCTATTTTTCTAAACATCTATTACTAATAAAGATTTTGTCACCTATAACTATTCTCAAGGAACAGAATCATAAAAGCCCACTAGAATTTCACTACCTAGAAAAATATGAAAGCAGCAGAAATATACCACTCCTGATGGAGATGTTGTCATTATTTCTGCTGAGGATGAGAGAAACTCAGGGATGGTGATTGCTGACACATTCTCTTTCCAATTTTCTCATATTTGTACTGTTTATAAGAGTGATGGATAGTGGAAAAGGACATGAGATTTTTATAAGTTTAATCATGTGTTAACAACAACAAAGTTTGATAAACCCAATGTGTCTTCATTCCCTGAACAAAATCACATTCATTGGTCTCTAGATTCTGAACAGGAGTATTGTTCTTCCATTTATTTTAGTAAAGGCTACCAGATTCTCTCTCTCTCTCTCTCTCTCTCTCTCTCTCTCTCTCTCTCTCTCTCTCTCTCTCTCTCTCTCTCTCTCTTTGTTGAAAGGCCAGCACTGTAGTTTTCCTGTCTTTCCCCATGGATATCAAAATTCTCTAGGCCTGTGTCATGATTCAGATATTCTCAGGGACATTAACCATTTTTTCTTCTGTGAGAAGGGATGTTTAATGATATTCTACTGACTGAGGCTAGGAAGAAAGAAATGGAATGCATATTAGTCTTACTGGCAAGCCATTTGGATGTCAGAAAATGGAAAATAACTTCAGTCAAGGTGAACTAAAATCCTATGAGGTTGAGCCTGTGATGGATTTTTGACCAAAGCTTGCTTACTATGCACAGAGTCTTGTATAGAGTCTTAGTACTTTCATGATAAAAGGAAGGAAGGAAGGAAAAAGGAGGAAGAAAGGAAGGAAAGAAGGAAGGACAGAAGGAAAGAAGGAAGGATAGAAAGAAGAAAGGAATGACAGAAGGATGGACAAAGAAGGAAGGAAGGAAGGGAGGGAGGGAGGAAGGAAGGAAGGAAGGAAGGAAGGAAGGAAGGAAGGAAGGAAGGAAGGGAGGGAGGGAGGGAGGGAGGAAGGAGTGAAGAAAGGGAGGAAGGAAAGAAGGACAGAAAGAAGGGAGGAAGGGAGGGAGGGAGGAAGGTGGGAAGGAAGGACAAAGGAGGAAGGAAGGAAAGAAGGAAGGGAGGGAGGAAAGAAGGACAGAAGGAAGGGAGGAAGGAAGGATTGAAGGAAGAGAGTAAGGCATGATGGAAGGAAGGAAGGAAGGAAGGAAGGAAGGAAGGAAGGAAGGAAGGAAGGAAAACTAATTATTTTCAGAATTACTAATGGGCAGCCCTAAGACTAGGAGCCTTCATTTGGTATAACCTGGATATTGGGGCTGGAGAGATGGCCTAGCGGTTAAGAGCGCCGACTGCTCTTACAGAAGACCCGGGTTCGATCCCCAGCACCCACATGGCGGCCGAGAACCGTCTGAGACTCCAATTCCAGGAGAACTCCAGCTCCAGGGGAATCCGAGACCCTCTTCTGACCTCCGCGGCATTGCACGACACGGGTGCACAGACCTGCATGCAGACAGTACGTTCATACACATACAGAAATAAATGAAATAAAAAAATTAAAAAAAAATAACCTGGATATTAATGTATCCATAAAGAAAGTGGCAAGGGTCATGTTCTTCATAGGCTCAGCAGTTTATACTTTTACTCAGGCTGATTTAGATATGGCAACTGATAAGTCTCCTATCATTCAGGAATAGAGTCCATGATTGATCTCCAATATGGCACCATTTCCTTGGGTGATTATCCAATTTGTTTTCCTTTGAATTATATGGGGGAATTTCTGTCATAGAAGGACAGCTTTGTGTGTGTACTAGAAGAGGTACGCTGGATATAGATTTTCCCCACTTAGAATGCCTCTCTCAGAGTTAAGATGTGTGGACTTATTCACTGCCAGTCCACTGACCCATGGCATTCAATACCCCAATGCTGGTACAACAGGAATTCATGCTGCATGAAACTAGATATGGTATTTGCTTCATATTAATGAAATTCACAGTTCTTGCTCCGCCATCTTAAAATTACTGGCCTAAGAGAATAATAAAGGAAGCTGCAAAGTAGAAATACCTTGTAAACTAAGACAGATCTCTTCAGGAGGTTCTTTATTTGTTTTGAGCCAATTTGAATATAGTAGTGATTTCTCCCAATGGAATTCATCAGGTCCATATTAAAGGAATTTAAATAGAAGTGACATCGCTTAGAATTTCTATTGAACCACTATAAAAATTGCTCTATGTAACTGAAATATTGCTCTGTACTTCCCCACTTATTTCCATCCAGAAACACCATAATGATTTCATTGAACTGAATGGTAAGAACTGTACTCTTTCAATTTGGCTTCATGTATCAATGCTAACAGGAAGTACATGTAGTTGGTTTGCAGGAACAATTACAGATTCTATCAACAAGATATTAGTCTGATACTATACTACTGAAGAAGAGAGAAACCTGAGAATACCAAAGATCCCACAGAGTGTTTCTTAGCATGATGATGTAGTTCAAGCAAAGTCAATAGGAAATTACAATAACCCAGTATGGTGCTGGAGAGATGGATTGCTCAGTTTAAGAGCTCTGGCTGGTCTTGTGCTGGACCCAGGTATGGTTCCAAACACATACATTGGCAGCTATGAGCCATCCATAATTCTATTTCCAGGGGTTTTAATGCCTTTTTTGGCTTTCATGGTATTGAATGAATGGTACACATACTTTCAGGAAAACACACATACAAAATATTTTTCAGTACAACCATTCTAAACTATGTTCCTAACAGGAATGTGCAAGGGATCTTTTCTCTTCACATAATTATAAACAGTTATTGTCTACCTTTTTTTCTTTTTACAAATTTTTATTGATTTTGTGTTCTATGCCTGAACTGTACTAAGGTCTACAGAGTCAAGTTTCTTTCCCCCAAATGGCCTTCAGTGTGCAGATATCCACTGGAGCCTAGTTAAAATTGTCTAGTGTCACACCCTTAAAAGAAACAGACTCTCTCTCCATGCAGATATTGGTTGCTAATAGTTCCTAGGTGGGCTTCTTACCAACTACCCCATTTTTATACTCGGATTCTGTCTGGCTGGAGTGTGGATAGATCTTGTGCAAGCTATGACCATTACAGTAAGTTTATATGAATAACTTTCCAGCTGCCTTGAAAACTCTTTTTCCTGTGGTTATCTACTACCTCTGGATTCTACAATATTTCCACAACATCTTCCCTAATGTTCCTTGAGCTGTGAGTGGCAGAGGTTTGATAAAGGTGTTCCATTCTGGAACAAGTACTCTGCAGTCTCTTATTCTCTGCATAATCAAAATGTGGTTTATATACATAATGTAAATGTATTTGATATAAAATAATTTGTGTCAACATGGACGAACATAGAGAACTTTATGGTAAGTGAAATAAGCCAGGTGTATAAAGTCAAAATTCACAGTATTTGACTTATATATGGATTAAAAATTATCAGAAACAGTACAATGTAATTACTAAGGGTGAGGCAGTGGCTGTGTAAGGCATAGCCATCCTGGAATACCTACCTCATGCCTGATGTACTTGAGTTGGCAGGAAATGTATTTGTTAAAGCATGGTTACATGCAGTTTACCATTTGGAAATGAAGAATTGAAGACTCTCATCAAGGATACATTGCTGTGGTATGATCCTACTCATCAACAAATCTCTAATTGGGATACAAGGACACCGGAAGACTGTCTAATGATTACTGGATTCCTTATTATCTCAAAATCCTAAACATTCTTCACAGATGTGCAGAGCTGGTGATTTCAGTGGACTGTATTTTTTTAAGAACAAATTTATAAAATTTGGTAACTCTATTTGAGCAAGTTTGAAGGTTAATTATACTTCCAACCAACCAAATTTCTGCACTGTAGTCTTAAATATATTTAAATGCTATGGTGGCTTCAAAGTAGCTATTGATTATGAAATGGTGGCTTTGAATTGAGTAGGTTTTCTTTTTTCATTTTATTTTATTTTATTTTATTTGGATTAAAGGTGAGCTCCACCATGCCCTGCTTCAACATGGTTCTTAGCCACCATGTGGGTGCTGGGAATCAAACCCGGGTCCTCTGCAAGAGCAGTCTGTGCTCTTAGCCACTGAGCCATCTCTCCAGCTGAGTTATCTTTTTTAAAAAGAGGATTTGGATTTTAATTGTCACACAGAAGTTATACTAACAAACCTTTGCTTTTTTATTGTTATTAAACTTTTTCCATATGTCATAAATCATTTATCAATCGAATCTAGAGCCACTTCCCTTTCCATGCCCCCACCCCACCTGAGTCCCTGCACTCTGCCATATATGTCCTGCATCGTTTTCTGAGTCTTTCCAGAGTTTTTTTTTCAGTTCTTTTGTTGTTGTTCTCTCCAACTTGTATTGCTACTATATATATATATATATCCACTGAATTGGAGGATTTTTTTTTTCCCTAACAATGTCAGTTTTCCTTAAGGACAGTGCTCAAAGAGTTCCTCCTTCGCAGTCCCAAACAACCATCAATCCTGCACTTGTTGCTCCACACTGTGTGGTCTTTCCATTTCCATGTCCACAAATGAGAGTAGCTCTATTGTTTGATCTCCCTGTACTTGGCCTCTGCATATTACAGCTAGGTAGTTAATAATGCAATGGCAGTGCTGTATTCTGATGAGGCTGAAATCCTAGTAGCTGTTTAGTCCATAAGCTGGATATCTCTCAGTAGTCCCACATCTGGCATTGAAGTTTGGAGGTTTGGGGGGGGGAGAGACAGAGTAATAAAGGAATAGGGAATGTGAAAAAGCTGTGTGTCTCAGTCTTCAGGAGCGCCAAAGCGGTAGCATCCAGCAGTCACAATCGATGCATTTACCAGTAAGATTGAAGAAAGCAAAACAACTGTACTCTCTTTTTTTTTCTTTTTACTAAGATCTCACTTTCTATTCTGCAATACAGTTCTCTAGTTTCTGATTATTTATATTTGGTTGTACTTTCCTTTTGGTGCTTAAGGCACACGGCAAAAAACAAGGTTTTTGGTTTCTCAAGGTCAGTTGAGGATATGGTCCTCAGGGGTCTCTCTGGGGGGGGGGGTTGGGGGGGAGGAGGGTGCCTTGCTCCTTTCAGCTTTTCATTTACCAGTTCCATCCACTGGAGGACAAAATCAGGTCTTACTATACCAGGCTTCCTTTTCTGAAGCATGAGCAGATTTACTCTTTAAAGACTGGATGCTGGCTGAAGTCCCATTAGTAGACCTACAAGACCTCCCTGAACAGGAAGACTGGTGATCCACATTTCAGGACATTTCAAGAGATGTCTCCATGCATAATCCCTTAAGACTTGGTTGACCTCTGAGGGCAAGGAATAATTATCCCTTAGGTCCCTCGGTCAAATTGGTATGGGTATTTAAGTATGGTCATTAAGCACCCAGAAAAGCTAAGTTGCACCAACCTGTTACATTGCACCTATATTAAAATTGTATCATTTGGAAACAAACTGTATGCTATTTCCATATCATATTTCTTGATTTGCATCTTTCCATTTCAATCCCATAATACTCTAAAAGACACACACATACCCTCCATCATGTACCAAAAACCTAAGGTCTGAAAATAAATGTTAGGTCAGCTCTAGAACCTGTTTAGGGATTCACAATGCAAGAGCACAGTTGTCTTTAGATCATGAGGAATATAATATTAATGTTGCTCAGTTTGTCTTACAACTAGGTACCTGGTACTAGCATCTACAGATGAGGGATACCATTTGTCTTTTGTTTTCTGGGATTGTGTTACTTCACTTAGCATAAAATATTCTAGTTCTATCCATTTACCTGCACATTTCATCATGTCACCTTTCTTTAACGCTGCATAGAAATCCATTGTGTAGATGTATCACATTTTCTCTGTCAGTTGAGGGGCACTTGGGTTGGTTCTAGCTCTTTGCTGTTGTGAAGCGAACTGCAATAAACATAGGTGTACATGTATCTCTGTCGTAGGAAGAGTCTGATGGATATATTCCCAGAAGTGGTGCAGCTGGGTCAGGTGGTAGGGCTCATTTTGAGACTTTTAAGGGTTCTCCATACCGCTTTCCATAGTGGTTGTACAAGTTCGCATTCCCACCAGCAGTGGATGAGTGTTCCCTTTTCCCCACACCCTCTCCAGCATTTAGTATCATTTGTTTTCTTGATCCTTGCCAGCCTTATCGGGGTGAGATTATATCTTAAAGTGGTTTTAATTTGCATTTCCTTAATTATTAGTGATTTTGAACACTTTTTAAGATGTTTCTCAGCCATCTCTATTTCCTCGCTTATGAAGTCTCTGCCCAGTTCTTTACTCCATCTTTTGAGTAAGTCATTTGTTTTCTTACTTCTTTGTTTTTTGAGTAGTTTATATATTCTGGAAGTTAATGCTCTGTCAGATGTTTCAGCAGTGAAGGTTTCCTCCCACTCTGTGGATTTTTGCTTCACTTGCCTGATTGTTTCTTTTGCTGTACAGAAACTTTTGAGTTTAATAAGATCCCACTTGTTAATTGTAGACCTTATTTCCTGTGCAGATGCTGTCTGATTTAGAAAGTCTTTTCCTACATCTGTGTCTTGTAAGTTACTGCCAACTTTTTCTTCTTTCACCTTCAGATTTTTGGGTTTCACATTGAGGTCTTTGATCAATTTGGACTTGGTTTTTGTACAGGGTGAGAAGTAGGGCTCTAGCTTAAGCAAACATTTGCTTTTTTACAGACTCACCACCATCTTCCTGCCTTAGCCTCAATGCTGCCATTAAAGACAAACACTCATCTAAGAGACTTCAGATGTTCTCATCACACCCACACGTACCTCAAACCAAAGGAAAACAACAAGAAATATGAAGTAATGTATGTCAAATTCTTTGAATTAGCCCTTCCATCATGTAAACATATTCTAAAACACTGTTACACCTGATAACATAAAAATTCCATTACTCAATTTTATAAATAAACTAATTTAATAAGGGAGGAATGCTTACTATGCTTATAATCATTGAAGATGGAAGGTGTTAGAAGCTGGGAATTCTGCTAGAGACTAAAATTAAGTGTGAGAAAACAGAAATGAGTAGCCAGTTTGTGCAGGAACACTGCTAAGCATTTTATAAATATTAGTTCTTCCAGTAAATCCACAGAATGATTATGATAGTGAAACTCAATTTAAGCATGAAGAAACTGGTACTTATAGAGCTTAAGTGGATCAAGTTCACCCTAGTGATAAATGGCAGGATGAAGATTAGACTTTAGATCTGCCTTACTTCTGAACTTGTGATCATACCCACTGTGCCCTACAACTGCGGTAATGAGATTACTGCTGCCATGTACACTGCACAGAAATGTTAGTAATCTCTTGTCAACATGCATAATGCTATAAACTCTTCTTAGAGCTCCATTCTTATATCCTCAGGAAAGGTGAAAGCCTGGCTTTAAAGAAGAAGAAAGGCCTTGGGGGCTACCCTTTCAAGGTCACATATTGAACAGGCAATTGGTAAAAAGAGTCATAAAACTTAAGAGCAGTCTTTGGGCTTCTGGCTAAGTAGAACCTTACAGTTTTTATTTTATTCTACCAGCATCCAACTAGGTGAAGCAATTTGGGGAGAAGTTCAGCAGATATAATAAAAGCTTAGTAAATATTTCCTCAATAAAAAAGGAATGCAAGATATCACTAGAGTGCAACAAAAGTTATATTAAATTGTTTTCAGGTCCAACATACTAGTGATATGGCTGGGTTTTATTCATTGGGTTATGGTTTAAATGTGTCCTTTCCATCATAAAGCAGTAAAGTTATGATTAAGCATTCACTAGAAACACTTATGAGAGAAAGACAGACTAAATGGGGCCATGTAGTCAAATAAAAAGGGATAAATTGAAGGAGAAGACCCTACACACTTCATGTAAAAGCTAATAACCATCCTCTAGGAACAATACTAAATCAACCATCCAAAGGAGAGGTAGTAGCTCTGTAGAATAAAATCCACCTGCACTGTTATGATAGAAACAACACATAGCTACATACCTTTAGAGGAAAGGATTCATGCTATTTTCATAAAAGCAGAATTGAGATTTATTATTTTTTCTTTCTTTGTGTCTATTTGAGACAGGGTGGTATCTCTCTAGTCTCAGCTGTCCTGGAACTCACTTTGTAGGCCAGGCTGGCCTTGAACTGGCAGAGATCTACTACTTCTGCTTCCCTAGTACTGGAACTAAAGACATGCATCACCATGCCCAGTGGGATTTATTTTCAAAAGCACATACAAAAAATGGCATATACAATAGATCCAGTTAGTATGATAATGATCTTGGAACTTGCAACAGAAATTACTTATACTTCATATGGATTAACGGCCTGTTTATTTTTATTTTATTTTTATTTTTTTGTTCTTTTTGAGACAGGGTCTCTCTGTAGCCCCAGCTGTCCTGCAACTTGCTCTGTAGATCAGGATGGCCTTGAACTCACAAAGATCTGCCTTCCTAGCCTGAGTGCTAGGACTAAAGGCATGTGCTACCACAACTGTCTCCAGCCAGTTTATTTATAAGGCAAAATCAGTCCTCTGAACTAGCAGGACACAGTGATACTCTTTTAAATATTATCAAAATAATTTCTTTAGCTAATTAATTTTTATTTATTTATTTATTTATTTATTTATTTTTAAATTAGTTTTTATTGATGCTTTGTGCATTTCTTACATTTTTCCAATTCAGTTCAGGCTTATTTCCCTTTCCCTCCCCCCCACCCCCACCCCATCCCAGATCATGCATTCTGCCATAACTGTCCTGCATCTTTCTCTCAGTTTTTTTTTTTCATTTTTAGCTATAAGTGATAATCCTTGAGTACGAGCATC
>VZQC01009923.1:4309824-4320188 GCA_009823505.1 Rhizomys pruinosus
CCCCCCATAGAACAAGGAGAAATATGACGATGATGAGGTCGTTCCCCAACTGTAAATTGGAGACAACTATTGTAGAGGTAATCTCTTATAAAACCGGTAAAACTGCTTTCTTTAATTGACTACTAGACATGGGAACTGTGGAAGGGATTACTCTCTGTTCAGAACCAAATATAATACTAAAGTCCTAGGGCTATGCACTCAGGCAAAATATATTAATACAGGAGCTCTGACATCAGCAATGGATTGTTCTACCAGGTGGATGTTGGCCAGGGGATCCAAGGCCCCACAAAAGGTAAGGGCTCCTTGCCTCTAAGTTGGGATACCTACAGGAGGAGAGGCAATAAGACCCTGCTGCCGAAGACCTGATGTTAACATGGGAGGGATGTATTGAGCTAATTAATTTTTACAGGTGGCTAAATGATTATAATAATTTTTGTTTTTGGTCCATTTTAAAATGTCAAACAATAAGTAATATTATTTAATACAAAGCCTGACTTAAAAATGCTTCAATATGCCAGGTGTGGTGGCACATGCTTGTAATTACAGCATTCAGGAGGCAGAGGCAGGCAGATTTCTGTGAGTTCAAAGCCAGCCTGGTCTACATAGCAAGTTTCAGGAGAGCTGGGGCTACAGGGAGACCCTTATAAACACCAAAAAAGCTTCGATATTTTAAGGTTCTTTTCCCTTTTATTTTCTCTTATTTTCCTTCCTTTCTTCTCTCTCTTTCTCTCTTTTTGAGACAGAGTATAGCCCTATCTTCCCTGGAATATGTTATATGTACCAGACTGCTCTTGATCTCTCCTATCTCCCATATCTGCCTTCTGAGTGCTGGTTTTAAAGACATGCACCACTGTTTCCTTCAATATTTCTATTTGATAAATAAACAAAAATGCATATACATAAAATAAAAATAAATTAAAAATGGTCTCCATCTGTTGTAAAAAGAAGCTTTTATGATGGGAGGTAAATGATAGAGTTTACCTGTAAAAAAAAAAAAGGATACACATTTAGAATAAAGTAAGAATGGTGGCTGTTCCTGCAGAAGACTCAGGTTTGAGTTCCTTCACTCACATCTGGCTTACAACTGTCTGTAACTTAAGTTCCAGGCCATCCATTGCCCTCTCTGGTCTCCACAGGCACTGGATGAAAGTTATGTACATGCAGACATAACATCCATAGACATAAAATAATTAAATAAATAAATTTAAATTAATGTAAGAAATTATGTTGGTCTATGGATGTGGGAAACATCGGTTTTTCTCTTGGACCTATGACCTTTCCAGCCATGTGACCTTTCCAGCCATGTGTACTTGGATATGCAAACCTTTGTCTCCCAAGTCTCAAGAATCATCCACAAAGAGGAAGCAGAAAGATTGTAATAGCCAGAAAGGGTGGATGAACACAGAGAAGCAGAGTCTTCCAGATAGTTGGTTAGGTTCTCATATAAAGTCACAACAATGGTGACAGCATGCACAAATTCCATGCATGCTCATATCAGACAAAATCCCAGCTGTGACATGTGAAAGTGATTAAAATATCCTAACCCTAACTATGAAATTTTAAACAATTGATGTCTGCTGGTAGGGGGGAAAGATGGTTTTCTTCAGTATTGGGACACTTGGTGGAACCAGTGCTTAGATCCACACTGAAGATCAGACTCTGTAGAATATGTCATATACCTGAGAAAGTACATCAGTTTGTGTGGGGTGTGGAAAGAAAAGTGGATCTAAAATGTCATCAAAATGTAAAATATGAAAATTACAAAATTCAACTAGTATTTAACAAAAATTAAATAAATAAATATAATTTAACTCAGGAGGAACTTAAAATGGCTTGTCTCTCCAGAATGAAGGTTCAAGAGAGCCATCAGTGACAAGAACCACGGCCATATATAATGCTTTCTGAATATACATGGGATACAGATTGTGTAGGCATAGAATGATAGAATGATATCAAAAGAGATAGAGAGATCTGATATACTTTAGATAGTTAAATTTAGATGTTAACTATTTGATTTGGAAGCCATGTACTATGACCTGAAATTCCCTGAATATGCAACATCTGTGCTGAGAATCTGCAAGCTGATTGACTGATGAGGTCTTTGTGACTGTGGAGATGTTGAAAATTGCAGCTCAAAAGCCCAAATTATCTTGAACTCTTTTTAGTCCCTTTAATAGTCATTTATCAACATTCTCTGTTTCTGCATTAATATCTTTATGATTATACATAAAATGTTTAGACTGTAATGACTTAGAAGACCATGAGTTACTACCAACTTAAAACTTACAAATGTCTTTGGTTGTAATCTGAAACTTAGAGTTGAGATTTTTCTGCTTTGATTTAGCTTACCTACATAGCAGTCACAGTAGTGTGTTTCATAAATGCATTGATTAAGCTCCTTTGGTTGGAGATTATAGAAGTTCATGTAACCCTTTCCATATTGAAATTTATTTTTCAGGGCAACCTGATTCAGTGTTCTTTGATTATGGACAGCCAGATTTGCTTAAAAAAGTATCTCACACTTTTTGTAAGAGCAGGTTTGTTTAGTGTTAGAAGTAAACTAGGTTTTCCTCTGCAATACTAATGGGGTTCATCCAATCAGAGAGTAGTAATTGGTAATCTCAATATAAACTTGATTAGATTTAGAATCACTATGAAATACATTTCTGGGTATCTAGAAGGGTGATTCCAGAAAGCTTTAGCTGAGCAGGGATGATGTCACCTGTGTGGGTATGGCATCATCAATGGGCTGGGCCTGAGGTTTGAAAAAAGATAAAAAAAAAGTAAACCAAATAGAAGACATGCTTTCTCTGCTTCTTAGCAGCAAATATAAGTGACCAGTTCCTGAAGCCATGACTTTCCTACAAGGTACCTTCAACCTGACCGCAAATAATTTCTTCATTTTCAATGGCTGTTGTCAGATATTTTGTTGCCAGAATAAGAAAAATAACCAATATAGGTGCTTTAAAAGAAGGGCATGAAATTGTTTCAGAATTAAAAACAACCCTTTGTTAAATCCCACTGTGGTTTTAGTCAAGAAGTTTGAACCCATTTTAAAAAATAAAATCACTCATTTATTTGACAAACACCTAGGAAAACAAATAGAATAAACACTAAGTAATATATTGAGATCTCTGAGTCACCAAGATTCACAAGTTGGTAATACTTCAATTATGGTTATGATTACATAGGACTCTCTCTTGCTTTTGCTCTCGCTCTCTTTCAACACACGAACATACATGAGAAAGAGAGAGACAGAGAGAGACAGAGAAGATGTGAAAAAGGGAGATTCATTGAGAACCATAAGGTAAGCAAGGTTGGGAATGGGGGAATACAAGAAATTAATAAGTGAGAAAATCATCAAAGTAGGTGGAGTTTCTCAAAATAAAAACAATCAATGTTAATAGACAAAAATAATGCTTCAAAAGTTCAGTAGCCAAATGTTTCACTATTCATTTTAGACAATACTATGTTGTGGTTAAAAAAAAAATCCTGGTGCTAGAGAGTGGCTCAGTGGTTAAGATCCCCAATTGCTCTTACAGAAGACTGGGGTTAGATTCCCAGCACCCACATGGCAGCTAAGAACCATCTTTGACTCCAGCTCCAGGGGAATCTGACTCCCTCTTTTGAGCTCTGCAGCATTGCATGACATGGATGCACCAACTTACATGCAGACAGTATACTCATACACATAAAATAATAATAATAATAATAATAATAATAATAATAATAATAAATCCCTATATCTCAGTGACTTTATGTGATGTAAGCTCCTGTCCTGTTGTCCAGCATACTTTGTAAATGGGGAGGGCCTCTACTAGGTTCAGGAATTGTTTATCTTTCTGCGAGTTCACATATTCTCAGGGAAACAATGCAGGACACTCTTAATTTGTGTAGCAAAGTTAAAGTAAATTGTTAGTAATTGCAGAAACTGTTCTAAATTGTAAACTAAACTAGTTTCTTCAGAAATCTTAGTAACTTAATAGATCATGTGATAAAATCTCAATCCAAGTGGTGGAATACTGGAATCTTTCCTGAAGAAATATATGGAATTTTGAATCAGTCTAGCCCTAACCTATTAATTTTTTTTAATTATTTATTTTTGTATGTGTATGAGTGTACTGTCTGCATGCAGGTCTGTGCACCCGTGTCGTGCAGTGCCACAGAGGTCAGAAGAGGGTGTCGGATTCCCCTGGAACTGGAGTTACATACGGTTCTCAGCCGCCATGTGGGTGCTGGGGATCGAACCTGGGTCCTCTGCAAGAGCAGTCGGTGCTCTTAACCCCTAGGCCATCTCTCCAGCCCCCAACCTGTTCATTTTTAATGTATTAACATTCTAGAAATGTCAGCTAGAACAGCTGAGGGATTAGGATTGTACAGAGTCAACTGATAAATTATACATGTAGACAGAAGACTACTGTAGTAATCCTTAATGCACAGTGGTAAATGTGTAGCCACAAGAGGAAGGTGGGGGAGATTACTCTACCAGATTTGAAACTACATTACAGAGCAATAGTCATAAAACAGCATGATATTGGAATAAAAATAGGTCTGTGCCACTGTAGATCAGTGGAACAAAATTGAAGACCCAAACTTGAGTACATACAATTTCAACCACCTGATATTTGACAAAGGGAACAAGAACAATCAATAGAGGAAAGGCAGTATCCTCAGCAAATGGTATTGGCAAAACTGGATCATCCTACCTTTCACCTTTCACAAAAGTCAACTATAAATGAATCAAAGATCTCAAGGTGAAACTAAAAATCTGAAAATGTTAGAAGAAAATATTGGTGGTAACCTACAAGATATAGATATAGGAAAAGAGGTTCTAAATCAGACAGCAGCTGGGAAGGAAATAAAGTCAATAATCAACAAATGGGACCCCATTAAACTAAAGAGATTCTGTATAGCCAAAGAAATAATGAAAGAAGTGAAGAGAAACCTCACCCACTGAAAATCTGAGCCAGTGATATATCCGACAGAGGTTTAATACCCAGAGTATAAAAATTTCTTCAAATACCAAATGAACAAACAAATACGTGACCAAATTAAAAGATGGGCTAAATATCTGAACAGAGACTTCTCAGGAAAAAAGTAAAGATGAAAAAGAAACATCTTAAAGCTACATGCACATCTATATTTATAGCAGCTCTTTTCACAATAGTGAAGAGTTGGAACCAATTCAAATGCCCCTCAGCTGATGACTGGATAACAAAAATGTGGTGTATCAACACAATGGAATTCTATGCAGTGGTTAAGAAAGATGACATCATGAACTTTGGAGGTAAAAGGATGGAACTCGAAGGCAATATGCTATGTGAAGCAACACAGTCTTAAAAAACAAACGGGGAATTTTTTCCCTCATTTGTGGATGCTAGTACCAAATCCCCCAATTGAAACAAAACTGGAACCATGTTGTTGTTATATTTCTTTCTATCTGAAAGCAACTGTGATGTTATAATGTGAATATCTTAAAGAGTCCTAGAATTAACTTGCCACTTACTTTCAGACATATTAATTAATGTACATGGTTGGAAGGTATAGATTCATATTTTAAGTTAATATAAAATTAAAAGAAAAAATATGAACCCCTGAGCAACAAAAAAACAAGTGACTTCTGGATGTTGAACCCATCTTTGTCAGATGGGTCACTGGTGACGAATTCTACTCAGGACTTAACATGTATGGCAGAATGCATGAACCCTGATGAGGGGGGTACAGATGGGAGAACAAGTCTAAATTTGATTAAGAAATCTTGTATGAAATGTACAAAAGCTCAATAAAAATTAAGGAGAAAAAAGGTTCAACATCATTAATAAATAAGGAAATACAACTTAAAACCACTTTAATATTTCATCTTACCCCTGTAAGTCTTGTCATGATCAAGATAAACAAATAATACCAAATGCTGGAGAGTTTGTGGGCAAAGGGGAACACTCATCCACTGCTGGTGGGGTTGAAAACTCATGCCACCCCCATGGAAAGCAGTGTGGAGAACTTTTATAAGACTAATAATGTACCTACATTTTGATGCAGTCACACAACTCTTGGGTCTATACCCAGAGAATTCACCCTGTTGCAGAGATACATGCACATCCATGTTTATCACTGCTCTTTTCACAACAGTAAAGATATAAAAGCACTCTAAGTGTCCCTCAACTGATGAGTGGAAAGTTTAAATGTGGGATATTTACACAATGGAGTTCTTTTTATTTATTTAATTTTTTATTTTATTATTTTTTTATCGATGCTTTGTGTATTTCATACATCATTTTCCAATTCAGTTCAGGCATATTTCCCCTTCCCTTTCCCCCATCCCACCCCACCCCATGCCAGATCATGCATTCTGCCATAACTGTCCTGCATCTTTCTCTCAGTTTTTTTCATTTTTTAACAATAAGTGATAATTTATGAGTACAAGCATCCTTCATGCAAAACCAACTTGCAAGCAGTTGTGTCCAAACCCACACAGCCCCTTGGTCCCACCATCCAGAAGGGGGGGCTTGCATGTTCAATCAAGTTGATCAAATGAGTGTCCAGGTTACATTGTGCAGTTTCACCATTCACCCCAATCACAGCCCTTACATTCTACCATGCCCCCTCTTCCGCAGATTGTTCCCTAGGCTTAGAAAAGGGGCACAGGTGGATGAGAAGCAAAACAGTCTACTTTCTCTGGAGCTGCTGTCTTGGTCTCTGGTCAATTCTGGCTATTTTGTTTCATGGCTGACAGTTTGTCCAGGCATAACCTTTTGATCCTACTAATGAAGCACAAGCAATTAGATATATAGGTATTTAAACAGTATTAATTGTTATCGCAGGTTACTTTGGTATAGACACAGATGTTTGGATGGTATGTTAATCCATGAATTACATTTTTTTTCTGTTAAATATGATAGGGTCTTACTGTGGCTTATAACATCTCCTGACCATTAGAGGGTGCAAGATTGTGGCATCAGCCGTGGGTTATTCCTCCAAGGAGAGAGCCAACAGCCAATTAGATTTGGGATATACAGGCATATGGTTGCCTCTGCTGCACAGTATTTCCAGGCAGGTGAGGTGTAGCTGGTGCTGACAGAGGAGTCTTCCTTGACTCAAGGAGACCCATATTTGCTTTATTGGCTTAGTGGCCTTTAGTAACACTCTCTGGTATTCCAGAGACCATCTGTACACTTGCATGTGTGGTCTCAATACATCTTTCCCATGTTAACATTAGGTCTTCAACAGCAGGGCCTTATCGCCTCTCTTCTTGCAGGTATCCCAGTTTAGAGGCAAGGAGCCTTTACCTTTTGTGGGGGCTTGGAACCCCTGGCCAACATTTCCTTGGTAGAATAATCCATTGCTGATGTCAGAGCTCCTGCATTAATATATTTTGCTTAAGTGCATAGCTTAAGGAGACTTTAGTAGTATATTTGGTTCTGAATAGTGAATAATCCTTTTCACAGTTCCTACGTTTATTAGTCAATTCAAGAAGGCAGTTTTACTGGTTTAGTTCTATGCAGCAGTAAAGAAAGAGGGCATCATGAGACTTGCATGTAAGAGGGTGGAGCTAGAAGCTGTTATGCTAAGTGAAGTAACACAGACTCAGAAAAACAAACAAGAGATGTTGACTTCATTTGTAGAACCTAGAACAAAATCTCTGTATGTAAGTATATACTATGATTTAACTACAGGAACCAGGAGAATGCAAATGATGGAGGAGGGAAAAGGGAGATAGGAAACCTGAGAGAGAATGCTAGTAGGTGACAGGTGTTATTGTGAGGAATGGATAAAATCAGGGTGATATGAATGGGGAGGGAGTGGAAGGGTTATAGAAGGAAAGGGGGTATAAAAGGTAAAAAATAAGCCCGTTTCAGCATGCTTATGAATTACTTAAGTGATACTTTTTATGTGAATACCGAAAATAATATAAGGGACCAAGACCAAACCCAACAGGCCTTAAGGCCTATCTCTGGTATCTGGCTTGTATTAGAGTTACAAATTCCAAATAGTTTCCACAGTCCTGCTTCTGTGTCCTCACCTGGCCTCTCACTGTCTGCATTTGCTCACTGTCTGTTACTTTCCACAGTGGATGCTCCAACTTCTTGTGGTCTCCCATTTTCCTAGGACTCCACTGAAGCAGAAGCTTCATTCCTGAAATTCTATAAACCATCTTCTCAGAGGCTGCATGCAGGATATCTGACCACATTTTGTACTGTCTGTCTTTCAAAGATTGCTTTGAAAATGAATTTGTTTTATTCATGTCCGAAACTGCAGCCTCATTTGTACTAAGCTCTGCTATCATCAGGAATAACTGTGAGACAAGTTGGAGCATGGATGTTGTGGCCTTTGGATATCATGGCAGATAAACCTTGAAGGACAAATAATGGGAAAATAATATCCTCTGCAACTTTATGTGAGCAGGATGCCTTGGAAGTGGTCTTTTAAGGGCTTGTTGCTTACATACATTTTCACTTTTAGAAATTTGAGCCTAGGATGCATGTGTTCTTGCTTCTTCCTTAGATAGCCTCTCTGCAGTTCTTATAGTCTCCTAGTGCAAAGTAAATGGTACTTATCTCTTTGATAGTTATATACTCCTTGCCAACAACTCAACATAAAACATGACCAAACTGAATTTTTTCAGTGTTCCTGTTCTGTGTTTTGCTTTTAATCTTTGCTAAAAACCTCAATAAACATAGCCAGCAACACCAATACCACAGCCCAAATCCTTAGCTACAGTTTTAAGTTTCTTGTCTACTACTATTTATTTCCACATTTTAAGTACAACTTTTTAAAATTTTATTTATTTTTGTATGTGTATGAATATACTGTCTGCATGTAGGTTTGTGCATTCATGTCCTGTAATGCCACAGAGGTCAGAAGAGGGTCTCAGATTCCTCTGGAACTGGAGTTCCCCTAGAATTGGAGTTACAGATGGTTCTTAGCTCCCACCATGTGGGTGCTGGGGATCGAACCCAGGTCCTCTACAAGAGTAGTCGGTGCTCTTAACCACTAGGCTATCTCTCCAGCCCCTTAAGTGCAACTTTTAACAAGGCCAAAGAGCATGGACAAAATATGAAGAAATTCCTTACCACAATAGTAAGAAAGGACGCAAGTTCCCAGAAACACACACACCACACACACACACACAGAAACACACACACACACTTACTTGTTTCCATCTGAAGACTCATTAGCACAGAAATGATTGTCCTCATTATTATTGTAATTCTCTTTTGAACTTCTGTCAGAACTCCTCATTAACCTCTCTTTGGAACGTTCTATCTTTTCTCTATCCTTACTTTCCAAACTTTTTCAGTGTCCTCACAGTTTAAAAAGCTTTTGGTATGTATCATCTGATGTCACTACACCCTTACTTTGGTTTTAATTTTTATTTACTAGTTAGTATTTTGATGCCTGACAAATAGCTCATTTTGTTCAGCATAGTAAGAGAAATGATTGATGTTTGTTCATGGTTTCAAAGGTGTCATTTAATGGTTGACTAGCTCAATATTTTGGCATATTAGCATAGAATATGTAGACAAACAGTGTAGGTCACCTGATGGTACATGAGAAGCAGAGAAATAGATAGAACAAGTGTGGTCAGAGATTTATTCTTCAAAGCTATCTCCTAGTGACCTGATTCCCTCAGCTAGGCCTGATTCCTAGTTTCTGACAGGTTGTTAGAAATAACACCAAGGAAGTATTAATCTAACAACAATTATTTAATCCACTGACAAGATGTGGAAAAGTGTAGTTATAAGGTGTGATCTGAGGACACTTTTTATTTTACTCCCTGACCTGATATTGCAAATTGTCAAATTGTTTCTTATTAAGACCTGTAAAACTCAGTGTTGCCATGATGTTTTCTACAAATTTTATTGTTAAAATAGAATCACTAACATTGTAACAAATATTGTGTTCTTTTGACATATATGACTATAACCTCTAGTTATGAGTTAGCATGACAGGGAGAAGAATCTATGCCTTCAAAAATATCTCTGATAAATTGAGGGAAATATATATCTCTATATAAATCTATGTGTATATTTTGTAGCATTCATGAAGAATTTCTACACAATTATGTATCTAGTTATAGAGACTAAAAACAAGGCATATATCCATGACCATTTGGATTAATATTATGTGAGAAGGGGAAACTTCATTGTATAGAGTCAGCTGCAGAAGAAAAGTTGTAACTAGCTTCATTTAAAAGTAAAATTCTTTACCATTTGTGGGGGCTTGGATCCCCTGGCCAACATCTCCTTGGTAGAATAATCCATTGTTGATGTCAGAGCTCCTGTATTAATATATTTTGTTTAAGTGCATAGCTTAAGGAGACTTTAGCATTATATTTGGTTCTGAATAGAGAATAATCCTTTTCA
>VZQC01009923.1:4322522-4442529 GCA_009823505.1 Rhizomys pruinosus
TTATCAAATCTAGACCCGTGTCCCCCACCCTATCCCCCCCATCCCACCAGAGCTCATGCATTCTTCCAAACATGGTTTTTATCTCTTTCTCAGTATTTCTCAATATTCTCCATGTAGCAGTTGACTGTTTTGAGCAGAAATTCACCGTTTCAGTCAGTTCTTTGATGCAATACTTTCTGTTGTTGTTGTTGTTATTGTTGTTGTTTTCAATATGCATCACTCCCAACTGCTAGGACAAGAGCTCAAGGGGCCGTGCACAAAAAATACTTACAACTAGGTAATTGGCATTAGCATCCACAGATGAGGGATACCATTTATCATTTGTTTTTCTGGGACTGTGTTACTTCACTCAGCATGATGTCCTCTAGCTCCAGCCATTTTCCTGCAAAGCTCATGATGTCATCTTTTTATTTATTTATTTATTTTTTATTTTTATTTTTTTATTTTCTATGTGTATGAATGTACTATCTATCTAGGTTTGTGTACCCGTGTCGTGCAATGCTGCGGAGGTCAGAAGAGGGTGTCGGATTCCCCTGGAACTGGAGTTCTCCTGGAATTGGAGTTACAGATGGCTCTCAGCCACCATGTGGGTGCTGGGGATCAAACTTGGGTCCTCTGCAAGAGCAATCGGAACTTTTAACTGCTAGGCCATCTGTCCAGCCCATAATCTTTTTTTACTGCTGCATAGAACTCCAATGTGTAGATGTACCATATTTTCTCTATCCACTCATCAGTTGAGGTTGCATTTGGGTTGGTTCCAGCTGAAATAAACATGGCTGTGCATGTATCTCTGCAGTGGGGTGAGTCTTGAGGGTACATGCCTAGGAGTGGTATGGCTGGGTCGGGTGGCAAGTTCATTCCAAGTCTTCCAAGAGTTCTCCACACTGCTTTCCATAGTGGCTGTATGAGTTTACATTCCCACCAGCAGTGGATCAGTGATCCCCTTTCCCCACAACCTCTCCAGCACTTGTTATCATTATTTTCGTATGTGTATGAATGTACTGTTTGCATGTAGGTCTGTGCACCCGTGCTGTGCAATGCCGCGGAGGTCAGAAGAGGTTGTCAGATTCCCCTGGAACTGGAGTTCTCCTGGAATTGGAGTTACAGATGGCTCTTAGCCGCCATGTGGGTGCTGGGGACCGAACCCAGGTCCTCTGCAAGAGCAGTTGGCGCTCTCAACTGCTAGGCCATCTCTCCAGTCCCTGAACACTTCTTAAGGTGTTTCTCAGCCATCTCTAACTCCTCACTTGTGAAGTCTCTTTTCAGCTCTTTGCTCCATCTATTGAGTGTGTCATTTGTTCTCTTTCTTCTTTGTTTTTTGAGTAGTTTATATAACCTGGAAATCAATGCTTTGTCAGATGTTTCTGTGGTGAAGGTTTCCTCCCATTCTGTGGGATTTCTCTTCACTTCCTTGATTGTTTCTTTTGATGTACAGAAGCTTTTGAGTTTAATGAGGTCCCATATGTCAATTGCTGACCTTAATTCTTGCGTAGCTGCTGTCTGATTTAGGAAGTCTTTTCCTATGCCTATGTCTTGTAGTCTGCTGCAAACTTTTTCTTCTATTACCTTCAGAGTTTGGGGTTTCATGTTGAGGTCTTTGATCTATCTGGACTTGACTTTTGTACAGGGCGAGAGGAAGGGATTTAATTTCATTCGTCTACAAGTGGTGATCCAGTTTTGCCAACACCACTTGCTGAAGATGCTGTCTTTTCTCCATTGTGGCTTCTTGGCCCCCTTGTCAAATATGAGATGGCTGAAATTGTATGTGCTCAGGTTTGGATCTTCGTTTTTTTTTTCCATTGGTCAACAGGTCTGTTTTTGTGCCAGTACCAGGCTGTTTTTATGACTATAGCCCTGTAGTATAGTTTGAAGTCTAGTATAGAGATCACCCCTGTGTAGCTCTTTTTTTAAGGGTTTAAATTTTTGCTGTAGAGATCTTTGGTGTCTTTGGTTAGGTTTGTTCCTAGGTATTTTATTGTTTTTGAGGCTATTGTGAGTGGGAATTTCTCCTTGAATTCTTTCTCCAGTTGCTTGTTGTTGTTGTAAAGAAGGTTGTTGGTGTAAAGAAAGGCCATTGATTTTTTTAGGTTAATTTTGTATCCTGCCACTTTGCTGAAGCTGTTAATCGATTCTAGGAATTTTCTGGTGGAGTTTTTAGCATCCCTTAAGTAAACAATCATATCATCAGCAAATAGGCATAGCTTGACTTCTTCTTTTCCAATTAGTACTCCTTTAATTTCCTTTTCTTGCCTTATTGCTCTAGCAAGTGTTTCAAGCACTATATTGAAGAGGAGCGGTGACAGGGGGCAGCCTTGCCGAATTCCTACCTTTAAAGCGAATGTTTCTGTCATTTCCCCATTGGTTCGTATACTTTTTACAAAGGAAAGATAATGATATTTGGGCCAGAGTAAAAGTAAATATGAAAAACATATCTTTAGCTCAATTTCTTCTGCAAATCAAATAAAAATATAACTTTTGAAAAGCAAAATGTAAAGAAAACACTGTCGACAATGGTCAATTTAAGGCTCCAACAGATTTCAACTATTAGATAACTCGTTTGCCACAATAAAATACATTATTAATGTTTTCTAACTACTAAATATGAAAAAGAACTTCTTAGTTATGTTTTGACTGTAGAGATGCCTCAGCAGTTAAGAGCACTGGCTATTCTTGCAGAAGACCCAGGTTAGAAACCAGCACCTACATGGTAGGTAATAACCATGCCTAACAGTAAAACCAGGGGTTCTGGGGCTCTTTTCTGCCTTCTTCAGCACTACATGACAGGGTGCACTTTTGCTCAAGCAGATTATACACATAAAATAAAAATGAATATATAAAAAAATTAAAAAAACAAAGTTACATTTGTTGTAGATTTATGTAATATGAAATTCAGTTTTGTTTTGTACTTAACTTTCTATAATTAACGAAGTACAAAATGATTTCTGCACACATCAGTAGCTGAAAAACAAAGAAGAATTTGTTTAGAGAGGAGTTTCTATTGACACGGTGTACAAACTTCTCCTGCAAGTCTAGTTCCCTGATTTGGCTACATAACAGAGCTATCCAGTTCTTGCTATGACAAGGGCAAAATAAATAAAGAGTAAAATGTTTTTATCTGGATAGAAAGCAAAGCAAAGCAAAACAAAAACATACGCTTGCATTGTTTTGCATATCAAATTATGAAAATAGTCATTATGTGTATAGAGTGGTTTTTTTTTCACTCCGTGATATGCCGGGAAAAATCTTCAAGAGAAACAAGAAAGGATAGGAAGGCTAAACCACACTGCTCATGGCTTTTTCTGTGACCTTGATCATGTCACTTAACCTCTTGGTGACTTAGCTTTTCCACCTGTAACACCGAGCAGTAATTGCCTCATTTATTCTGCACTCAATCGCTTGCCATTTGTATAAGCCTTGTTCAGCATCAAGGACATTTCTTCAAGGCTTCCTACTTCTCAGAGCCTGATGTCTGTATTTTATCATTTAAATAATGATTAATCTGATCACCATAAAAAATTCCAGAGAAAAATATAAGTGACTCTGCTCAGCAGAATAACAGCTGATAGTTCAGCCATTATGATAGACTCCTCACATTTTCCTTTGTGTAAAGTATTATAGACAAAATGAAAAACAAAGAAGAAGAAAGAATTTGTTTAGGCAGATATTTATTATTGGTTGTTTCTCTTGTTGTTTCTGTATTTTAATTCATTGCTTAAAGTAGGTTCAAATTCTTTGAATTTGGAATCAAAGCCATCAATGGATATTACACCATCTGTTGGCAGACACATTTTTATTGACTCTTTCCTTGGTGTTTACTCATGAGATCAAGTACTTACCTCACTCTCTTCCTTCAGAAGCATGCAAACAGATGTTCCACTTTACCCCCACATACCATCAGATCTGACTAACAATAGTAAAGTTCAAGTTGGTAAATCTTCTCTGCCCTGTGTTATATCTTCCAAATAATTTTGTCTCTCTAGTATCTTGACACTCCTGTTATCATTCAGTAAACACATTGATTAGTTGACAAAGAAGATTTCAGCTAAATTGAACATTTTGAGGATCAATTTAGCCACTGTCTCACTATGTGAAGAACTAATACAATTTTAAGCACATTTATTTTTCTCACATCCAGGATATTGGCCTAAACTGCACTTTTAAGCCAAAGCATAAAATATCCTTCAGTGATTTCTATCATGTTTCCTGTATAATTAAATCATAACTAACACCTATGATTATTACTCTGGGAGAGCCAAAGAATATGGATTTCATGTAATGCATCATTATAATTTCAGATAATTGTGACCTTTGTTTTGTATGTAAAAATGACCTAATGAAGTATTATTGATGGAAATTAATTTTGAAAGAAAATTTCAATAAAAGATAGATCCAATTAACAAGATTAGCATTATCCAACTTCACAAGACGTGATGAAACTTATATGTTGGGCAAATGAAAGACCAACATGATATATATTCCAACTGTATCATTTTAGTATTAAATATTTAGTGTAAAAACCCACAGGAGCATTTATATTGCTATTAAAGTGATTTCTATTTTGTTAAAATTGTTTAAAGCCATATAAAGAATGTTCAAATGAATTGCATGACAACATCAATCACTGTTTTCATTTTCTATGGTTCTATAGTCAGGGGCATTGCTAAAATATTATCCACATAGAAAAGGTCTCCTGTCTTGTTGGAATTCATTTCTCAACTTGATGCAATGGAAAAGGCAACTTGGGTTGCAGAATTCTATCCATCACTGGCCTGTGTTATGTCTCTGACTTATGTTGTTAATTGTTGAGGGCCCTAGGAAGACCCATCTGATTGTGGGTGCCACTCCTTGGAAGATGATCCTGGTTTCTTTAAGAGCACAGGCTGAGAAAACAGGCCAGAAGAACAAGGGAAGAAGCATCATTCCTCCCAGGTTTGTGCTTCAGGTTCTGTGTCCAGGTTCTTGTCTTACTTCTTTCAAGGGTGGGATGGGCTCTGGAATTGTAAGACACAAAAAGCTCTTTCCTCCCTAAGTTAATTTTGTCAGAGTATTTCACCATAGCCATAGAGAAACTAAAACATCTTTTCCCAAATCCCATAATTTATTTTATTGACTGTAAACCCTTATTATCTTTATTAATCTTTTTCATATATATTTATTTAAATTCAGCCCAGTAAAACATATTTTGCAGTTTTACTACTGCCATTTTTAATGGAGCATGAAACTCATACAATGTTTCTTCATATTAAATCTTTTATTAATTTTCCCTAGATTTTTACATTCTGTCCCCATGAGGTCCTTGCTACTTCTACCCTTTGGTCAATACCTTAAAGGATGTCATTTATTTAGGGTGTTAAGAGCCTCGGTTTGAAGTACTGTATTAAATATGCATGCTCGATGGCTTCAAATAATTTTAAAAATATGTCTGTATTATTAATCATACATTTAGATGAAACGGGTGATTAGTTCTTCTGTATAACATATTAGATAAGTAAAAGACATTTTTTACAGGTCATGGAAATTACGTAGTCTTCATTCAAATGACTGGTATAAAGGATAGCTGGAAAACTTGGCTCTGCTGGATCAAACAGAAATATCTGCACATACACAGTGAGTACAAACTAGTGAATGTTTTACACATGAGTCAAAATACCCAAGGGAACAATTATAAAATAACAGTCTAAGTCTACTTCCTGTGACTATAGCCAAAGATGCAATGCATTATATAGATAAACAAGTATTTAGATAACCCTAATGGGCATGGGGAAATGCAATATAGTGGGACAATTTGAAATCTTAGTGAGTTGTATAGACCAAATAAATAGAAAAAATATAAATCACTGATACAGTGGTGTTAGAGGTGGAAGTTTGCTGAAGAAATAAAAGCATTAATCTGGGAATAGTAATAATAATCATCAAATAATTTCTCATATCAAGTATTACAGTACCATGGAGATAGGTTTTTATGGTAGTTAGTTCTGCCTCAGTGTCATGAGAAGTTATATTTGATTCAACAGAGCACTTCCCAGGGTTCCAGTGGGAAAAACTTGCAAACCTCTATTAAAATGATTCAAGGAGAGTTTAACAGTGTGACTGTTTACAAAGAATTTTGTGGTTGAGGGTAATCATGAGAAGAAGTAAAATAATCTAGGATTAGTAAGTGTGGAACTGCAATTACAATTTAATCCCAGAAGTAAGGAGAAAGAGTGGCTGTACAAATGAGAGAGCTGTTGATATAGCCACCCTCGGTGAATAGCAACTTGGGATCAAGGGAAACAGCAAACTAAATAGAATAAGAAGCAAAAATACATAACACATCTTAATTCCTGTCTGATTTCCTGGGAGGGTTTTCTTTTATCCCAATCCAAGTCAAAGGCAGAAATATACAAAATATTCTGTCAGTTAAATTCTATGCAAAAAAGAGAAAATCCAATTTAGAGACATTCTACAAAATAACTAGCTGCTAATGTTCAAATTTGTGAATGCCATACCCAAGAAGGAAAGTTTCTGAAACGTGATCAATAAAAGTTAATACTCTCTTAGATGATATTGGAGTATAGGAAACAACATTAGATAGCTGAAAACACATGAATAAATTAATGGGTTTTAGTATGTAGCAGCATGCATTTATTAATTTCAAAATATGGAAAGTAATCTTGGAAATTTTGTTAGCAAAAATTGAACTAGTTATATTGCGGCATCCTGTACCTGCCAATTATCAAAATTTCTTTTTATGAACTATAGGGTAAGGGAGGAGGGATCAATAATGCTTAGCTGGTGTGAAACACCAGCAGGAAATGATTTAGTTCAAAATGCTACTGAAAATAATTCCAAATTTGTCCATTCATATAACTGAAGGTTATATAAAGAGAAATGGTGTCAGACAGGAGAAAACTCCCTTCTAGTTGTGGACTAGGGTAGTCCAAGAGACTCCCGGAAATTCCACTTCCATTTCCATAGCGCTTGATTGCCTCCCAGAACTTGAAGGTAAGACTTAATTATTGAGGACAGGACTTGGGATGATGGTACTGGTACTGCTGTGGAAATCACCTCCCTGAATACTAGCTCTCATAATTTTGGAGGACACTATGTAAGGTGATAAGGGTTACATCAATCAGTGGTTCAACCCTATCTGAAAGATAATGTATACACAAATCATCAATAAATGTATTTAAAGAAAAGAACAACAAATGCTGGCACAGTGAACTGCAGTAGCTGCACTTTTACCTTGGGGATAATCAACAGCTACCTAATTGGACTCAAAGTCCACTCAATGGGTAGGAGATAAAGTGTGTAACCACAGCCAAATAAACATGGTTGGAGTGGGCACAAATGTTAGAGAAAACCATAAACCTTTAACATCCCTGGACAAATATAATTTCTTACTAAGTGAAACATATGTATCCTAATATTTATAGACATGTATGCTAGTTACCACTCTTTGAGTTCAAGTCCAGCCTGATCTACAGAGTGAGTTCCAGGACAGCTGGGACTACAGGAAGACCCTGTCTCAAAAAGACCGAAAAAAAAAAAAAAAAAAAAAAGAAAAGAAAAGAAAAAGCTTCTTTTGCAATATACAGAGACTATTACAAAGCTCCACATCTGGTCACGCATACATAATAAATGTCTGTGGAGTGTCCAACCTTAAATGACATATATGTATATTAGTAGATATATATATAGTCTATTATTTACTATTATCCTATAACTGAACGTCTGTTATTCCTAAGACTCATAGAACATAGTGGAACAGGGATAGAGAGATTAATACTGCATCTCTTAACTCTCACTGACAAAGCTCCCTCATGTGATAGAGGGCAAATAACATCAAAGGCCAGAAATTGCCAAAGTTTAGAGAATAAGTCTGCAGAGTGTCCTTGGATAGGAATCCTATATTAAACTCCACATACATAGGTCTCAAGGACTATTGGAGGAGTGGGAATGCATAGATTTTAAAGGCCAGTGGAGGAGGTGTGTGACCATATGGAAGCACAGTGTTACAGCTCTAGGAACCTTGCTCATATGAAACTGCAGCAATGGTGTCAGTGTGCACAAGACCCATGCAGGGCACACAGAATGGGGGAAATGGTCAGCAGGACCCAAACTTAGCTGAAGAATTATTGTCAGCTGATTACTGCTGATCTTCTTTAAGGAGGTGACTCTGGATAGATTGGCTAGATACCTGGATAAACTTACATTGAGGGATGTCTGGGTACATTAACGTGACTTGATAGACTTTAATATAGAAGACAGAATGCATGAAATCCATTGGGGGAGGTGCTGTGGGAGGGGTACAAAGGTGACGAAGATTTTTAGAATAAAATACAGAAAAATTACATATAAATATATAAAAATTTAAAAGGTAATAAAGTTTGTTAAAACACCTTAAAAATAAAAAATGAAATTTCTATGAATTAAAATTCACATAAAATATTATTTTAGTAATTTTGATATTATTGTCACCCTAATTTTGTGAAATATTCTTCATTCTCATCTTGAAAGAATCAAACTACCTAAAAGGCAAGAATGTAAAATCTGAGGTTGATGGTACATGCCTATGACCCCTAGGCTGCAGATTAGAAACACCTGGATGTCAGAGTTCACTGTCAACGCAGCCTATCCAATCAACGAATTTGAAATTCACTGAGAGAATCTGTCTCAAAAAAAAAAGGCAGGTGAGGGAGTATGCATGTTCTTAAAGGGAGTGACTTTTGATAGGTTGACTAGACTCCAGTGGATGAATTTGCACTGAGGGACACCTGGATAGAAATGCTTGGCAGGATAGCACTAAATACATATGTCCTAATACAAAAATCTGGCGGGAGGTTTGTGGTGGGTGGGAATGGGGTCCAAATTTGATTAAGATATCCTATATAAAATGCACAAAATACAATAAAATATTAAAAATGAAAACAGAAAATAATTAAATCATTTTTAATTAAGAAATCATTAAGGCAGACGGTGGGTGAAGACGACACCCACCATTGACCTTTGAGCATCATCTGTTTATTGTGGATATGGAATATCTCAGGTTTTCCAGACTGGCTTCATGCTTCCCAGGTCATCAAGGGTTTGCTGAACTAACCTCTGACTTCTATCTCCACAGCACTATGACTGCATGTATGTGCTACCACACTCAGTTTTTGCAGAACTAGGTACCACCCACAAGACTTTGGGCATGCTATACATGTACTTTGCCAAATGATGCACATTCTTAGTCATACTCAAAATTTTGAAGAACATTTGTATAAAAATCAATCCAGACTTTGAAATAAGTTTTAATGTAAACAAACAAGCATAACCTTGACTTCTAGACATTCAGGAATGAAAATGGGTTATTCAACTGTCTTTCTCTACAACAAATACCTGAGATAAAAAGCAAGTTTTGTTTTGACTCAAAATTTCTAGTGTTCTCCTCAAGGGTTGATCAATCTTCTTGACTTGGGTCTGTGCAACTTTATATTCATGGAGGGGATGACATGGCACAAAGAGATGTATCACATTACATCCAAAAGAAGGCTGCATCAGGTTCCCAAAAACTGATCCAAAGTCTTGTACCTAGCTTTCTAACTTCTTAAACTTCTGTCATTTCCTAACATCTAAATGAGGTCAGAACATTCAACATGATGAGATGGGCCAGTAGGGGAAATTCATAATCTAAACCACAGCAAAAGCATTTGCAATATGAAAAACTTATGCATTTATTCAGTAATTATAAATAATATGTATACAAATATATCACTAATTTTGATGTTATAAATCATATATAATGATATATGGAGAGATTAGTTTATAAAAGCAATACAATTTTATCAATTGTATCCAAATATTTATATAACTACACTGAATATTTTTACTTTAATTTGAATTGATATCCCATTATCCATACACAAACTTAGAGAACTGTTAATGAATATCTTGCTGCATTTTGCAAGTCTGCTCTTCTGACTATCACAAATATTAAATAAATCAAATTGCACTACAAAACTAAAACACTTCATTGTGTTAAAGAGAATGATGATCATGATTATTCCAATAATAATATAAAAGTCATTAATCATGTTTCTGACACTTTAACTAATTTTAAGAGCTGTGGAGAGAATATATTTCAAATATCATGTAAATATTTATATGTGCACACATGTGGGCATATGTGTGTGTGTGTGTGTGTGTGTTTAAAGACAATGCAAGATCATTCAAACCTTCAAAAGACATATTTTCTGTGCATTTTAGTATGGTGCGGTTACCTGTGTATTTTATTGTGACACTGACAGTTAAAATATATGTTCTGCTATAGTGACACTTGAATTGCTTAACAAGTATCCTGGGAATTAGAGGCTATTCTTCAGTAGTTACACCCAGCTTTCTTGCCACACACATAATAGCTCCATACCTTCCAGATGAACACAGCATTAAGTAAATTGGATGTCAAATATGTCAATGTGTTGTAATTGCCAGTGACATTGTCATGTGGGCTCCAGAGAGAAAAGAAACACTTTGGAAAAAGAAACCAATACAGATCAAAAGCATGTAGAATGAAAACATTTTGTATTTTGTTTTTTGACTTAATATACTCTAATATTTCTATGCTTTAACAAATTGAAACATGATAAGGTTTCTATCAAACATAAAATTAGAGATAATCATTAATTCATAGACTCATAAAAACCAAGAGACACTGTAATTAAAATGGCTGAAACTTTGAAGACTTCATGAAAGAGAAATATACAAAAATAATGTGCCGGGCATGGTGGCGGCACATGCATTTTGGAGGCAGAGGCAGGCAGATCTTTGTGAGTTCAAGGCCAGCCTGGTCTACATGGTGAGTTCCAGAACAGCTGGGGCTATAGGGAGACCCTGTCTCAAAAAGACCCCAAAAAAGTAAAAATATTAAATAAAAAAAATATATAGCAAGGCCTGTTATTCATTTCACTTTTTTTATTGTTCCCTTGTTCTTAGTCATCTAAGACCAAATCTAACTTACACATGCTCTTGGCCAGAAATAAAATAATGCATTTTATACTATCTTTTACCGTCCATTGTGATTTTATATTAGCATCTCAGAAATGAAATATTAGGCAGATAATTTGATTGGCTTTCAGGGAATCTGCACAGTAGAAAAATTAATATTCTGTCCCTCTGCATAAAAGGTGGTCTGATAGTTAGAATTCCAGGATCAATTTTATACACAAAGATACTAAATAAAAAAATCATACTAGAATTCCATAAGAAATCAAGGCTTTATAATAATTTTAATATTTGCACATCTCTATAATTTCAAATCCATTTATTGAGGTAGGACATCCGTTGTCTGTGTTTTTCCTTATGTTTAATTAAATTTGATCATAAGAATAGCATAACCCAGGGGATAAGAAAACCCCTTTGGCATATGGTAAAATATTGCATAGGTGCTCAAAATTTCCTTATGTAAAATTTGAGTTCTCTGTTAGTCAAAACTTATATTTGCAATCTAACTTAATATGTGTAGAAGAATTCCCTTTACAAAGAAAGTAGGAAACCTAAAAGACAAGTTATAATTGTGCATTCTAATAAATAATATTGGATATTACACATAAAACTATTTCTAATATTATCAATTTGCAGAGGGGCACATTACAATTATCATAATCAGAATACAGTCTCTGATTTTCCTGAGGATAGCCAGTTGGGTGTACATTTACCTTAGAGCCTTGTTAGCTTAAAACAATGCTCATACACATTTAACTAGTATTTTACTTATTTTTTTCTGTCTCACCCTTCACTATTTTTTATTTCTTTTCTTTTCATAGGGAAACAGAAACAATAAAAAATGACAATAACAAAACAACCCAAAAAAAAAAAAAGAACAACAACAAAGGAAAAAATGGGGGAATTTCCATTTCTTATCATGGTAAAATAAAGAATCAATCTTCAGGGCTTGGTATGGTATATACTTCTCTTTTTTTCTGTTTTCCCTTCTCTCTTTTATTTCTTCTATCTCCTTTTTCTGCTCTTTTGGGTCTACTAGAAGGATACATGCTTACTGGTTAGTCCAGTTCTCAGGTGACAAAGTCGTTGTTTAATTTGGGGAGTTTTATCCTTAAACCGCCTAAGCAATTTCTAGCTCCTAGACCTAGATCTAAGGATTTTATGCCTGTTTAACATTATTTCATATAGCTTTATGCCCAAAATGTTACCCTCTGAGAAGGGTCACCCTAATCGCCAGAAGGGAATCAGGACACCAACCACTTTGACTCCTTCCATGCTTTAAAGGGATGCTGGGTGTGGCATCTGGCGTATCCCCCATTCAGGGGTCAATCTAAAGAAGCCCCCAAAGGACAACTATAGAGGGAAGAAAATCCTTGGCTGGTGCCTGTGAAAGCAAAACGAAGGCAGGAGTAGATAGCTACATGACCTAGGCAGGGGACCAGGGGAAGTACGAAGGTGATGAATTCAAATGTCCAGTTTCAAAGTCCATTAGAATTTCTTGACCAGGGGTTTCAAAGCTTCAATTTATTACATTTTTCCTTCTGTTCATTTGGCCATGATATCTGGTCTCAGGATCTGCTTTTCAGGTTTATTAATAGTCAGGATATGAGTCTCCACTTAGATAGTTGCTAGAAAGAAAGGAAATTTTATTATTGAGCATTAATTAACAGCAATAGTGGAATATTCCTTTGGCTGCAAGTGACCCTACCCTGTTAATCAAGGCCAAGATCTAAGGATATTATGCCTCTTTAACATTATTTTATATAGCTTTATGCCCAATATGTAGAGGAACAATTTTTCAGGCTTTTTAATTATTTATCTTTTTGTTATACTTTCTTTTGGGGGTGCTTAAGACCACAAAATTAGCCCAGATTAACCAAACTTTGTTTTCTCAAGGTCAGTTGGGGGTATGGTCTTCAGGGGGCAGATTTTATATGAGGGGGCACCTGGCTCCTTCTGATTATTTATTTATTTATTTATTTATTTATTTGATGTTTGTGTATTCCATACATCATTTTTCAATTCAGTTCAGGCATATTCCCCTTTGCCTTCCCTCCACCACACCCCACCCCATCCCAGATCATGCACTCTGCCATAACTGTCCTGTATCTTTCTCTCAGGAATTCTTTAGGAATTCACATTTTCCTCCATTAATTTTATATTAATCTAAAATATGAATACATACTCTCCACCCTTATACAGTAATTAGAGTCTGAAAATAATTGGTGGGTGGATTCTAGAGTTCATTGAGAGATTCACATTATAACAACATAGTTGTTCTCAGATAAACAGAAATATAATATGGTTCAGCTTGCCTTTCGTCTGGGGGATTTGTTATTAGCATCCATAAATGACGGAAACCATTCTCCGGTTGTCTTTCTGGGACTGTTACTTCACTTAGCATAATAGCTTCCAGCTCCATCCATTTACCTGCAAAGTTCATAATGCCATCTTAACCATTCCATCTACCAAGGACAAGGTCAGGTCTTGCTAGATAGACCAGGCTTCCCTTTGGAGCATGAGGTATCTTTCATGTTAAGCTTCCTTTTTATAGACTGGACACTGGCTATGGTTCTGTTAGTGGATCTCCAAGACCTCCCTGCACAGAAAACTGGGGACCCACAATTGCAGAACATTTTAAGAGATGCCCCCTAACAAAATCCCCCAGGGCCAATAGACCTCAGAGGGCAAGGAACAAAATTGTCCCTTAAATTCCTTGGCCAAATTAGAATGGCCCTTAGATATGGGCATTAAGTATCCAAAAAAGTGGATTCTAGAGCCTGTTGAGAGATCCACATTATAACAACATAGTTGCCTTTCGTCTGGGGAATTTGGTGTTAGCATCCACAAATGAAAGGAACCATTTTCCATTTGTCTTTCTGGGACTGATACTTCACTCAACATAATGGCTTCCAGCTCCATCCATTTACCTGCAAAGTTCATAATGCCAACTTTCTTTACTGCTGAATAGTACTCCACTGTGTAGATGTGTCACATTTTTGTCATCCACTCGTCTGTTGAGGGCATTTGGTTTGGTTCCAGCCCTTTGCTATTGTGAAGAGACGTGCAGTAAACATGGATGTGCATGTATCTTTTGGGGTAGGATGAGTCTTTTGGGTATATACCCAGGAGTGGTATGACTGGGTCAGGTGGTAGGTTCATTCTGAGTCTTTTAAGGGCTCTCCACACTGATTTCCATAGTGGTTGTACAAGTTTACATTCCCACCAGAAGTGGATGAATCTTTCCCCTTTCCCCACAACCTCTCCAGCATCTGTTGTCTTTTGTTTTCTTGACATTAGCTGGTCGTATTGGAGTTAGATGGTATCTGAGAGTGGTTTTAATTTGCATTTCCTTAATTATTAAGGATGTTGAGCACATTTAAAGATGTTTCTCATCCATCTGTACTTCCTCACTGGTGAAGACGTTGTTCAGCTCTTTACTCCATCTTTTGAGTAGCTCATTTGTTTTCTTCTTTGTTTTTTGAGTAGATTATATATTATTGAAGTTAATGCTCTGCCAGCTGTATCACTGGTAAAGATTTCCTCCCACTCTGTGGGTTTTCTCTTCACCTCCCATGAGCATTGGAGATCTTTCCATCTTTTGATATCATTTTCAATCTCCTTCTTCAGGGGTGTAAAAATTTTGTTGTAGATGTCTTTGGTATCTTTGGTTAGATTTGTTCCCAGGTATCTTATTACTTTTGAGGCTATTGTGAGTGGGAAGGTCTTCTTATATTCCTTCTCCACTTGTTTATTGTTGGTGTAAAGAAGGCTACTGATTTTTCTAGGTTAGTTTTGTAGCCTGACACTACTAAAACTCTCAATCATTTCTAGAAGTTTTCTGGTGGAGTTTTTAGCATCCCTTAGGTAAACTATCATATCATCTGCAAAAAGGGATAGCTCAACTTCTTCTTTTCTGATTAGTACTCCTTTAATTTCCTTCTCTTGTCTTATTGCCCTAGCCATCTTTACTTCACCATTTGTGAATTCTGTGTTCAGGTGTTTGATCCGTCTTTAGATTGGGTCATTTATTTTCTTGATCCTCTGTTTTTTGAGTAATTTATATACTCTGGATGATAAACTTTAGTAGGACTTATCACTGGTGAAGGTTTCCTCCCACTTTGGGGGTTTTCTCTTCACCTCTTTGATTATTTCACTGTACAGGAGCTTTTTTGAATTTTTTATTTTATATTTTTATGTGTATGAGTGTACTGTCTGCATGTAGGTTGGTGCATCCGTGTCATACAATGCCATGGAGGTCAGAGGAGGCCGTCAGATTCCCCAGGACCTGGAGTTAAAGACGGTTCTTAGCCACCATGTGGGTGATGGGAATCAAACCCGGATCCTCTGCAAGAGCAGTCTGTGTTCTTCACTGCTGAGCCATCTCTCCAGCCCCATACAGAAGCTTTTGAGTTTAATGATTTCCCACTTCTGGATTGTTGACCTTATTTCCTGCACAATTGCTGTCTGATTTTAAAAATCTTTTCCTACACCCATATTTTGTACATTACTGCTAACATTTTCTTCTATCATTTTCAAAGTTTCAGGATTCACATTGAGGTCTCTGATCCATTTAGTGTTGATTTTTGTACAGGGTGAAAGATAGGGGCTTAATTTTATTGTTCTACAAGTGGTGATCCAGTTTTTCAAGCACCATTTGATGAAGATGCTGTCTTTCCTCTATTGCGCCTTCTTGGCCCCTTTGTCAAACATGAGGTGCCTGAAATTGCATGTGTTCAAGTTTGGATCTTCAATTTTGTTCCATTGATCTATGGGTCTGTATTTGTGCCATTACCATGCTGTTTTTTATTATTATAGCCCTGTGATATAATTTGAAGTCCGGTATAATCTCCCTACATTGTTCTTTTGTCAGGGTTACTTTCACTATCTGGAAACTTTCACTTTTCCATATGGATATATATATATATATATATATATATATATATATATATATNATGCTCGATGGCTTCAAATAATTTTAAAAATATGTCTGTATTATTAATCATACATTTAGATGAAACGGGTGATTAGTTCTTCTGTATAACATATTAGATAAGTAAAAGACATTTTTTACAGGTCATGGAAATTACGTAGTCTTCATTCAAATGACTGGTATAAAGGATAGCTGGAAAACTTGGCTCTGCTGGATCAAACAGAAATATCTGCACATACACAGTGAGTACAAACTAGTGAATGTTTTACACATGAGTCAAAATACCCAAGGGAACAATTATAAAATAACAGTCTAAGTCTACTTCCTGTGACTATAGCCAAAGATGCAATGCATTATATAGATAAACAAGTATTTAGATAACCCTAATATGGGCAGGGGAGGAAATGCAAATATTAGTGGGACAAGGGAAATCGGCATGTTGAGTTGTAGACCCAAAGAAAGAGAAAGTAAAAAATATAACTCACGGCTTACAGGGTGGGTTGTGGAGATGGGGAGGTTGGCGGAAGAAAAGAAAAAGGCGAATTCGGGGAATAGTAAGAAGAATCATCAAATAATTTCTCATATCAAGTATTACAGTACCATGGAGATAGGTTTTTATGGTAGTTAGTTCTGCCTCAGTGTCATGAGAAGTTATATTTGATTCAACAGAGCACTTCCCAGGGTTCCAGTGGGAAAAACTTGCAAACCTCTATTAAAATGATTCAAGGAGAGTTTAACAGTGTGACTGTTTACAAAGAATTTTGTGGTTGAGGGTAATCATGAGAAGAAGTAAAATAATCTAGGATTAGTAAGTGTGGAACTGCAATTACAATTTAATCCCAGAAGTAAGGAGAAAGAGTGGCTGTACAAATGAGAGAGCTGTTGATATAGCCACCCTCGGTGAATAGCAACTTGGGATCAAGGGAAACAGCAAACTAAATAGAATAAGAAGCAAAAATACATAACACATCTTAATTCCTGTCTGATTTCCTGGGAGGGTTTTCTTTTATCCCAATCCAAGTCAAAGGCAGAAATATACAAAATATTCTTTGTCAGTTAAAGTTAAATTTCTATGCCAAACAAGAAGACAATCCAATTTAGGACCATTAACAAAAAACTAGCTTCTTCTCATGCCTAAGTTCAATCAAATTTGTGAATGCCATACCCAAGAAGGAAAGTTTCTGAAACGTGATCCATAAAAGTTAATACTCTCTTAGATGATATTGGAGTATAGGAAACAACATTAGATAGCTGATAAAACCACCATGAATAAATTAATGGTTTTAGTAGTAGCAGCATGCATTTATTAATTTCAAAATATGGAAAGTAATCTTGGAAATTTTGTTAGCAAAAATTGAACTAGTTATATTGCGGCATCCTGTACCTGCCAATTATCAAAATTTCTTTTTATGAACTATAGGGTAAGGGAGGAGGGATCAATAATGCTTAGCTGGTGTGAAAAACCAGGGGGAAATATATTAATTCAAAATGCTACTGAAAATAATTCCAAATTTGTCCATTCATATAACTGAAGGTTATATAAAGAGAAATGGTGTCAGACAGGATCACGAAAACTCCCTTCTAGTTGTGGACTAGTAGGCGTAGTCCAAGAGACTCCCGGAAATTCCACTTCCATTTCCATAGCGCTTGATTGCCTCCCAGAACTTGAAGGTAGAACTTATTGCTGAAGACAGGACTTGGGATGATGGATTACTTGTACTGCTGTGCGAAATCACCTCCCCTCTGACTACTAGCTCTCATAAGTTTGGAGGGACAAGGGACCCTATTGAAGGTGATAAAGGGTTACATCAATCAGTGGTTCAACCCTATCTGAAAGATAATGTATACACAAATCATCAATAAAGTATTTAAAAAAAAACCCAAATGCTTGCACAGTGAAACTGCAGTGGTGGCACTTTTACCTTGGGATAATCAACAGCTACCTATGTGACTCAAGTCCACTCAAGGGTAGGAGATAACGTGTGTAACCACAGCCAATAAACATGGGGAGTGGGCCACAAATTGTTAGAGAAACCATAAACCTTAACATCCCTGGACCAAATATTATTCTTTACTAAAGTGAAATGGAAACATATGTATCCTATATTTATAGACATGTCTGCTAGTTTCCCCACTCTTTGAGTTCAAGTCCAAGCCTGATATACAGAGTGAGTTCCAGGACAGCTGGGGACTACAGGGGGAAGTGGGGACCCTGTTCAAAAAGACCGAAAAAAAAAAAAAAAAAAAAAAAAAAAAGAAGAAAAGAAAAAAGAAAAGAAAAGCTTCTTTTGAATAACAGAGGACTATTCCAAAAGCCCCACCATCTGGTCACGGCATACCATTAATAAATTGTCTGTGGATGTCAACTTAAATGACATATATATATATTTATATATCTCTATCTATATATATATATATATAGCTCTTTTGCCTAAGGACTCATAGTATAACATAGTGGACCAGGGGGATCGAGAGATTAATACTGCAATCTTTCTTAAACTCTCACTGACCAAAGGCTCCCTATGTGCTAGCGGGCAAAAATACATCAAAGGCCAGAAAAATTCCAAAGTTTAAGATGGAAATAAGTCTTGCCCAGAGTAGAGTGTCCTTGGATAGGAATCCTATATTAAACTCCACATACATAGGTCTCAAGGACTATTGGAGGAGTGGGAATGCATAGATTTTAAAGGCCAGTGGAGGAGGTGTGTGACCATGGAAGGCACAGTGTTTTACAGCTCTAGGAACCTTGTTCATATGAAACACTGCAGCATGCAGCAATGGTGTCAGTCTTTCCGTGTGCACAAGACCCATGCAGGGCACACAGAATGGGGGAAGGAGGAAATGGTCACAGGCCCTAACCTTAGCTGAAGAATTATTGTCAGCTGATTACTGCTGATCTTCTTTAAGGAGGTGACTCTGGATAGATTGGCTAGATACCTGGATAAACTTTTAAACCCCCACAAAATTGGAGGATGTCGGGACATTACGTGCTTGATAGACTTTAATATAGAAGACAGAATGCATGAAATCCATTGTGGGGGGTTGCTGTGGGAGGGGTACAAAGGTGACGAAGATTTTTAGAATAAATACAGAAAAAAATTACAATAAAATATAAAAATTAAAAGGTAAAACGTTTGTTAAAACAACCTTAAAAAATAAAAAAAGAAAACTTTCTCTGAATTTAAAATTCACATAAAACTATTATTTTATTAAATTTTGAATTTTGTCACCCTAATTTTGTGAAATATTCTTCATTCTCATCTTGAAAGAATCAAACTACCTAAAAGGCAAGAATGTAAAATCTGAGGTTGATGGTTACTATGCCTATACCCCCCACCCCCCCCCTAGGCTGCAGCTTAGAAACACCTGGATGTCAGAGTTCACTGTCAACGCAGCCTATCCAATCAACGAATTTGAAATTCACTGAGAGAATCTGTCTCAAAAAAAACACGGCAGGTGAGGGGAGTATGCATGTTCTAAAGGAGTACTTTTGATCGGTTGACTTAGACTCCAGTGGATGAATTTGCAACTGAGGGACCATCTCTGGATAGAAATGCTGGCAGGACTAGCACTAAAAATTACATATGTCCTCATACAAAAATCTGGCGGGGAGGGGTTTGTGCGTGGGGGGGATTGGGTCCAAATTTGATTAAGATATCCTATATAAAATGCACAACCTGACAATAAAAAATATTTAAAAACTGAAAAACAGAAAATAATTAAATTCATTTTTTAATTAAGAAATCATTAAGGCAGACGGTGGGTGAAGACGACACCCACCATTGACCTTTGAGCATCATCTGTTTATTGTGGATATGGAATATCTCAGGTTTTCCAGACTGGCTTCATGCTTCCCAGGTCATCAAGGGTTTGCTGAACTAACCTCTGACTTCTATCTCCACAGCACTATGACTGCATGTATGTTGCTACCACACTCAGTTTTTGCAGAACTAGGTACCACCCACAAGACTTTGGGCATGCTATACATGTACTTTGCCAAATGATGCACATTCTTAGTCATACCAAAAATTTTTGACGAACATTGTATAAAAATAAATCTAGTTCTTTGAAATATTTTAATGTAAACCAAGCATAACCTTGACTTCTAGACATTCAGGAATGAAAATGGGTTATTCAACTGTCTTTCTCTACAACAAATACCTGAGATAAAAAGCAAGTTTTGTTTTGACTCAAAATTTCTAGTGTTCTCCTCAAGGGTTGATCAATCTTCTTGACTTGGGTCTGTGCAACTTTATATTCATGGAGGGGATGACATGGCACAAAGAGATGTATCACATTACATCCAAAAGAAGGCTGCATCAGGTTCCCAAAAACTGATCCAAAGTCTTGTACCTAGCTTTCTAACTTCTTAAACTTCTGTCATTTCCTAACATCTAAATGAGGTCAGAACATTCAACATGATGAGATGGGCCAGTAGGGGAAATTCATAATCTAAACCACAGGCAAAAGGCATTTGCCCAAATAAATAAATGTTTGCTTTTTATTAAAAATTATTAAAATAATATGTATAAATATCTCACTAATTTTGATGTTATAAATCATATATAATATATATGAGCGTTAAGTTTTATAAAAAGCCAATATCCATTTTATCAATTGTATCCACATAATTATAAACTACACTGATATTTTTACTTTAATTTGACTTGATATTCCCATTCTCCCCTACACAAATTAAGAGACTGTTAATGCATCCTTGCTGCATTTTGCAAAGTCTTGCTCTTCTGACTATCAAAATTTAAATAAATTCAAAATTGCACTACAACACTAAAAAAATTCATTGTGTTAAAGAGAATGATGATCATGATTATTCCAATAATAATATAAAAGTCATTAATCATGTTTCTGACACTTTAACTAATTTTAAGAGCTGTGGAGAGAATATATTTCAAATATCATGTAAATATTTATATGGCCAACCAGTGGGCATTGGGCATTGTGTGTTTGTGTGATGTGTGTTGTGTTTTTTCAAGACAATTGCCGATCATTCAAACCTTCAAAAGACATATTTTCTGTGCATTTTAGTATGGTGCGGTTACCTGTGTATTTTATTGTGACACTGACAGTTAAAATATATGTTCTGCTATAGTGACACTTCTTGCATTCTTAACAAGTCTCCTGGGGATTCAGGAGGCTATTCTTCAGTAGTTACACCCAGCTTTCTTGCCACACACATAATAGCTCCATACCTTCCAGATGAACACAGCATTAAGTAAATTGGATGTCAAATATGTCAATGGGGGGGAATTGGCCAGGGACATGGGCATGTTGGGGCTCCAGGAGAGAAAGAAACACTTGGGAAAAAGAAACCAATACAGATCAAAAGCATGTAGAATGAAAACAGGGGGTAGGTTGTTGTTGGACTTAAGAGACGCGAATATTTCTATTTGCTTTAACAATTGAAAAACATTGCTACGTTCTATCAACCATCACAATTCGCGCTACTCATTAATTCATAGACTCATAAAAACCAAGAGACACTGTAATTAAAATGGCTGAAACTTTGAAGACTTCATGAAAGAGAAATATACAAAAATAATGTGCCGGCGGGGCATGGTTGGTCGGGCAGGCACCGGCAGGTTGGCGGGCACCTGCATTTGGAGGGGCAGCAGACAGAGGCAGGACAGATCAGGCCGATCTTTGTGCGTTCCAAGGCAGGCCGGTTCTTACATGCTGAGTCCAGGAACAGCTGGGCTAGAGGGCGACCCTGTCTCAAAAAAAAGACCCCCATAAAAAAGTAAAAATATTAAATAAAAAAAAATATATAGCAATGGCCTGTTATTCATTTCACTTTTTTTATTGTTCCCTTGTTCTTAGTCATCTAAGACCAAATCTAACTTACACATGCTCTTGGCCAGAAATAAAATAATGCATTTTATACTATCTTTTACCGTCCATTGTGATTTTATATTAGCATCTCAGAAATGAAATATTAGGCAGATAATTTGATTGGCTTTCAGGGAATCTGCACAGTAGAAAAATTAATATTCTGTCCCTCTGCATAAAAGGTGGTCTGATAGTTAGAATTCCAGGATCAATTTTATACACAAAGATACTAAATAAATAAATCATACTAGAAATTCCATAAGAAATCAAGGCTTTATAATAATTTTAATATTTGCACATCTCTATAATTTCAAATCCATTTATTGAGGTAGGACATCCGTTGTCTGTGTTTTTCCTTATGTTTAATTAAATTTGATCATAAGAATAGCATAACCCAGGGGATAAGAAAACCCCTTTGGCATATGGTAAAATATTGCATAGGTGCTCAAAATTTCCTTATGTAAAATTTGAGTTCTCTGTTAGTCAAAACTTATATTTGCAATCTAACTTAATATGTGTAGAAGAATTCCCTTTACAAAGAAAGTAGGAAACCTAAAAGACAAGTTATAATTGTGCATTCTAATAAATAATATTGGATATTACACATAAAACTATTTCTAATATTATCAATTTGCAGAGGGGCACATTACAATTATCATAATCAGAATACAGTCTCTGATTTTCCTGAGGATAGCCAGTTGGGTGTACATTTACCTTAGGGCCTTGTTAGCTTAAAAAACCATGGCTCATACACATTTAAACTAGTCTTTTTACTTATTTTTTTCTGTCTCACCCTTCACTCTTTTTTATTTTCTTTTCGTTTTCATAGGAACAGGGTGAAAAACAATAAAAAATGACATAACAAAAACAACCCAAAAAAAAAAAGAACCAACAACAGTAACAAAATGGGGGAATTCCAATTATTATCTTATGGTATAAATAAAGAATCAATACTTCAGGGCTGTTGGCTATGGTATCTCTATCTTTCTTTTTTTTCTGTTTCCTTCTCTCTTTATTATTTCTTCTATCTCCTTTTTCTGCTCTTTTGGGTCTACTAGAAGGATACATGCTTACTGGTTAGTCCAGTTCTCAGGTGACAAAGCCTACGTGAGTTATAAGTTTGGGGTTTTATGCCTTAAACCGCCTGATAGGACAATATTCTAGCTCCTAGAGCCTTAGATCTAGGATTTATGCTCTTTGTTTTAATTATCTTCATGTATAGACTTTTATGGCCCCAAAATGTTTATCCTCTGAGAAGGAGTCACCCTGAGATACCAGAAGGGCGAATCAGGGACATCGCCAATCACTTTGTGACTCCTTCTCATGCTTTTTAAAATGGGAATGTTGCGGGTGTGGCACTCTGGCGGTACACATCCCCTCATTCAGGCGGGGTCAATATCTAAAAAGAAGCCCCCAACAGGGCACAACTATAGAGGGAAGAAATATCTGTGGCTGGCTGTCCCATTTGAAATGCAAAACTGAAAGGCAGTGGATAGCCTACATGACCTGCAGGGGACCAGGGAGTAGCCGTCAAGGTTTGATCGGTAATTTCGAAATGTCCATTTCTCAAAGTCGCATTAGGAATTTCTTGGCCAGCCGGGTTTCATAAGCTTACCTTTCACTTACCGTGTTTCTCCTCTGTTCATTTGGCTACATGTATTCCTGGACTCGGATTTCTGCTTTTCAGTGGTTGATATATAGTCAGGACTATGGTTCCCACTTAGATAGTGGCTAGAAACGTAAAGGAATTATTATTGAGCATAATTAACAGCAATAGGAATATTCCTTTTGGCTGCAAGTGACCCTCCCGGTAAGCAAAGGCCAAGATCTAAAGGAATATCGCTCTCTTTAACACTATATTATTTCATATAGCTTTTTGCCCAATATGTAGAGGTGAACCCAATTTTCGGCTTTAATTTGCTTGTTGTTTATACTTTCTTTATGGGGTGCTTAAGACCTACACAAATTACACAGATAACCAACTTTTTTTCTCAAGGTCAGCTGGTGGTTTATGTTCTTCAGGGGCAGATCTCTTTATATGAGGACGGCACCTGCTCTTTCTGATTATTTTATTTTTTTTTTTTTTTATTTTTAATATTTATTTTTTAGATGTTATGTGTATTCTAAATTTTTCTTCAGTTACATATTCCCCTTTTTCGCCTTCTCCTCACCCACTTACCCCACCCATCAATTCCAGATCATGCTCTCGCCATACAAACTTGTGTCACGTATCTTTCTCTCTAGGAATCTGTTAGGAATCCATTTTCTCCGAATTTACTATATTATATTAATCTAACATATAATCTATACCTCTCCATCCCTGATATATACTGAGTAATTAGGTCTGAAATATATTGTGGTGGCATTTTTTCTTAGAGTTCATGCTAGAGATTTACATTAATAACAACATTGAGTTCGTCTCAGATAAACAGAATATAACTAGTGTTTCACTTCGCCTTTTCGTCTTGGGGGATTGTTTATTAGGTTATTTCCATATTAAATGACGGGGAAACCCATCTCCGGTTGTCTCCTCTGGGCCTTTACTTCTACTCTTAGCAATAATAGCTTCCAAGGCTTCACTTCCATTATCCTTACCGTCAAAGTTCACAATTATCCATCTTTAACCAATTCTCATCACTTACAAGACTATCGTGTCATGGTTCTGCGTAGAAGGACCTAGTGCTTTCCCTTTGGCATTTGACATGAAGTAATAATGCTTTCATGTTAAGTCTTACCTTTTTTTATTTTTAGACTGTGAACCATGGCCTATGGGTTCCGTGTAGTGGAGATTCCAAGACCATCCCTGCACAAAAAACTGGGGACCCACAATTGCAGAACATTTTTAGGAAGATGCTCTCTAACAAAATCCGGCTGCCAGCGGCCAAATTAGACCTCCAGAGTGGCAAGAACAAGTATTGCTCACCGTATAAATTCCTTGGCCAAATTAGAATGGCCCTTTAGATATGGGCATTGAAGCACCAAAAAGTGGCTTCTAAGAGCCTCGTTGTGAGAGCACATTGTGTTATTGATACAATCGCTAGTTGCCTGTCGTTCTGCGGGAATTTGTGTTACATCACACAATGAAGGAACCTATTTTCTCATTTTGTCCTTCGGGACTGATACTTCACTCAACATAAATGGCTTCTACGCCATCCGGCTTTATCCTGCAAAGTTCATATAGCCTGCCAACTTTCACTTCTACTGCTGAATTGTAGCTCCACTGTGTAGTATTGTTCACATTATTCTGTTCATCCACTTCATCTTTTTGGAGAGGGCTATTTGGTTTGTTCTCCAGCCCTGTTTCTATGTGTGAGAGAGTGGTTGATTAAACTGATGGATATGTTGCATGTATCTTTTCTTGGGGTTTAGTGTGAGTTCCTGGTTATAGTGGCTGATTCCATACCAACTAGGAGTAGGTCTGACGTATGTCAAGGTGGTAGGTTCATTTACTGCGTCTTTATGGCTGCTCACACACTGATTCTCCATATTTTGGTTGTACAAGTTTTACATTCCCACCAGAATGTTGGTCTTACATGAATCTTTTGCTCCGCTTCCTCGCACAATTTCCTTCTTTTTTCCAGACAATCTGTTGGTACTTTTGTTTTCTTGACAGTTAGCTTGTTCGTTTGGAGTTAGATGGTATTGAGAGTGGTTTTTAATTTGCTATTTTCCGTAGTATTTTAAGGATTGTTTGCATGCACAATTTGAAAGGTTAGTTTCTCATCCTTATCTGTACTTCCTCACTGTGTGAAGACTTTTTGTTTGCAGCTCTATTTTACTCCCCATCTTAAATTGAGGTCCCGAGCTCATTCGTTTTTCTTCTTTGTTTTTGCAGTTTAGATTGTATACTATTAGTTGAAGTTGAATGCTCTGCCAGCTGTATCACTAGTTAAGGGTTCCTCCCCACTCTGTGGGTTTTTTTCTTCGTTCACCTCCCATGAGCATTGGATGATCTTTCCAATCTTTTGATATCATTTTAATCTCCTCTTTCAGGGGTTTAAAAATATTTGTTGTAGATGTCTTTGGTATCCTTTGGTTAGATTTGTTCCAGGACACTTATCTGAATCAGTTAGCTGCTTTGTTCCTGGTGAGGTCTATTAGATTTTTGAACTTCGTAGCATCTATGTGGTTAGAGAAGAATGTGCTTACTGTGATTGTCTTTCCTTCTTTGTAGTCCCTACTTCCCCGTATGGTGCTCAAAATACTATTTTTCTAGTTTTAGGACCTAATCTATCTAGGTTTCTGTGTGGAAATGTTCTTCCATCAAGCATTCCCTACGGCTCACAACTGTCATATCAATCTGCCAAAAAGGGATAGCTTCAATTCATTTCTTTCTACTGATTTTATGCTAACTACCTGTTAATTTCTCTCCTGAACCTTGTCTTATTGCCCTAGCCATCTTTACTTCACCATTTGTGAATTCTGTGTTCAGTTTTGAATCCGTCATGTTGATGGGTCATTTATTATTCTCCTCTTTTGGTTTATATCTGTGGAGATTCAATTTATATACTCTGATGATACTAACTGGTTAGAGGACTTACTCATGGAGACATTGGTCAAGGTTTTCCTCTTCACCTCTTTGATTTATTTCACTGCGTATCAGGAGCTTTTTTTGAATTTTTATTTTATTTTATTTTTTCTGTGTATGAGTTTTTGTACTTGTCTAGCATGTAGAGGTATGCAGTGATGCATCCGTGTCATATCAATGCCATGAGGGTCAATGGGAGGCCGGCTCAGATATCCCCAGGACCTAGGTAGTTAAAGAACGGTTCTTAGCCCACCATGTGGGTGAGGGCGGAACAAACCCAGGTATCCTCTACATAGAGGCGCAGTCTGTTCTTCACGCTAAGCAACTGACCAATAACTCGTACCCAAGCCCCATACAAGAAGCTTCTGAGTTTAATGGATCTCGTGCGCACTTTGGGGATTGTTGACCTAACTTTCACTGTCGCAGCATGCTATCTGATTTAATAAATCTTTTCTACACCTATATTTTAGTTACTATTATACCTTGCGTAACATATTTCGTCATGATTCATTTCTTCTCAAAGTGTTCAGACTTACAACAATTGGGTTGCTTGATCAAACATTTAGTGTTGTATTTTTGTACAGTTAGGTTGAAAGATAGGGGCTTTAAGTTTATTGTCTTCTACAAGTGGTGATCCAGGTGTTCTGTGAGAGCACCATTTGATGAGATGCCAGTCTTTACCCATTATTGCGCTTCTTTGGCCCACTTTGTTCAAACATGAGGTTTGTATAGCCTGAAATTTGCATGTGTTCAAGATTTGGATCTTTCTCAGTTTGTTCAGTTATGATCAATAGGGTACTGATATATATGTGTCCATTACCATGCTGTTCGGTGTATTATTATAAGCCTTGAATTATAATTTGAAGTCCGGTATAATCTCCTACATTGTTCTTTTTGTCAGGGTTACCTTTTCAACTTCTGTGAAAAACTTTCACTTTTCCATATGGATATATATATATATATATATATATATATATATTTTTTTATAATATATGGGCTATATATATATATCCCTGGCATGGGAGTGATCTTAATTTACATCTATTAAAATAGTAAACTTATTAAAAATATCATCCTATCTGGTAGATTACTATATATTTATACGATGTAATTATATATATATATTATATGTCTATATATTAATTTTCCAATCCATGCGCATGGGAGGTCTTCCATCCTTATGGTGTCTCTTAATGTCTCTTCATGAATTTTAAATTTTTCATTGTAGAGTTCATTAGTGTCTTGATCCAGATTTGTTCTGAGATATTTTATTTACTTTTTTGAAGCTATTGTGAATGTTAAGTCTCCCTGAATTCCTTCTCTGATTGCTTGTTGTTTGCATAAAGACTACCGATTTTTCTAGATTAATTTTTTAACCTGCTACTTTACTGAAGCTCTTAATATTTTGGGGTATTTTCTTGTGGAATTTTTGGAGTCCTTTACATATAGTCTATTATCTTCTCAAATGAGACAGAAAGGACAAAAATCTGCATGAAAATGAGATTTATACATATATATATATATATATATATATATATATTATAAGTGTGAAACATAATACATGTTGTTGTTAGCTGTAATGTATAGAAATATACAATATATTTATTATCTACAATAATAATTGAATAAATATTGACATATTCCCTCTGAATTTGATGATTCTTAATCTACATATTCAGAAAGCACTCCCACCAAAGAGACACATAATAATAACCTTAGTAAGGTAAGGCTGATGATATATATTGGCATGTGAACTACAAGAGAGTAAGCCATCTAGCTGGAATTTTATACCTAACAAAAGTATCTCTCATTTTGAAAAGTACAGTAACTAAATTTTCATGTTGTAACAGCAGGTTTGCAATAAAAAATGAACATATAAAATATTTTGAAAATAATTTACATATGGGTTATTAGTTGAGTCCCCTCTCCTTATCCTTTTTCTTTTTTTAATTTTTATTTATTTATTTTTTATGTGTATGAATGTACTGTCTGCATGTAGGTTTGTGCATCTGTGTCATGCAATGCCGCAGAGGTCAGAAGAGGGTCTCGGATTCCCCTGGAACTGGAGTTCTCCTGGAATTGGAGGTACACCTTTTTCAGATTATATATCTGCATTCCTCCCTCAGACCAGGGACCAGGTGTTATTGCTAGCATGAAGTAGACTCTATGAGTTTGTTTGATTGTGTGTTTGTTTTATTTTTCTACATAATTGTTTATTAATTCTTTGATAATATCATGCAGCATATTTTGATCATATGTATAATCAGCTGTCAGTAGCTCTTCTCTTAAAATTGGGAACTCCTATCCATTTCCAGAGCTCTATGCTCACTTTTGTCTGCTTAAGTTTTCATGGATCTTGTGCATGCTGACACTACCCCTGTAGAATTATATGAACAGGGTCACCAGAGTTTTTATGACTCTATTTCTATATGGTCATTCTCCCTCCTCCATGGATCTTTCAATCTTTCTTTCCTTCTTTCACAATGGTCCCTGAGCCCTGAGAAAGTGAAGCATAATTAATATCAGAGTCCTGACCAAGTACCCACACTTTGCAGTCCTAATCTCCATGCTTTGTCAATTTGGGCTCTTTGTGTTATTGGCCCTCTGTTGCATGAGGGTGCTTCATGAATGAGAGTTAAGAGATTCATTATTGCCCCCTTTATCTCTTGTTCTATATCATGTGAGCCATAGGGGTAGAGCTTGCATTATAAATGTGCCACTTAGGCCTGTGTAATTCACAAAAAATATCTGTGTGTGGTAAGTTGTGGTGCATTGTAATATCCCCTTTCTGGTACAAAATAAAATTCTTTGATGAGTTGTCAATGGAACGCTTAAAAACAAATTTAAAAATACATATTTTACACTTAATAAGACATTACATTAGTCTATGTATGTGAAAGACTTGGGGTTTTCGCTAATATCTATGATCTCTCCATCCATGTGTATTTGGCTATGCTTACTGTGCGACACATGAGTTTCTTCCTATTGAGTGGGCTTTAAGACTGATTCAGTAACCATTAACCCCTGACCCCCTACACACACACACACACACACACACACACACACACACACACACACAGACACACACAGACACACAAATTCAACTAGTCCATCATGTCCTATGCTGTGCCAATTATTGATGTGTTTATTTGTTCTTTTTTTTTTTTTTTTTTTCTGTATGTGTATCAATGTACTGTCTGCATGCAGGTCTGTGCACCCGTGTCGTGCAAGGCCGTGGAGGTCAGAAGAGGGTCCTGGATTCCCCTGGAACTGGAGTTCTCCTGGAATTGGAGTTACAGACGGTTCTCAGCCGCCATGTGGGTGCTGGGGATCGAACCCGGGTCCTCTGTAAGAGCGGTCGGCGCTCTTAACCGCTAGGCCATCTCTCCAGCCCTGTTCTTAAAGCTGGTGTTGGACCATTGATTGATGTTCTCCCTTAGCAGGTTATGTAGTGCTCTCCAAAGTTTGAGAGTTCGTCTTCAGGGTGGTGGCTTCCAGGTCACTTGCAGCTCCATTCAATTAATTTTTGTAAATCAGACACAATGAGGTTTTAAAAAATTGACACAAATTTGGTTTGCAGGAATGAGGACGAGGATCTAGAGTATTTGAGAGATAGAGGTTAATGTAATGAAGATCTACTGTATAAAATTCTTAAACAGCTAACTAGAAAGTAAAAATGTATGAATAATTATGCTACCACTAGACTGAGAAACTCAACAATGAATCTTGAATATAAGAAAAACATACTAAATAAATAATATGAATAAAATTGTATCAAATAATTTGAAAATTTAAATAAAACACATAGATTTGTTGAAAGACGTAATATAATTAAGATGAGAATATCATATTAGTTTTTCTGCTCTGAGGACATTGATTTTTTTATTCGAGGATTTCAATTTACTAATGAAAAGTAATGAAAGATGAGAGGCCTCAAAATTAAAATATTAAAGTGAAACTCAAAGGAAATATTTGAATGTGCAGAACACCATAGCATTCAATTTATGACTTTAAGCCTTACACATAAACACACCCACATACACACATAATCACACACACACACACATGCATGCACACACACACACACACACATACACACACTTGTCTTAAGTGAACGAATACTTTTATCAAATACCTAAAGAAGAAAAAATAACAGCTACATGTGAAACTTTGGGGTTAATATAGGCTAAAATAAAATTCTGCTGTCATGTTATTAGCTGAGCATGTCTTTGAGAATCAAACTAGTCAAGTTCATCTTGACAAAATATAAATATAGATCAAGACACAGATTTAATATTTAGAACTATTTCCACTGAGAAATACACCTCACCCCTCAGTGGGAGGTGGCAGTCTCATAATAATGTGTAAGATAATGAAATATAGAATAATCAGGAAACTCATGAAACTTTTACAGCTCATTTAGTTTATAAACTGGTAAGGCAAGGAGCTTCATTTTTTTTTTTTTTGGTCTTTTCAAGACAGGGTCTCCCTGTAGCCCCAGCTGTCCTGAAACTTACTCTATAGACCAGGCTGGCTTTGAACTCACAAAGATCCACCTGTCTCTGCCTCCCGAATGCTAGAATTAAAGGCATGAGCCACCACGCCCAATGAGGAGCTTCATTTTTTTTACACATTGAGTAATTGTGAAGGGAAAAAAAAAATCCTTTAATGGAGCAGCCTGTAACTTGTTCAGGATCTCCAAGAACGCAGCTTTCCTGAATCTTCATGCAGGTTGTGATGGGCTTCTGAGTAATTCAGCTTCTTTGCCTCCCCAATGATCCTCCAAGTAACAATAAATCCATTGTTTTACCAATTGAGACTTGAAGGAATCATTTATTTGATCTATTGCCAGTGCCATATGTAGGGTGAGTAGACACTTGTTCAGCTCTCTCCAGGAAAGTCACACAACACATAAACATATAAATCTTAAACATTCTAAGAACAAAATAAAACAAAACAAAACACATATAAGATATACATATATATATATATATATATATGAGTAATGCTATATGTCAGTTGTATTTTACTATAGGAATGCAAAGCTGATTTAACATTAAAATCAGTGTGTGCAACTTATCAAATAATTGTAGTGACATATTTGACTAAAAGACACAATTATGGGTAAAGTATACCAAGAAATTAATAGCACGAGGATATTTTTCTGAAAATCACATGTAATTTAGGAAAATTCTATAGCTTGCATGTTTTTTGTCTAAGATCAAGAGAGATATAAGACTTCCTTTTCTAATACTGGTCTTACATTATTTGCACAGTATCCAATATCCAACTAGGTATCTTAGTCATAGGAAGCTGGAAATAAAGCAAAAAAAAAAAATGCATGTATACTAAGTATAAAAGGTAAGAATATTTACTTATTTACTTACACAATTACATACATTGAAAGTCTGGATAAATAAGTCCAAAGACAACAAAGATAAAAATGAATTAAACAAGACTAAAATATACAAAATCAATTGAAATTTCTATATTTACAATGACTAACTAGAAAATTAAATACTATAACAATATTACATAAGAAAAATATCACAACATATGTATAAGATTAATAGCTTCACTTTTTAATGATGTGCGTCTACACTGATCTAAATTTCCCACAGGAAAATGCAGCTGAAAGCAAGGGTTGAGAATCAGGTTCATGCAACTGTGTGTGGTGCTATGAGCTTTGTTTCTTTGTCACTTGCTGCATGCTCTTATTGTGGGGTTTATTGTCCTCTGCACAGGTAAAAATTTGGCTGGTTGCTTCAAGTAAGCTAGGGGTCTCTAGGAGACTTTGCAAAAGAACCAAGAATGGTCATTCTTTAACCAAAATTATTTCTTAATGACCAGAAAAAAATGTTTTATTTACAGTGTATTTCTTTTGAGATGCTGTAACAACGGAGATGGAATGAAGAAATAGTTCGTGTTTCTAATTATATTTGAACACACTGATCCTACCTTCTGAAGCCAAGGAGAGTCTAGGAAGGACCAACTCTACAGAAACACACAACAGAAGCTAGTGAAATAAATAAAATGCAGGTGCATGCCACCTAAAGGCTCTACATGCACACACACGTCAACCTCGCTGCTGTGGAATTCTAAAATGGGCTATGATGATTTGCTTTTTAACAACCAAGCAAAAACAATTACATCCAAGCAATTATATTAATGCCATCTGAATAAACACGCACTCTTAATGTACATAATATAAAGTAATGCAATTAAAAGTATTACACACAAGCCAGGCGTGGTGGCGTATGCCTTTAATCCTAACACTTGGGAGGCAGAGGCAGGCAGATCTTTGAGTTCAAGGCCACCCTGGTCTACAAAGTGAGTTCCAGGACAGCTGGGGCTACAGGGAGACCCTATCTCAAAAATACAAAAAAAAAAAGTATTACACATGATGTGGTTAAAGAATCATTCTGACAGCTTAATTATTGATTGCTGCACTTAAGACAATTATTTAAGAAAAAACTCTAATACTTCCAATGGCCATACATCATTTATAAATCATTACATGCCTTTATGAAGGTGGCCAGTGAAGTAATTTATAACATTATCCCTTCCCTAAGAGGTTTTATTTTTCCTTATATAGAAAATCTTGGGAAATGGAGCTAGCAAAAACAGACATTTGGGCTCTATGTGTTGGAAATAGGTTAGGCTTTCTTATTCTTGTAATTTAAAATATTCTTGGCTTCAATTATAATTCCCACTCTTGATTTAAAAACAAAACAAACAAATAAACAAACAAATAAAATAGCATATTTTTACAACTGGGTGTGGTGGAACACACCTTTAATCTCAGCACTCCAGAGGCAGAGGCCATCAGATCTTTATGAAATCAAGGCCAGGTTGATCTACATATTGAGTTCCAAATAAAAATATATTTTCTTAACTATTATTCTATTTTTATGCTATATATATATATATATATATATGAGTAATGCTATATGTCAGTTGTATTTTACTATAGGAATGCAAAGCTGATTTAACATTAAAATCAGTGTGTGCAACTTATCAAATAATTGTAGTGACATATTTGACTAAAAGACACAATTATGGGTAAAGTATACCAAGAAATTAATAGCACGAGGATATTTTTCTGAAAATCACATGTAATTTAGGAAAATTCTATAGCTTGCATGTTTTTTGTCTAAGATCAAGAGAGATATAAGACTTCCTTTTCTAATACTGGTCTTACATTATTTGCACAGTATCCAATATCCAACTAGGTATCTTAGTCATAGGAAGCTGGAAATAAAGCAAAAAAAAAAAATGCATGTATACTAAGTATAAAAGGTAAGAATATTTACTTATTTACTTACACAATTACATACATTGAAAGTCTGGATAAATAAGTCCAAAGACAACAAAGATAAAAATGAATTAAACAAGACTAAAATATACAAAATCAATTGAAATTTCTATATTTACAATGACTAACTAGAAAATTAAATACTATAACAATATTACATAAGAAAAATATCACAACATATGTATAAGATTAATAGCTTCACTTTTTAATGATGTGCGTCTACACTGATCTAAATTTCCCACAGGAAAATGCAGCTGAAAGCAAGGGTTGAGAATCAGGTTCATGCAACTGTGTGTGGTGCTATGAGCTTTGTTTCTTTGTCACTTGCTGCATGCTCTTATTGTGGGGTTTATTGTCCTCTGCACAGGTAAAAATTTGGCTGGTTGCTTCAAGTAAGCTAGGGGTCTCTAGGAGACTTTGCAAAAGAACCAAGAATGGTCATTCTTTAACCAAAATTATTTCTTAATGACCAGAAAAAAATGTTTTATTTACAGTGTATTTCTTTTGAGATGCTGTAACAACGGAGATGGAATGAAGAAATAGTTCGTGTTTCTAATTATATTTGAACACACTGATCCTACCTTCTGAAGCCAAGGAGAGTCTAGGAAGGACCAACTCTACAGAAACACACAACAGAAGCTAGTGAAATAAATAAAATGCAGGTGCATGCCACCTAAAGGCTCTACATGCACACACACGTCAACCTTGCTGCTGTGGAATTCTAAAATGGGCTATGATGATTTGCTTTTTAACAACCAAGCAAAAACAATTACATCCAAGCAATTATATTAATGCCATCTGAATAAACATGCACTCTTAATGTACATAATATAAAGTAATGCAATTAAAAGTATTACACACAAGCCAGGCGTGGTGGCGTATGCCTTTAATCCTAACACTTGGGAGGCAGAGGCAGGCAGATCTTTGAGTTCAAGGCCACCCTGGTCTACAAAGTGAGTTCCAGGACAGCTGGGGCTACAGGGAGACCCTTTATCTCCAAAAAATCCAAAAAAAAAAGTATTACCACATGATTGTGGTTAAAGAAGAATCATTCTGACAGCTTAATTATTGATTGCTGCACTTAAGACAATTATTTAAGAAAAAACTCTAATACTTCCAATGGCCATACATCATTTATAAATCATTACATGCCTTTATGAAGGTGGCCAGTGAAGTAATTTATAACATTATCCCTTCCCTAAGAGGTTTTATTTTTCCTTATATAGAAAATCTTGGGAAATGGAGCTAGCAAAAACAGACATTTGGGCTCTATGTGTTGGAAATAGGTTAGGCTTTCTTATTCTTGTAATTTAAAATATTCTTGGCTTCAATTATAATTCCCACTCTTGATTTAAAAACAAAACAAAACAACTAAACAAACACATAACAATCGCATATTTTACAACTGGGTTGTGGTTGGAAACACACCTTTTCATCTCAGCACTCCAGAGGCAGAGGCCATCAGATCTTTATGAAATACGGCCAGGTTGATCTAACTATTAAGTTCTCAAATAATAAAAATATATTTTTTTTAACTATATTCTATTTTTATGCTATATATATATATATATATATATGATATTATCTATATATATTAATATATATCTATACTATATTATATATATATGTTGATAATGTTAGCATGATTTTTAAATAAAATTGTCCGCTTGTTTTTTCAGTGTCAAACTTAATAATGTTTCTTTAAATTAAAAAATGTTGAAAAAAAAAAAAACCTTGAAAAAAATATTATAGTTTCAAGGTACAAAAACGTTCATAATAAATTTTAAGCAACACAGAAATTGATGCAGTTTGGAAGAATTACTGTTATGTTGTTCATTATCACAAAAAATTTTATATAATTTTCATTAAAGTTTTAAAAAGACATTTGAGCAGTCACAAGCTCACTGTATAATGGAAATGTGAGGGGATGAGCAATGACCAACACAATTTTGAAAATAAGGACTAAGAATGATTCTGGGTGTGAAACAAAACTTTAATCCCAGCCCTCAAGAGCCAGAGGCAGGAGGATCTTTGAGAGATCTAGACCAGCCAGGTCTCCATAGTAAGTTCCAGGCCAAAAAAAAAAAAAAAAAAAAAAAAAAAAAAAAAAAAAAACAAACAAGCAAAAAAAAACAAAAACAGAAAGAAAAATAACCAAACAAGCAAAGAAGTGTTACTAAAGGATGAGCTAGCTCTTAGTAGGCAGGAAAAGTTCCCATCAGGGAAAGTACAAGTTGCTTCATATAGTGGTATAGGAATGGATGTTGCAGTAAAAATGGACTATTAACATTAAAATAGAAAAGTCAGGATCACAGAGGATGAGAGGCAAAGAAGCTTTCATCTGGGTGAGAGAGCCAGCCAAATGGACCTGATAAGAGACACGCATTTAGTAAGCAACCAGTGTAGGTGAACCAATAGGCAGCTTCAAGCAGAGCTTGGACACCTGTGGCAGACACTTTTGCCTTTTACATATTTTTAATTTTTTTGTATTTCTTTTTTATTTTATTTTATTTATTTGTTTAATTTTAAGGGATTCTACAATATAAATAACACAGTTGTTTTCAGATAACATGATGTTACTCAGTTTGCCATACAATTAGGTAATTGGTAGCATTTTTCAAGTATCTATGTCCAATTTTGAACACACCTAAGTTTCCCATAGTCCAGTTGGAGAAGCTTGTATTGCACAGGCATGTTGATCAATTCGGAGGCCAGGGACTATATTCTTTTAGTCTCATGATTCACCCCTGTCTCTCCGCAGCCTTTACATTCTACCATGCCTCCTCTCTGCAATTTGTTCTCTGGGCTTTGGAAAAGGGCCACAAGTGGGTGAGTAGAAAACAATCTACTTTCTTTGGAGTCGTCATTTTGGACTCCACTCTATTCAGGTTGTTTCCCTACATGGATTGACAGCTTTCCCAAATTATTAAAAAGTAATACCCTTTTTAGTCATACTAACAAAGCACAAGCAATTAGAGTGTACAGGCATTTAAGCGTACTAATTATTATGTCAAGAAAAGCTGTGAGCATAGACACAGGATGCTTGGATGGTATGCTAATTCACAAGCTGTTGTTTCTCTATAAAGGTTGACAATTTCTTATTGTGGCTTATAACATCTCACTAGAGGACATAAGTTGTGGCCCTCCACTGTGAGTATTCCTCCACGGAAGAGAGTAATAGCCAATTAGATTTGGGCTATATGTAGACACTTGGCTGCTACTGTTGCACAGTATCTCCAGGATGTTGAGGTGTAGCTGATACTGACGAGGAGTCTTGCTTGTCGCAGGTAGACCAATATTTTGCTGTATGCTTTAGTGGCTTTGGTAAACAACTCTCTGGATTTACAAGGCCAGTTGTATGCTAGCAAGTGACGCCTCATAACATTTTTTTCATGCTCACACAGGTCTTTCGACAACCGGGACTTACTGCCTTCTCCTTGCATCTATCTCACTTATAGGCAAAAACGGCCTTTATAAATTTGGGGGGGGGGCGGGTTTGGATCCCTCTAGCAACCATCTCCTAGGCAGAATAATTCATGCTGATGTCAGAGGCTTTCCTGTATAATATATTTTGCTTAATTACACAGCTTATAAACACTTTACTATTGAATTGGCTCTAGATTAAGCGGAATTATCCTTTCATGTTCTTCTGCCTATCAGTCAATTTTAAAAAGGGTAGTTATGGGGCTGGAGAGATGCCTAAGCAATTAAGAGTGCCGATTGCTCTTTCAGATGACCCGGGTTCAACCCCCCGCATCCCCCATGGTGGCTGAGAACCGCTTTGACTCCAGTTCCAGGGAAAAACCGACACCTTCTTCTGGCCTCCGTGGCATTGCACGGACATGAGAGCACAAAACCTACATGCAGACAGTACATTCATACACATAAAAAATAAATAAAATTAAAAAAAATATTTTTAAAATGTTACAAAACAAAAAAAGGGTAGTTATACCTGTTTTATAGGAAATTACCACTGTAAAAATTGGCTCTAATTTAAAGTTAAGGAATGACTTCATTACCATAATATTTTTCTTTTTCCTATAAAAAGGGAGAGGTAAGAAGTTTTCTCAGCATCTGGAAGATAACTTCATTAGGGCCCATTATCAACAGTTAACCCCAATAGTATCAGAGTCTTACTCAGTGTCTGTGACTCAGGCAAGTCTGAGGTTCTCTTTCTTTAATGTTCATATGGTTCAGCCTCTCTGCTGGCATTTTCCAGTCCATCCTGCATAGCCACAAGTTGTATGTTTTCAGGCATTTAGATTGGTGATTTTACCTGTGGGAAGATAAAATTCTCCTCCCATTTCAAGATCAGAAAAATTGAAAAATTTATCAATCGGATTGGCAACACAGAGTTTTCCATTGTATCCCCGAAACACGATACCTACCCCACCTCCCAACCTCCTCTTTTTTTTTTTTTTTTGTTTTTGTTTTAGGTTTTTTATGTTTTGACCTATAGACGCCCAAGTTGTATTACACATACCCCTAAACAGGAGCCAAGGCATAAGCTTTCATTAAATTTATTCAAACTGTTTCTCATTGACTGATGCTTATTTATTTGGGACGGAAATTTAAGCTTAGTTTCTTTAAATTGTCCTATGAGTAAAAGAAGGTGTTATAATGTGATGTTGTCTAATTCAGAAAAAATATAGAGGTCATGTGTGTACCTAAACCCAATACAAATTATAAATTAAAACACCAATGAACATTTATATTCCCCAATTAGTCAATTTGTATTCCCAGGTTTCACCAAAACGTACACCTAAATTTAATTAATTTAAACAATTCACTAAGCCTTAAAATACCCTATACTTTGTGGATACAGCTTGGGCAGAGTTGAGTAAGCTGCTAAACTACTTTTAATCCAATTATACACTTTGTTCTTTAATGTTATATGACTGGACTATGATTTCAACTTATTTGGGAAGTAAATTTAAGCTTATTCCTTTAAATTGTCCTACAACTAAAAGAAAGTGTTACTCTGTGATGTTGTATAATTCAGAAAAATATAGACCATTTGTGTACCTTAACCAATACAAATTATAAATAAAACACTAGAATTTTGTATTCCCAGTTAACGCTTGGGCAGAGTTTGAGTACCTGCTAAATAAAATTTTACCAATATACACTTTGCTCTTTAACGCTTTATGACTGGATTAAGACTTCAGAGAACACTTCAACTCTAATTAAAAACTTTTTGTTTGTTTTTTATGTATACCTAAACTCGTATACAATTTAATGCAAATCCCAGTCAAAATCCCCAATAGCTTCTTCACAGGTTTGGAGACAAAAATAAATCCTCAATTCATTTGGCAGAACAAAAGCCTGTGATAACCAAGACCCATGAGCGAGAAAAAGAGACAATACAGGGGGAGGGAATCTCTATACCAGACTTTAAACCATACCACAGGTTTTTTAATGTCTAGTCATAAAAAAAGCTTGGTGCTGGCACAAACACAGACCAGTGAACCAATGGAATAAAACTGCAGATCAAAACCTGCGGCACCATACAATTTCAGCACCTTTCATGTTTGACAAGGGGGGCAAGAAGGACACAATGGAGGAAGGAAAGACAGCATTCTTCAACCAGTGGTGTGGCAAAAACTGGATCCTCACTTGTAGAAGAATGAAAAATTAAACCCTTACCTGTCACCCTGTACAAAGTCACTCCAGATGTATTAAGGACCTCAACGTGAAACCCCAAACTTCTGGAGGTAATAGAGAAAAACTTGGCAGCACACTACAAGACATAGGCATAGAAAAGCCTTCCTAAATCAGACAGCAAGCGCACAAGAAATAAGATCAACAATTGACAAATGCGGACCTTCATTTAAACTCAAAAGCTTCTGCTTACATCAAAAGAAACAATAAAGGAAGTAAAGAGAAAACCCACTGAGTGGAGGAAACCTTTACTGCAGATACATCTGACAAAGCATTATTTCAGAGTATACAAAATACTCAAAAAAACAAGAAAAAAAAGAAACAGAATGAATCATTCAAACGATGGAGCAAAGATCTGATAGAGACTTCACAGAGGAGGAACTAGAGAGGCCTGAGAAACATCTTACAAAGACTGTTTCACGTCACTAATAATTAAGTAAATGCAAATTAAGACCACTCTAAGTTATCACCTCACTCAGATAAGACTGGCCAGGATCAAGAAAACAAATGATACCAAGTGCTGGAGAGGTTGTGGGGAAAGGGGAACACTCATCCATTGCTGGTGGGAATGTAAACTTGTACAGCCACTATGGAAAGCAGTGTGGAGAACCCTTGGAAGACTCAAAATGAGCTTGCCATTTGACCCAGTCATACCACTCCTGGGTATATATCCACAAGACTCATCTTGCTGCAGAAATACATGCACATCTATATTTATTGCAGCTCTGTTCACAATAGCAAAAAGCTGGAACCAACACAAATGCCCCTCAACTGACGAGTGGATAGAAAAAAATGTGGTACATGCACACAATGGAGTTCTATGCAGCAATAAAGAAAGATGATATCATGAACTTTGCAGGTAATGGATGGAGCTGCAGTATATTATATTAAGTGAAGTAACACAATCACAGAAAAACATATGATGAATGGTATCCCTCATCTGTGAATGCTAGCATCAATAACACAGTTATTAATATTTCTTGTGGAGAGGGATGCATATTAAAAGAACAACAACAGAAAGACTGCATCAGAAAAATGACTAAAATGGTGAACTCGGAGGGGTGGGAGGGGCGGGAGAGGGACATGCGTCTATATTCTATTAATGTATATTTAATTTAAAATTACATGGTATTTTACTTAAAATTTATATGACAATAACTTTGGGATTAACACACAAATGTTCTCTATAATTTTTGTGTTATGCAGTATCATCTTGTAACATCCTCTTTTCCCCGTAGGATAATTTAACTTAAGGAATTAAGTTTGCTTCCCAAATTAACAACATATAGTCACCCAAAAAAGCATTGACAAATTTGATGAAATTTACACCTTGATCCCTGCCTATAGGTATGTGTACTACAACTGCCTTTTTGAGACTCATGAGTCAAAAAAATAAATAAATAAAATAAATAAAAAAGGGGGATACAGTTACATATTAAACCTTTTTATCAAAAACTTTCAATTTAATCTTAAGACTAACTATAGGAAAAGATTTGTATGTCCCCACAGGTCAAAACGTCACCAACTCAAAGGCTGAGAAAGAAGGGATACAGCCTTCCATCATGTAGGTTGTACCAAGAAATACCAGCAAAGAAGTTGACCCATCTTAACACTAAAAGGAAGAAAAGCCTCAGACTGCTACAGGCATCAAACATCTCTGAGGACCATAGGCGTAACATCTGTTTACAGTGAGTCCTAATGAACTTTACCTTCTAGGTGTAGCACAATTTCAATATGAGAGACCTCCTTACCTCTATTTCATAGAACAAAGAAAAACATGGTGGTAATGAAGTCATCCTCTAACTGTAAATTAGAGCTGAATGTTATGGAAGTAATCTCTTATAAAACTGGTAAAACTGCTTTCTTTAATTGACTAATATACATAGGAACTATAAAAAGGATTATTCTCTATTCAGAACCAAATATAATACTAAAGTCTCTTTAAGTGGTGCATATAAGCAAAATATATTAATACAGGAGAGCACTGATAACATCAATGGATTACTCTGCCAAGGAGATGTTGGCCAGGGGACCCAAGCCCCCCCCACCAAAAAAAAAAGGTAAAGGCTTATTGCCTGTTAACTGGGATATCTGCAAGGAGAGAGGTGGTAAGGCCCACCTGGCTGTCAATGACCTGATGTAAGCATGGGAAGATTGTATCAAGATTGCACTTACAAGTATACAATTAGTATCTGGAATACCAGAGAGTGTTACCAAAGGCCACTGAACCAATAAATCAAATGCTGGTCTCCTTGAGTCAAGCAAGACTCCTCCAACAACATCAGCTACACTTCACGTGCTTGGAGATACTGTGCAGCAGTGGCAGCCATATGTCTGTATATCCCAAATTTATTTGATTATTAGATCTCTCCTTGGAGGAATAACTCATGGATGTTGCCACAAGCTTATACCCTCTAGTGTTTAGGAGATGTAATATGACACAGTAAGGCCTTGTCATTTTTCTCAGGGAAAAAAAAATGAATCCAGGGATTAACACACCATCCAAACATCTGTGTCTATACCAAAGTAACCTACCATAGTAACTAGCAATGTTTAAATACCTATATATCTAATTGCTTGTGCTTCATTAGTAGGATTGAAAGCTTATCCCTGGGCAAATGGTCAGCCCATGAAAGGAAACAGCCAGAACTGATCAGAATCCAAAACGACATCTCCAGACAAAGTAGACTGTTGTGCTTCTTGACCCCCTGTGCCCCATCTCTAAGCCTAAGGAACAATCTGCAGAAGAGGGGGAGTGGCAAAATGTAGGGGCTGTGATTGCGGTGAACGGTAAAACTACAACAATATAGTCTGGACACTTATTTGATCAACTTGACTGAACATTCAAGCCCCTCCATCTGGATGGTAGGAGCCTTGGGGTGTGTGGGCTGGGGCACAACTGCGTGCAAATTGGTTTTATATGAAGGATGCTTAAAAAAAAAAAAAAAAAAAAAAGGAGCTAGATACTGAAAAGTACTTAAGCAAGTTTTCATTCCAGGCATGAAGAAGTCCAAGAGCTTGGAGTAAGATAGTCATTAAAATCCACTCTAAGATTTGCATTTTAAAAAGGTATACTTACAAAATAACATATTTATATAGAGAGGTATTTCAGTAGAGATTTATACACAAATACAAAATAAACCATACATATTTTTATTTTTAAATCAATTTAAAGCTTCCAGTTTTAAACATGGCTTCTAATAGATCTGCAAACTTTTCTGGAAAAAGATCCCTGACCAATGGATGGACAAGGTGATATCCCAGAACCCTGAAGCTAATACTTGATTGCTATGTGTTCTAGTTTGTCTTCCATTGCTGTAAAAAACACGCTGACTGACACCAACTTGGAGAGGAAAGGGTTTATTCAGCTTACATCTCCTGGGTCACAGTTCATCACTCAGGGAGCCCAAGCTCAGGGCAGGAACCTGGAGGCAGGAGCTGAAGCACAGACCATAGAGGAATGCTGCTCACTGGCTTGCTCCTCTGGCTCATGCCCAGCCTGCCTTCTTATACCATACACAACCACCTGCCCAGGGTGGCACGACTCATTGTGGGCTGGGCCCTTCCTCACTGCTCGACCATCAAGACAATACTCCACAGATGTGGCCATAGGCCAATCCAATGGAGCCAATTCCCCAATTGAGGCTCCCTCAACCCAGGTGTGTCAAGTTGACACTAAAGCTATCCAGCACAATTGACCCCTTGTCAACTTGACACACAAAACACATCAATATTAAACCACCACCTTTCCAGTTATTATCCCCAAAGTATGATGTTAGCATTAATCACAACCTAAGACAGGACAATCTTAAAAGCCCCACAGTCCTTAAAATGTCCAAACACTTAAAAGTTCACAGTCTATTCAAGGTCTCTTAACTGTGGGTTGCTGTAAAATCCAAAACAAGTACTGTCTTATTTCAAAGGGAAGAATCAGGCACTCTTAAACAAAACCTAAGTCCAGGAAAGTAGCTCAAGGCTGGACATCTGGGACTCACTCATGATCTTCTGGGCTCCAAAGGGTTTCGGCAGCTCCCCATCTCCTACTCTGCTGTCCTTGGCACACACAGCTCATCTCGCAGTCCCAGGCCAACTCCATTCCACACCTGCTGCTGCTCTTGGTGGTCAACCCATGGTTCTGGCATCTCCAAAAAGCTGTCATCGCCACTGAAACTGAGGCAGCACCTTCACCAATGGTCTCTTCTGACCTCTCCTGGTGAAAATCCTCAGCTTTTCTCCATGACCCCTGCAATCCTGAGGTCTTCACTGCAACTGAGGTACATGTCCACCAATGGTCTTTCCTGATCTCTCACAGTGCCAAGCCTTGGCTGCTTTCTGTGACCCCATCAAATTTCAACACCAGAACCATATAGGGGACTCTTACATGTTACCAAGTCCTACTTCTGGCTCGATATGGAGGCTCAGGCCCCTTCTGGATCACTGCTTCTGTGTGCTGACCCTGAAGAAATTCTTCCCAGAAGATTTCACCACAGTGATGCTGTTCTCTTGTTACTTAAAGCTGATTTTTCAGCCCCAGCTAACCAGCATCAATTGTCGCACTACAACAAAGATTTCACTTCAGGTTCTGGTCTCTTGTTACTTAAAGCTGATTCTTCAGCCCCAACTGACCAGAACCCACAGATTACACAGTCCTGATGATCTCTGCATCCCTTTGAAACTAGAAATTTCACAAACCAGGCCTCCATCGTCTACAACTATTCCAGCAAAACTGTTCCAAGTTCCACAGCCATGATCTTTAGGTATTCAGGGATCTTCCCAGCCCAAAGTTCCAAGCGCTTCCACAATCTTTCCCCAAAATACCAAGGTCAAGTCTATCACAGCAATACCCTACTCTTCTGTTACCAATTTCTGTTCTAGTTTGTCTTCCATTGCTGTGACAAAACACTCTGACCAACACCAACTTGGGGAGGAAAGGGTTTATTCAGCTTACATCTCCTGGGTCATACTTCATCACTCAGGGAGCCCAAGGCAGGAGCTCAGGGCAGGAACCTGGAGGCAGGAGCTGAAGCACAGGCCATGGAGGAATGCTGTTCAGTGGCTTGCTCCTCTGGCTTATGCCCAGCCTGCCTTCTTATTCCATACCCAACCACCTGCCCAGGGTGGCACCACCCATTGTGGGCTGGGCCCTTCCACACTGCTCAACCATCAAGACAATACTCCACAGATGTGGCCACAGGCCATTCCAATGGGGCCAATTCCCCAATTGAGGCTCCCTCAACCCAGGTGTGTCTAATTGACACTAAAGCTATCCAGCACACTATGTGAGCAAAGAGAAATTAGTATAATTCACTGCAGTTGACATAATTTGAAGAACAGAGGCAGAACTCCCAGAGTGACTGCTGGCTAGCAACTAGTCGGAGTCAATGACAAAGCAAAAATCAGTGATGAACACAGGTGTTTCAACAAACCCTGAGTGGGCAATCAGCTCATGAGCCCTGCATGTCATCTTCCTGATTGGGATAGGAAGGCATGGAAATTGTAGAGCATCCCTGGACTGCCCATGACAACCCAGAGAATCAGCAAATTTCAATCCAGCTCACCTCAAGTATTGTGCAATTTTTACCTTGTACAAATCCCCCAAAAGTCAGAAGATGGTGTTGGATTCCTCTAGAAATGGAGTTGTGGAAGGTTGTTAGCCACCATGTGGATGTTGTGAACTGAACCCGAGTCCTCTGCAGGAGCAGCCAGTACTCTTAACCACTGAACAATCACTGTAGCAACCAATATATCACATCTCTGTGATTTTTCTTTAATAGAGCTTGCTTCTGCTTTGCATACACTCAGCAGAATCCACATCTTTCATTTTTATTGGCTTGAGGCAAAGTACCTAGAAGAACTCTCCATGGTCACTCTGCTGAGCTTGATTCCTAGGACCTTGGCCACCTACACTACCATCCCCACATTTTAGAAATGTGTGGGTTCATTCAGCCTCTTCAATGACTGAGTCTAGTAAATTCCCCAGACTGGCACCAGCCTTTACCAATCTTATACCTTACAGGTCATCTTGAAGCATGGAGGTCCTGGATTCTCCCAGCCTAGAGAATTCTCCATAATCTTTGAACTACCACTTTCCTCATACTCTAGACTAGTTCATATTTGGCACACCATGTACCAACACAACCAGGCAAGCAGAACCTTGCTAATTAATGATGTTTCCACACTCCCAGCACTAGCTCATGTTTGGTGTGTAGTTCCAGAACATACCAGGCTACCCACTCCCAGATTTGATTAGATAACAGCAGCACCCTGTGCCCCACATACATAGTAGGGAGGCACACTTGCAAGTTTTCTTTATCTGTACTCTCAAAAATAAACACTAATTTTCTGAAGGCTGGACCTACACACTATACCTGATGTGAAGTCATCCAAAATAAAATAAAAACAAGTCCAGACCTCTGTCCAATACAGGAAGGCTAGAATCTCATATCATACCTAGAACCAACTAAAGAAGCTTATATGCTCAGGATACACTGCAAAATTGCAAAAATAAATAACCCCCCTATTTCTATAGAAAGTCTGTAGGATGAGAATTACTTAGAAGAATCCCAGGGCACAAGATTAAGAGAAAAAACAAACAAACAAACAAACAAACAAACATGACTAAAGTATGCAGAGTTTAATGTCAGCATGAACAATCTAACACTTCAAAGGAATTAAGAGGACAGAAATTAACTCCTTGAGTGAAGTCCAAGAAATGACAAAAGGCTAAGTGAAACAAAAAAGATTAAACAGGATTTAAAGACTTAATTCAGTAAAGAGTTAGAAATGCTGAAGATAACTCAAGCTGCAATGAAGAGAGAACTTAAAATCTTAGTAATTTAATTAGAAAACTCATTAGAAATCCTTACCAATCAAATGCATCAAGAACAATATTTAATTCCAGGAACTGAAGATGCAATAGAGGAAATGGACCAATCAGTCAAAGAATAAGAAAAAATAATCAAGAACAAAACAAAACAAGAACAAAAACACTTGACATGGAACATTGACATAGCAGAACAAATCTATGAGGAAAAAAGAAGAATCTCAGGTCAATTATACAGACCAGATCTTCAACAGCATAGGAGAAAACTTTTCCAAATTGAGAAAACACATAGAAATACAGATAGAAGTGCAGAGAACAGCAAAATAGACCTGGGTTTTGTTCCTACCATCTATAAAGTGGCTAACAACTGTGTGTAACTCCAGATCTATGATATCTCTCTCTTCTGGTCTACACAGATATTGCATCAGATTTGTACACTTATAAAATAAAATAAATCAAAAAATGTAAATTTATCAAACAAAGAGAAAGTACTGACAGCAGGGATAGAAAAAAAGATAACTTCATATTAAAAAATCAGGATAGCAGCTGATTTCTCAAGAGTAAACTCAAAAGCCAACAGAGTCTGGAACATTGTACTCCAAATTCTAAAAAAACACAGATGCCAACCTGGATTATATTAACTGGCTAAACTATCTGCCATAATTGAGGAAGAAATAAAAACATTCCATTATATAAACAGGCTAAAGATTTCATGCTTACCACACAAACTCTGTGGGAAGAAAAATGGAATTAAATACTTCAGAATGAATAGAGGAATCAACAAAGGGAGAGACCACAGAGAGAAACCAAATGCAGCTGTAATTACTGAAACACAAAGTAGGACTAAGAGCAGAAACAGTAGAGAACAAAGCAATGACAGCAATCAACACACACCTTTCAGTAATAACAGATAAAATGAATCAGCTCAATTCATCAGCCAGTTTGTTGAATAAATTAAGAACAAATGCATCCATTTTTCCATCCAAAAACTCATCTTATTTTAAATATTATGTACCACTTTAGATTGAAAGGGTGGGAAAAGTGCATTCCAAGCAAATGAGACCAGGGCATTGGCAGGTATTACTGTGCTAAGGTCTGAAAATTATAGTTATTTTGTAAACTCAAATTAATCAGAAGAGATAAATAATGGTATTTAATTCTGATCAGGGGAAAAATTAACCAAAAACATATTAAAATCCTAATAAAATATATCACCCTCTGGTATACATAATTTCATAAAAAATAGGACTTCAAGTCACAGATTAACCCCAACTGGATAATCGTAGGCGAATTCAATACCTGTTTTATTCCAATAGTCATGCCATCTGGATAGTAATATAAAACAGTGAAATATTAGAGTTACTTGACATACATAAAATAGACCTAACAGATATCTACCAAAAATCAAACAACATAACCAGGAAGTTTCACTGAAAGAGAGATTTATACACAAAACAAACCTCAATGAATACAGAAATGTTTAAATAACTCCATGTATCATATATGGACACAAAACAATAAAGCTTAAAATCAACATCAAAAGACTCTCTGGTATTGACACAAACTAATGTAGACCAAACAACAAAGTACTGAAAAATGGATAAGTTAAAGAACAAATCAAGAAAGAAATAAAAATATTCCTAGACATAAATGAAAATGAAAACACACCACAGAACTTCTGGGGCACGTTAAAACAGTCCTAAAAGGGAAATGTTTCTCTAAACCTCTAGATTAAAAATCAGATAAAGCACAAATAAATGACTTAATGCAAGCTGAGAATTTGTAGAGGCAAGAATAATCCAAATCCAAATCTGGAGAAGAAATTGCTGAAATATAAACAAAGAAAATAATACAAGCATCATAAATCTAAAAGGTCGATCTTTGAAAATATAAGCACAATCACAAGATCCTTAGTACAGTGAACACAAAGAAGGCAACCCAAATTAATAGAATCAGTGAGGAACAGGAAAACATTACAACAGACACAAATAATTCAGAACGTTTTAAGGGAATATTTTGAAAACCTATTGTGATGGTTAATCCTGGGTGTCAACTTGACTGGACTAAGGGTCTTCTGATTGGACCGCCTCAACCCGGGTGGCCCACCCTAAATGTGGGCGCTACCTTCTGCCGGCAGGCAGTATTTAAGGCCAAGGCAGAAGGAGCCGGTCCCTTCCTTTCTCCTGCGGCTTGCCTCTCTCATCTGGTGAGTTCGTCTTGCTGCTGTGATCAACCTTTCGGATCCCAGCGTGTACTGAGACCGGCAGATCTCCTGGAGTCCATTCAGGCCTTCAACGCTGGATTGGGACTACTGAGACATCCAGCCTTGCGGACTGAGCAGTTCCTGGATTCTCTCGGCCTTTCCAGTGTGGTGGAGCTACTGTTGGACTCCTTGAACTCTGTCACGTGAGCAAATCAATAAATTGTATATAGCTATATATTCGTCCTGTTACTTCTGTTTCTTGAGAGAACCCTGACTAATACAGATTTTGGAACCAGGAGTGGTTCTGGAGAAACAGAATTGAAAGGATGAATTTCTTTAGTGGGCTTGGTACTCTCTGGAGCCAGCTCTCCAACTCAATGAAGCTTAGAGTTACTGAAGGCTTTCCTGGTGGCATGAAGAGGAATGATAATCCCTGGTGCAGACTATTTGATGTAATTATGAAGACAGATCCATTTGACTCACCTGACTCGCCTCTTGTGAGAAGCCAGGAATTTAGCGACTCTATATATAAAACGTTTGAGAAATTGCAGAAAAATAAGGAAAATAATGATGTTGCCTTTTTGCTCCTAGCATGTCTCAATAAACTGATAGAGGAAAATAAAGAGTTTGGTGATAAAAATGACCAGGTCCAGATTCGAAACAACAGTTTAAAGGTAGAGAATCATCTCTCCAGTAGCCAAAGAGCTAAAGCTGCAGAAAATCAAGCTGGAGCCCTTATTATATGATTGGCTGATTTACAACGCAAATTTAATTCCCAGCCACGAAAAGTGTCAGCAGTTAAAGTGAGAGCACTGGTGGGGAAAGGGTGGAACCCTGAAACTTGGGATGGAGATGTGTGGGAGAACCTTGATGAAGCACAGGCCAGGTTCACCGGCTTGCTTGCTCTCACTCATGCCCAGCCTGCCTTCTTATACTGTCACTGCTCAACAATCAAGACAATACACCACAGATGTGGCCACAGGCCAATCCAATGGACCAAATACCCCAATTGAGGCTCCCTCAACCCTGGTGTGTCAAGTTGACACTAAAGCTATCCAGCACACCTATATTCCATTAAGTCAGAAAACCTACTGCACAGTGACTAAGAATACTGGCAGTTCTTGTAGACAACCTAGGTTCAAGTCTCAGCACCCACAATACATCTTTATCTCCAGTTCCAGGGGAATCCAAAATCTTCTTCATACTGCTGTGGGCATTTCAAGACACAGGTACACATACACATATTAATATAAAACAAAAAATAATAAATAAAATATTAAAAGGTGAACTGAAAATAAATTAGTGGATTTCTATATTAATTTCAACAAGCAGATTTAAACAAAGAGATCAAGATCTTAAAAACAGTTTCATAACAAAGGGAATGTGAGAATTATAAAGCCTTCAGAATAAAAAATAATGCTAACAGATTTACACTAGAGTTCTAGTAGACCATCAGAGAAGTGCAATTTATATTGCTTAAATTATTTAGAAAATATAATAAACTCATGCTCACTTTGGCAGCACATATGGTAAAATTGGAACAATGCAGAGAAGATTAGCATGGCCCCTGCACAAGGATGACATGCCAATTCGTGAAGCATTCCATATATTTTTGCTGCTGCCCACCCTTGGCAGGCACCTGCTCACTACCCCTAGAACCATAGAGAGGAACAGCCAGTGTTCGTGGATAGAAGGACAGTCAGTGGCACACACTCATTGCCCAGGTGGGACTCTGGCACACAGACTTGCTGCTGCCTACATTTGTCAGGCACCTGTCTTCCACCGCTAGAGCCATAGAGAGGAACTATGTGCATGGATAGGAGAGCCAGGGGCACACACTCATCACCCAGTTGGTCTCTGGCGCACAGGCTTGCTGCTGCCCACCATTGGTGGGCACCTGCGGGCCACCACTAGAACCATAGAGAGGAACTTTGTGCAAAAGTAGAAAGACAGCCAGTGGCACACACTTGTCACCAAGGTGGGGTCTGTCACATGGGCCAAAGGAGTAACACCCATCCCCCCAAGCTACTGGTACTGTGATGGAAAGTATAAGCTGCTGGTGCTATGGTTTACTGTGGTTGGGAGGATCCAGCAGTGTCAGTGATTCTAGGCTGCACAGCCAAAGCTGAGGAAGAAACCAGCAGGAAGCAAACTGAGTGACCAACCAATCCTCCATACTAAAATTTGAGATTGCCACAGAAGCCAAACAAACAAAGGGGGGAAAATCCACATGCCAAAGATGCATCAGAAAAACAACAATATGGGAAAAGCTCATAATAAGTCCCCAGCAAACTCAACCAGACCTGTAAAAAATCCCAACAACCAGATCTCCCTGGAAGGAAACCAAGACATCAACCTTAGAAGAACAATTGTAGACATATTCAAAGACTATAAAGAACAAATCAGATAACTAAAGGGATACAATGAAAAGCTCATGAAGGAACTAGAACAAAAGAATGGGAAAGAATGATAAACTCCAGAAAGAACTAAAGGGAGAGATTGACAAAATCTGAAAAGAATTAGAGGAAGAGAAATACAAACTCCGAAAAGAGCTAGAGGGACAAAGTGACAAACTCCAGAAGGAAGTGGAAACACTGAAAAGATCTTAAACTGAAAGGAAAATAGAAACTGACCAGTGAAGCAAGGAGCTACGAGAAGTGAAGGATAAGCTCCAAAAGGAAGTGGAAATTCTGAAGAAATCACAGGATGAAATGAAAAGGAAATTGAACATTCATATGATCAGCTGGAAAGGATGGGAAAAAGCCTCAGAAGCAGAATGGATGAAGCAGAAAAAAAAGAATATCAGACATACAGGATAACACATAGCGGCTAGAAACCTCAACTAAAGATTATGAAAAATTAAAACAACAATAAAAACACAGGGTTGGAACAACCAGAAAATGTGGGACACCATGAAAAAAACAAACCTCTGCATCATAGGGATAGAGGAAGGAGAAGAAACCCAAAAGAATGGTATTGACCAGATCTTCAACAGAATAATAGAAGAAAATTTCCCCAAATTGAAAAAATAAATAAATAAATAAACCCATACGAATACAAGAAGCACAGAGAAAGCCAAATAGACAAGACCAGAAAAGAAATTCCCCACCCCATATCATAGTTAAAGCACTAGATGCTCAAAACAAGGACAAAATACTTAAAGCCACAAGAGAAAAACAAGTTATATATAAGGGGAAACCCATCAGAATCACACTTGACTTCTCAGTGCAAACTATGAAAGCCAGAAAAACATGGACCGAAGTATTCCCAGTGCTAAATGACTTTAGATGCAAACCCAGATTACTATATCCAGCAAAAATGTCAATCATAGTTGAAAGAGAAAGAAAACTCTTTCATGACATAAACAAAATGAAAGAACACATGTCAAAAAAAAAAAAAAAAACTTCAGAAAATACACAAGCAATTCAGAGAACAGAGGAAAGGAGCAACTATCCTTAAGCAACCCAAGAGAAATAACAAAGCATAAGAGAGTAAATAAATACCTAGACAAAAAATGCAAATAAAAAATAAATTGAAAGGAAACAACATACATCTCTCAATAATAACATTAAATATTAATGGTCTAAATGCCCCAATCAAAAGACATAGACTGGGAGAATGGATTAGGAAACATAATCCATCTATATGTTGCCTAGAAGTAACCCATCTCACCCTCAAGGACAGACACCATCTTAGAGTGAAAAGATGGAAAAAAAAATATTCCAAGCAAATGGTATGAAAAAGCAAGCAGGAGTGGCTATTCTAATATTAGACAAAATGGGCCTCAGGGTAAAATTAATCAGAAAAGACAAAGAGGACCATTATATCCTTATCAAAGGAACAATTATCCAGGAAGATTTTACAATCTTAAATGTTTATGCAGCAAACTCTGGTGCACTGAACTTTATTAACACAAACCTCCAGGACCTCAAGGTAGATATTAATCCCAGCATGCTAATAGTGAGGGACTTCAATACCCACTGAGCCCCTTGGATAGGTTAACTGGACAAAAATTAAATGGAGGGACATCAGAACTGAAAAATACAATAACCAAATGGACCTCAGATATATATACAGAATATTCCCCCTAAACACAGAAAATATACTTTCTACTCAGCACCCCATGGAACATTCTCCAAAATCGACCACATTCTGGGACACAAAAGAAATGTCAACAAATAAAAAAGAATTGAAATTTTCCCATGCATTCTATCAGATTACAGTGCAATAAAGCTCAATATTAACACCAGGGTAAGCCCTACTAACTATAAGAACACATGGAGACTAAACAACACAATCCTGAATAATGAGTGGGTCAGGGAAAAATAAAGAATGAAATAAAAGCATTCCTGGAACTAAACAAAAATTACAATACAACACAACAAAACCTGTGGGATACATTAAAGTCAGTCCTAAGAGGGAAATTTATAGCCCTAAGTGCCCACATTAAAAAAAAAGACAGAAAGAGAACAAATAAACAATCTAACACTGCTATAAACACTTGAGAGACAACAACAAATGAACCCTAAACCCAACAGACAGGAAAAATAAGAGCAGAAATTGACGAAATAGAAATAAAGAAAACAATACAAAAAATCAATAAATCCAAAATCTTTATCTTTTTTTTTATTTTTTGGTGTTTTTGAAGCAGGGTCTCCCTTTTAGTACCAGCTGTCCTGGAGCTTGCTCTGTAGACCAGGCTGGCCTTCAGCTCACAGAGATCTACCCACCTCTACCTCCCAAATGCAAAAGCTTTATCTTTAATAAGATAAGCAAAATAAACAGAACTCTAGCTCAGTTAAGCAAAAGAAATAAAGAACAACTTGAAATCACTCCTTAAACTCATTTTGCTACTGAAAATATAGCTAAATTATTCAACATTTTTATTTTGTTAACTTTTTTGTTTAATTGATTCCCTTATGAACAGACTAGACAGAAAAATGTATCCTACTATTTTGTGGTTCAGAAATTGCTTTGTAATTAAGAGTTTTGTTTTGTATAGAAGTATATGGGTGTGTTTCTATCTTAATTGCTTTATTCAGAAAAAAAAATCTTCCCTTAGTGAGTTTTTCTTGGTTGTGATATGTTCTTAAACAGATTCCTTAAAATTTCAGCTAGTATTTTTATTTTTATTGTTTTTCTTTTTAGTTTTACCCTTTCTTTGGTATTTTTGAGACAGGGTCTCCCTTTTAGTACCAGGTGTCCTGGAGCTTGCTCTGTAGGCCAGGCTGGCCTTGAACCCACAGAGATCCACCTACCTCTGCCTCCCAAGTGCTGGGATTAAAGGCGTGTGCCACCACGCCCGGCTCAGCTAGTATTTTTAATTAGTTAAAACAGGCACTCTTGTAACTTTGTATTTTTGATTTTTATAGATATTGATGGATTGGGGGCATCAGAAAAGAGAACTAATAAGACAAAATGATATATTATTGATAAATTTCATTTTTATTTAAAAGTTTCCAAATATTTAAGATTTTATCTACTTTGGAATTTCATGCACATATGTAGTGTATTATGATCTAATCCATCCCTGATTTCTGCCTTGCAAATCTCCTGGACTCTCCTAATTTCAGGCCTTCCTCCTCCTCTTCTTGCTTTTGAATTCTACTGTGTCCAGGTAGTGTTATCCATATGTGCATGGATGTGGGGCCATCCACTAGAGCATGGACAACTTACCGCTGTCCATAACCACAAGGAAAACTGATTAGCCTTCACTCTGGCCAATGCTGTCAACTACCACTCCTCCTTAGTTAAGGGAGGGGCTTCATGCTTTCCTCCACAATCTCTGATGGAATTTTGTTTTGGCTTGCTTGATTTTGCAGAAGACTTTTGCAGTTAAGCACAACTACTGTGAGTTCATGTTTTCAGTGGCCATGCCATGGCCAGAGACCATAATACGTTCCTCACTAGTGTCTTTGACATCCCTTCCTCACTAGTGTCTTTGAGATCCCCTTACAGATGTAACTTACAGAACATATTTATGATCACAGTAAAGCTGAGTAGAATTTGGAGGGATGTCCTAGACACCCCATATCATCACAAGGATAGCATGCACAATTATCAGTTTACATCATCAAAGTCACATTTGTTTCATCCCATAAGTTTTGATTGGCACATCATAATTATTAACCTTTTAATATGAACAGCAATTCACCACAGATCTCCATATGGGTTTGTGTATTCTCAGGATATGGAAAGATTTATTATGGTATATGTAATTCATATGGTATATTACAGGTTAGATTTACTAATCTCAGCTTCGAGAAAAAATTTAATTTCTCTATGTATGGCATGTCTTAAAATTATTGATTAGGTAATTATTTGATTGCAATTTTAAGAAGGTTATATGGCTGGACATGTTGGTGCAGGCCATTAATCCCAGCACTCAGGACGCAGAGGCAGGCAGATCTCTGTGAGTTCAAGGACAGCCTGGTATAAATAGTGAGCTCCAGGCCAGCTGGTACTAAAGGGAGACCATGTATCAAAAAAAGAACAAACAATGAAGAAGAAGAAGAAGAAGAAGAAGAAGAAGAAGAAGAAGAAGAAGAAGAAGAAGAAGAAGAAGAAGAGGAGGAGGAGGAGGAGGAGGAGGAGGAGGAGGAGGAGGAGGAGGAGGAGGAAAAGAAAAAGATGATATGAATCAATATGAAAGGACCAAATAAATCTCAAGTACACATATGGATATACTTTGTGAATCTAATTCTTATGCTGCAAAAAACTTGTGATATGTAGAGGCCACATTACAAGTGTAATAAACAGAAAAGGCCACAAAACACAAAACCAATTTGATGGGAATAAATGATTGATAGTACAATCAATGTGCAAATAGCTAGGATGAAATGGCAATCTGGAGACTGTCAGGACAACGGTATGAATTAAGTAAGTGTAGGAGTAGGTAAGTAAGTATCAAAACTGTGGAGAATCAGGTGGGAGAAACAAGGACTTAGACTATACAGTGTGAATGTGCATGTGTTTGTAATACTGATTCAGAATTTAAAAAGTATATTATTGGAAACATTCATTTTAAGATATTTTGTCTTTAAATATGCAGTGAAACCCTTAAAAACAGATGATAAACTGTTAGAAATGATTCTACATTTGAAAAGTTCTACCAGAGAGGAACAATTTGATGATTGCAATTTTTCTTCTACCTGAAAGAAAGTATACTAATATAAGCTCAATGACATTTCCAAAGGATATGTTCAAAAGTTGAATTTTATTACAATTTTAGATATATTTTTCTTTAGTTTGATTTGGCCATGATGTAAACAAGCCGGCAAGTTTTGTTTATATTGCCATAAATCTGTTTGGAAACAATTTCTGATGATTAAACTGTATAACTAGAAACCACTCCAAAGAGTAACAGAAACATATTAAAGTGCATTTCAAGTATCTTGTCATATAATTTACATCATAATGGCACCTGAAGTCATTCAGCACTTGTTTGGTGATCATGGAGTAAATTATGCATCAAGTACACATCTATGTAATCACAAATATCAATAAAATATCAAACAAGCAGGTTATATAAAAATGCAGTGTCTTCCTTTTCTTTCCTGCAAGCTATTTTCAATATGCCTTGTTAATGAGAGGTATAAATGCCTGGGTTTAAAAGCCCTGAGTAATATGCCCATGATTTATGCTTGCTCTTCTGCCATCTAGTTTAATGTGATGCTTTCTGATGCTAATTGTAGCCTCATGGAACCACTTGGTAGAGAAAAGTTTTCCTTCTGTGTGGAAGTGCAGAGAGATTCTATTTATAGTCTTACACCCTTAGCTTACACTAACTTGATCTCAGAGGTGAGAGGAAACTCAAGTAGCTTTGTAGCTAGGGTGAGCTCCTAGCATTGTTGTTCACGCTGGATCATAGATTTGTACAGCTAATTTAATAGGAGAAAATGGAAAGGAAGTGACATTCTTTGTATGGCTGTTACATGCTAGGTATGTTTTGTAGGTTCAAATCATTCTTCCTCTAATAATCTCAGAACTTGACTGTTCTCATTTTATGCATGAGGAAACAGGCCTCTGATGAAGGAACTATGTGACACATCCTTGAAGTCCATGAATAGGATATAACATATGATTGTCCAGTGCTGAGCACAGCTACAAAGACAAAGCAGATACCTCTTAAAATGTCTTGAAAAAATGGTAGTTTAGAAGTTTTAAAATCAGCAAATTTTTGTCTCATATAAGAGCCTATGTTCTTATACATACAGCAGTTCTTATGAAAACTTACACAAAGGCCATTAGAAGTGTAGGATTCCCTGAATAAGTTTATCTGCAGCATTTTACAGAGCCAATATATATGAAATGCTTGAGTTACAGAGAACTGAGCAGTTGTAATTGTTTGCTGCATGGCCCTCCTATACAATGACTAGGCAGTGTGCTTACTTATAATTAATTCCTACCTCAGGAGGAGATTATCTGATTGTATGGAATATACATTGAGTGCCATTGAGGAAGAACTTAATAGAAATATAGCTAGGAGTTTGAAAAGTCACATAATGTTTCATAACTTATATAGATTTTGACTGAGTTCAACCATGGAATGAACATAAAATGGGCTATAAATACTTATTAAACTTTAGGGGGGATTTTTTTTCAAGGTGTCTGGAACCCAGTGATTATATCACAATCTTCATTCTTTTAACTTTCTGCCACCTTAGGAAGTTAAATTATGTTCTTGAATTTTTTATTGAGCCAGAGTCTCTCTGTAGACTAAAATGGCTTGGAACTCACTATATAGACCAGGCTGGCCTCTATCTCACAGATAATTGCCTTCCCCAGCTTCCTGAATTCTGGGATTAAATGTGTGCTCTGACAACACGTAGTTTATCTACAAGTATTTTATAGAAAATCTTTATTTTTAAAGTTTTAGACATTTATATTTATATCATCTATCTCAAAATCCAGACTACCAAAAATCATTTCAGGAGGTTTTTGTATATCAGATAATTATTCAGGCAAATTCTCCATGGAAAAGAGAGCTCTGTGTGTGTGTGTGTGTCTGTGTGTGTGTGTGTGTGTGTGTGTGTGAGAGAGAGAGAGAGAGAGAGAGAGAGAGAGAGAGAGAGAGAGAGAGAGAGAATATAAGTGCATGTATGAGTGTTTGTTAAATATATATTGTCTGTTGGTCCTTTAATCATACATGGCCGCAATCCTCACGATGTTCTTCCCTCCTAGAACCAGGCTGGCAGCTTCACAATGCTACAAGCCACTTGCCGGCAGGAGACAGTTCCTAGCCTTAGCTCTGGCAAGGAGAGGGGAGGGGATCATGGGAAGTCATCCAAGGAATGAAAGAAAGACATGGACTCAATGGGAGAAGGTCCGGGAGATAGACTCAGTTTTATTCATGCCAGCAATATGTTTATATTCTAAAGGCTACTGTGCTCTGGGCAAGGAAGTGAGGGTGGAGGAGGGAAGGGAAAACCATCTTGGCTCCTACAGGGGGAGGGGGGCTGCAGAGCTCCTATTTGTGCAACCAGTAAACTAGAGGTGTGACATTTTGCTCAATACCTTAAGGGAAGGGGTCAACCTATTCCGGAACTTTGCAGAGATAGGCAATGCAGGAAAACACTGCAATATCCCAAACTCATGGAGCTATAGATAACCCACAGAGAAAACGTGAATGTTCGTAGACATATCAGACAACTATTCGAAGTTCCAGGACAGCATCTGCAGTTCCTGGCCTCGAGCCAGACAAAGTTTCATTCCTACAACCCCTCCTTTGTTTTTTAATTAAAATGGAGCAGGAATGTCACAGTCATGCAGGAGATTTTTCAGGATCTTCTTATACCGAACTAAAGATATTTGAACTGTAACCCCAAACTGGCTTTTAACAAACCAGAAATTTGACTTCCTGAGGTTGAGATTTAGTTTTTTTTTTTTTTTTTTTTTTTTTTTGTCTTCTTGAGACAGGGTCTCCCTGAAGCTCTGGCTGTCCTGGAACTCACTTGTAGACCAGGCTGGCCTCAGCTCACGGATACGTGTGCTCTGCCTCCCAAGTGCTAGGATTAAAGGCGTGCGCCACCACGCCGGCATTTATTTATTTCTGTATGTGTCTGAATGTACTGTCTGCATGCACGTTTGTGCCCGTGTCGTGCAATGCCGCGGAGGTCAGAAGAGGTTGTTGGATTCCCCTGGAACTGGAGTTCTCCCGGAACTGGAGTTTCATACGGTCTCCGCCGCCATGTGGGTGCTGGCGATCGAACCTGGGTCCTCTGTAAGACGGGGCGCTCTTAACCCTAGGCCATCTCTCCAGCCCCCGGAGAATTAGTTTTAACAAAAAGGAATATCTGGTGGCCTAGGGGAATTTAGATTATATTACTAATCCATCTAGACTCGACCTGTGACCCCTCCCTACCCCACCACCCAACTGGAGGTCTTCATTCTGCCAACATGTTTTCATCTTTTTCTCATCTCTCTCAAAATTCTAGATGCAAAGAGTTGACTTGTTTTTGAGCAGAAATTCACCATTTCAGTCAGCTTTTTGACCACAGTCTTTTCTGTTGTTGTTTGTTGTTGTTGTTTATTGTTGTTGTTTCCTGTTCTTTCCAAATGCATCACTCCCAACTTTTGGACAAAAGCTCAGAGGGCTCATGCACAGGAAATAATTAAAACTAGCATCACATGGACTGAGGATACCATTCATTGTTTTTCTGGGACTATGTTACTTCACTTAATAATATCTTCTAGTTCCATCCATTTCCCTTCAAAGTCATCTTTTGTCATCATTTCAAGTCATTATCTTTCTTTATTTGAATTTTCATTTTTTATTGGTGCTTTGTGTATTTCACATATTTTCCCATTCAGTTCAGGCATAATTTCCCTTTCCCTTCCCCCCCCACCCTCAACCCATCCCATATCATGCTTCTGCATAAACTTTCCTGCATCTTTCTCTCATGTTTTTTTTTTTCAATTATTTACAAAAAGTGAAAATTTATGAATCAAGCATCCTTCATGTACAAACCAATTTGCAAGCAATTTGTGCCCAAACCCACACAGCCATTGGTCCCACCATCCAGCAGGGAGCCTTGTATGTTCAATCGTGATCAATTGAGTGTCCAGACTATATTGCTATAGTTTCCCCATTCACCCCAGTCACAAGCCCTTACATTCTCTACCAGACCCCTCTTCTCGCAGATTGTCCCTGGCTTAGAAAAGGGGCAACAGGTGGATGAGAAGCAAAACAGTCTACTTTCTCTGGAGCTGTTGTCTTGGACTCTAGCTAAATTCTGGCTGTTTCCTTTCATGGGCTGACTGTTTGTCAGGAATAACCTTTCGATCATACTAATGAAGCACAAGCAATTAGATATATAGGTATTTAAACACAAACTAATTGTATGGTAGGTTACTTTAGTATAGACACATATGTTTGGATGGTATGTTAATCCATGAATTATATTTTTTTCTGTTAAATTGACATGGTCTTACTGTGGCTTATAAACATCTCCTAACCATTAGAGGATGTAAACTTGTGGCATCAGCCATGAGTTATTCCTCCAAGGAGAGAGCTAATTAGCCAATTAGATTTGGGTTGTACAGGCATATGGGCCTCTTGCTGCACAGTATTTCCAGGGCAGGTGAGGTGTAACTGGTGCTGGCAGAGGAGTTGTTAGCTGTGACTCGAGGAGACCCATAATTGCTTTATTGGTTTGGCCTTTGGTAACACTCTCATATTCCAAGCCATCTGTATACTTGCATGTGTGCCTCAATATATTTTCTCCCATGCTCTTTTGGGTTACTGTATGTGATTAACTTGGGAAGCAAACTTAATTTTTTAAGTTAAATCCTCCTATAGGTGAAAGAAATGCTATAAGGTGATACCGTACAACGGAAAAAAACTATAGAGAATATTTGTATGTGCCAATCCCAAGTTATTTTTATACAGATTTTAAGTAGAACAAATGTGGACAACAAGCAATTTATATCTCCATTTTAACTCCGATGCATTACGTTTTTATCAAAGCCTTTAAACTAATGTTGTTTAATATACACATATTTACTTTTACTAAGCCTAAAACACCATGTACCATAGAGAGTGTTCGGGCCAAAACTGGATACTTGTTGATGATGTCATCTTTCTTTACCGCTGCATAGACTTCATTGTGTAGATGTACCCACATTTTCTCTATCCACTCTTTAATTGAGGGGCACTCAGGTTGGTTCCGCTTTTTGCTATTGTGAAAGAGCGTGCTTCAGGTCATCCTGGGAATTCCCTGATCTAAGCTCTGCACCCTCCAGAGCTTTTGTTAAAAAGTTCTTTCTCTGAGTACAGAGGCAGCACAAAGGCTACTAGGCAGTTTCTACAACTTTCAAGTCATTTACACCTATTGATTTAAACCTAGAAACTGATGCCAGTGCATCGCCAAACTGACCAAAAGAGATGCAAAGAACCTATTGAGTATGAAATTTTGCCTTTAAGTGGTGGAACTCTAAAAATTGACAAAGCAAAGTAATACACTTTTCTTCCATTAAACATAAGGCATGTGAGGACATAGTCTCTAAAATAAATACATTGCTTGTCCTACACATAAAGCATCAAAGACATCAGGTATGTGTGATGACATTGTCCTAAAAATGTCATTGTCCTACACATAAAGATATATAGGTATGCGAATGACATAACTTCTAAGAGTAACTTCTTACCTTATACATAAAATATACAGATATCACTTGATACCACTTTTAACACAGATGGTTGTTTTTACTTGTACCCCCAAAATCCCCAAGCCTCGGCTGGAGAGATCTGTGCATTGCAACTACATTTGGGAACAAAGTTCAGTCAATTGTCTCCTTAGGTTTTTCTTGGCCAGCAGTTTCCAGGCTTTGGGGAGGGGCAGGTGAGAAAAAAGCAAACATTTTTGTTTTTGAAGATAGCACTCAGGTGTCTCAGCCTTTTTCCAGGAGGAGGCTGGGACTCAGCTCTGGCCTTTAGTTCTTATGGAGGTGTAGATTGTGCACCTGGAGGAAGTAAAAGCAGCTGTAGATGCCTTTTTTGCTGATCTGGAGTCTTGGCTTTGAGGGGTGCCTTTTGCAATTTACTGATGGAATATTATAGTGAGCATAGGCAGTTAAGAAACATTATTTATTATACTAAGTTGTGCTGTTGGTATAGCACAGGTAGTTAGAGATACAAGTTTCTTATATTACTGTGGGTAGAAAATACCCCTATTCATTCCATTCCAGTACATAAGCAGATGTGGAACTTTATTAAAGTTGGGTTTTTTTTTTGTTTTGTTTTTTTTTTTGGTCTTTTTGAGTCAGGGTCTCCCTGTAGCCCCAGCTGTTCCTGGAACTCACTCTGTAGACCAGGCTGGCCTTGAAATCGAAAAGATCCATGCCTCTGCCTCCTGGAGTGCTAGGATTTAAAGGCGTGTGCCACCACACGTAAAAAAAAATTCTTTTTTTTTTTCTTTTTTTTTTAAAACACAACAAGCGGACCTTTAGAAGAGCTTAAGCTTTTTAAGAATCAATAGATTGGGGCTGGAGAGATGGGCCTAGTGGTTAGAGCGCCGACCGCTCTTACAAGAGGACCCGGGTTCGACCCCAGCACCCACATGGTGGCCGAGAACCGTCTGACACTCCAGTTCCAGGAGAACTCCAGTTCAGAGGGAAATCCGAGACCCTCTTCTGACCTCCACAGCATTGCACGACACGGGTGCACAACTCATGCACTGACAGTACTTGATTACACATACAGAAATAAATAAAAATGCCAGGCGTGGGTGGCGGAAGCCTTTATCTCTAGCACTTGGGAGGAGAGGCAGCGGATGTCTGTTGAGTTCGGGGCCAGCCTGGTCTACAGAGTTCCAGGACCAGCCAGAGCTACAGGGGACCCTGTCTCAAAACAAAACAATACAAAAAAAAGAATAGCATAGATTAGCCCTTTAATTCTACATTTGAGAAGCAAAATAAATAATTTCAGTTAGTACTTGCAATTACCCAGAGCCAAATTTAACCTTGGTAGATTATTGGGCCTGATTTTTAGCTTGATAAAAGACAGTTGTAATATTTTTTCACTGATTAATTGGCTGTTGAGAGAAATCCCAGCCAGTATATATAGTACCTGGCCTTGATTACATCTTAATAGATGTTTTTTGAGAAATAGGAATATCTTTCAAGATGTTTTTGTCTCTTAATGTAAGAGAAAAGTTAAGCATTTCCTTTGGAGGGCATTACATTAATTTTACTTATTTTAGGAGAATATATTCTTTTTGAAAACTATAATACCACATACATACCCATACAGGAAACCATTTTTGAGGTCATTGTTGATGAAGAGATGAAAATACGTCTTTAAAAAGTAAAATTATCTTGTAGATAAAAGGAATTTTAAGATAGACATTATAAAAAGACATTGGATATACATTAATGCAAGGCTGTTACCTGGAAATTTAGTATGGATTGGAATTAAAAGTAACTTGTAGTTTAAAAAATTAAGTGTGACCCAGTTTTTATGTTTACAGTATTAGACCAATTTTTAAACACTGTCCAATGTTGAATGATTTTGACATAAGTAAAAAAAGTTAAGGAAACATTGATTAAATATCATTGGATTTTTAAGTTACTGATTTAAGACTGGATCCTGTAGAAATTAAGTTTATATATTAATTTTTAACCTTTAAATATATTACAATCTTAATTTATAACTTTAAGGTATAAATTTTGAGAATGGTTTCTATAGATCCTATTGTGTGGTGGATCACATCCAGTGTGACAATACATACTTAATAAAACTTTAACTATTACATATGTAATGTAATTTTTCCCTTAATAAATTAATTAATTTATTAGCTGTTTAAATATACTGGCAGACTTGAGTTAGGAAAAAAATCAATTTGGCTTTTAGAGTTAGCCTTTACTAAATTTATGTAAGATCAAAAATCACAGAAAAAAATTAATTTTAACCAAAAACCTAAAAAATGACAAATAGTTGTTAAAGAACATTAATTAGTTTTAATTTTGTTAGAACAAGTTGGCTTGAAAATCTTCATACAAAGTGTTTTCTGAAATATAATGGTATTAAATTCAAACAGACATGAATTAAGATGACTTGTTATTTTGCTCACGTGGTAGGTTACAAACCACATGGTCTGGTGGCCTGTGAATTATAAAAAATGAAAAACAATCTAAAAGGTCCAAAATCATTCAGGACCTTTTTTATTAAATAGTTTAGAATAGTTTAGGATTCTTAATTGAGTGATTGACTTTGAAATGCCTAGGCTTATTAATTGATCAGTTGGTGCATAATTCATTTAAAGATGTTTTTGGGTACGGTGTGCTGGAGCTTTGTTCAACTTGCACACCTGGGTGAGGGAGCCTCGGTTGGGGAATTGGCTCCATTGGATTGGCTCGTGGACACATCTGTGGAGTATTGTCTTGATGGTTGAGCGGGGGTGGGGGGGCAAGCCACAAATGAGTAGTGCCACCCTGGGCAAGGGTTGTGTATTGTTTAAGAAGGTGCTGGTAGTGGGCAAGCCAGAAGTAAGAGGTGTTCCTCCATTCCCCATGGTTGTGCTTCAGCTCCTGCTCCAGTTTCTGCCCTGAGTTTTTGCCTTGGGCTCCCTGAGTGGTAAACTGTGACCCAGGATATGTAAGCTGAATAAAACCTTTCTCCCCAAGTCGTGTGGTCAGAGTGTTTGTCACAGCAATGGAAGTCAAAATAGCACACATGATCAGATTTAGAAAAGCATATTTGAGATAGAATTTAACTTNCCTGCTCTGCCTAAAATAATATATTTCTTTACGCTACAAATAAAGGTACTTTGCTTCTCAAATTTAAAAATATATGTAAATACATAAGATAATAGATCATTGTTGTAGTATAAATATTTTCAAAAAGATAAGTTTTCATTAAAATAAACACTAATAATTTTCATTATTAATATAGGTATTTTCACAAGTAGGCATTATTAAATTGATATTTGCTTCCAGTGATTTACCAAATTTTTTTTTAAGTTTGTCTTAGTTAGAGGCAAAAAGCAATTGTTTATTCCAATTGAGTAAATAGTCCAATAATTATTTATATGCTGAAGAACCTGTCAGTGAACGTTATTTTCCTATGACCCTTTTACATTATCTGATAGTAGTCAGATTTTTTTTTTAATTTTATTTATTTCTGTATGTGTATGAATGTACTGTCTGCATGCAAGTTTGTGCACCCGTGTCGTGCAATGCCGCGGAGGTCAGAAGAGGTTGTTGGATTCCCCTGGAACTGGAGTTCTCCCGGAACTGGAGTTTCATACGGCTCTCCGCCGCCATGTGGGTGCTGGCGATCGAACCTGGGTCCTCTGTAAGAGCGGTGGGCGCTCTTAACCGCTAGGCCATCTCTCCAGCCCCCGAGAATTAGTTTTAACAAAAAGGGTTATCCTGGTGGCCTAGGGGAATTTAGATTATATTACTAATCAAATCTAGACTAGACCTGTGACCCCTCCCTACCCCACCACCCAACTGGAGGTCATTCATTCTGCCAAACATGTTTTCATCTTTTTCTCAGTCCTTCTCAAAATTCTAAAGGTGCAAGTTGATTGTTTTGAGCAGAAATTCACCATTTCAGTCAGCTTTTTGACACAGTCTTTTCTGTTGTTGTTGTTGTTGTTGTTATTATTGTTGTTGTTCCTGTTCTTTCCAATATGCATCACTCCCAACTATTTGAACAAAGCTCAAGGGCTCATGCACAGGACATAATTAAAACTAGCATCCATGGATGAAGGATACCATTCATTGTTTTTCTGGGACTATGTTACTTCACTTAATATAATATCTTCTAGTTCCATCCATTTACCTTCAAAGTCATCTTTTGTCATCATTTCAAAGTCATGATATCTTTCTTTATTTGAATTTTCATTTTTTATTGGTGCTTTGTGTATTTCATACATCATTTTCCAATTCAGTTCAGGCATATTTCCCTTTCCCTTCCCCCCGCCCCACCTCAACCCATCCCATATCATGCATTCTGCCATAACTGTCCTGCATCTTTCTCTCAGTTTTTTTTTCATTATTTAACAATAAGTGAAAATTTATGAATACAAGCATCCTTCATGTAAAACCAATTTGCAAGCAATTGTGCCCAAACCCACACAGCCCATTGGTCCCACCATCCAGCAGGGAGCCTTGTATGTTCAATCAAGTTGATCAATTGAGTGTCCAGACTATATTGCTATAGTTTCACCATTCACCCCAGTCACAGCCCTTACATTCTACCATGACCCCTCTTCTGCAGATTGTTCCCTAGGCTTAGAAAAGGGGCACAGGTGGATGAGAAGCAAAACAGTCTACTTTCTCTGGAGCTGTTGTCTTGGACTCTAGCTAATTCTGGCTGTTTCCTTTCATGGGCTGACTGTTTGTCCAGGAATAACCTTTCGATCATACTAATGAAGCACAAGCAATTAGATATATAGGTATTTAAACACAACTAATTGTTATGGTAGGTTACTTTAGTATAGACACAGATGTTTGGATGGTATGTTAATCCATGAATTATATTTTTTTCTGTTAAATATGACATGGTCTTACTGTGGCTTATAACATCTCCTAACCATTAGAGGATGTAAACTTGTGGCATCAGCCATGAGTTATTCCTCCAAGGAGAGAGCTAATAGCCAATTAGATTTGGGTTGTACAGGCATATGGCTGCCTCTGCTGCACAGTATTTCCAGGCAGGGTGAGGTGTAGCTGGTGCTGACAGAGGAGTCTTGCTTGACTCAAGGAGACCCATATTTGCTTTATTGGTTTAGTGGCCTTTGGTAACACTCTCATATTCCAAAGACCATCTGTATACTTGCATGTGTGCTCTCAATATATTTTCTCCATGCTCTTTTGGGTGACTGTATGTGATTAACTTGGGAAGCAAACTTAATTTTTAAGTTAAATCCTCCTATAGGTGAAAGAAAATGCTATAAGGTGATACCGTACAACGGAAAAACTATAGAGAATATTTGTATGTGCCAATCCCAAAGTTATTTTTATACAGATTTTAAGTAGAACAAATGTGGACAACAGCAATTTATATCTCCATTTAACTCAGATGCATTACAGTTTTTATCAAAGCCTTTAAACTAATGTTGTTTAATATACACATATTTACTTTTACTAAGTCCTAAAACACCATGTAACCTGTAGAGAGTGTCTGGGCAAAACTGGATACTTGTTGAGATGTCATCTTTCTTTACCGCTGCATAGAACTTCATTGTGTAGATGTACCACATTTTCTCTATCCACTCTTCAATTGAGGGGCACTCAGGTTGGTTCCAGCTTTTTGCTATTGTGAACAGAGCTGTGCTTCAGGTCATCCTGGGAATTCCCTGATCTAAGCTCTGCACCCTCCAGAGCTTTTGTTAAAAAGTTCTTTCTCTGAGTACAGAGGCAGCAACAGGCTATAGGCCAGTTTCTACAACTTTCAAGTTCATTTACACCTATTGTTTTAAACCTAGAAACTGATGCCAGTGCATCGCAAACTGACCAAAAGAGATGCAAAGAGACCTATTGAGTATGAAATTTTGCCCTTAAGTGGTGGGACTCTAAAAATTGACAAAGCAAAAGTAATACCTTTTCTTCCATTCAAACATACAGTTATGTGAATGACATAGTCTCTAAAATAACATTGCTTGTCCTACACATAAAGACATACAAAGACATGCAGGTATGTGAATGACATTGTCTCTAAAAATGTCATTGTCCTACACATAAAGATATATAGGTATGCGAATGACATAACTTCTAAGAGTAACATTTCTTACCTTATACATGAAAATATACAGATATCACTTGATACCACTTTTAACACAGATGGTGTTTTTTACTTGTACCCCCAAAATCCCAAGCCTGGCTGGAGAGATCTGTGCATGCAACTACATTTGTGGAACAAAGTTCAGTCACAATTGTCTCCTATAGGTTTTTCTTGGCCAGCAGTTTCCAGGCTTTCAGGGGAGGGCAGGTGAGAAAAAGGAGTAAACCATTTTTGTTTTTGAAGATAGCACTCAGGTGTCTCAGCCTTTTTCCAGGGGGAGGCTGGTGACTCAGCTCTGGCCTTTAGTTCTTATGGAGGTGTAGATTGTGCACCTGGAGGAAGTAAAAGCAGCTGTAGATGCCTTTTTTGCTGATCTGGAGTCTTGGCTTTGAGGGGTGCCTTTTGCAATTTACTGATGGAATATTAATAGTAAGAGCATAGGCAGTTAAGTAAACATTATTTATTATACTAAGTTGTGCTGTTGGTATAGCACAGGTAGTTAGAGATACAAGTTTCTTATATTACTGTGGGTAGAAAATACCCCTATCATTCCATTCCAGTACATAAGCAGATGAAATCTTATTAAAGTTGGGGTTTTTGTTTTGTTTTGTTTTTTGTTTTTTGGTCTTTTTGAGTCAGGGTCTCCCTGTAGCCCCAGCTGTCCTGGAACTCACTCTGTAGACCAGGCTGGCCTTGAACTCGAAAAGATCCACCTGCCTCTGCCTCCTGAGTGCTAGGATTAAAGGCGTGTGCCACCACACCTGGTGAGCTAAAGTTCTTTTTTTTTTTTCTTTTTTTTTATAACACAACAAGCAGACCTTTATGAAGAGCTAAAGTTCTTTTTAAGAATAGCATAGATTGGGGCTGGAGAGATGGCCTAGTGGTTAAGAGCGCCGACCGCTCTTACAGAGGACCCGGGTTCGATCCCCAGCACCCACATGGCGGCCGAGAACCGTCTGAAACTCCAATTCCAGGAGAACTCCAGTTCCAGGGGAATCCGAGACCCTCTTCTGACCTCCACAGCATTGCACGACACGGGTGCACAGACCTGCATGCAGACAGTACATTGATACACATACAGAAATAAATAAAAATGCCAGGCGTGGTGGCGCACGCCTTTAATCCTAGCACTTGGGAGGCAGAGGCACGCGGATGTCTGTGAGTTCGGGGCCAGCCTGGTCTACAGAGTTCCAGGACAGCCAGAGCTACAGGGAGACCCTGTCTCAAAACAAACAAAAAAAAGAATAGCATAGATTAGCCCTTTAATTCTACATTTGAGAAGCAAAATAATATATCAGTTTAGTACTTGCAATTACCCAGAGCCAAATTTAACCTTGGTAGATTTATTGGGCCTGATTTTTAGCTTGATAAAAGACAGTTGTAATATTTTTCACTGATGTAATTGGCTGTTGGGAGAAATCCCAGCCAGTATATATAGTACCTGGCCTTGATACATCTTTAATAGATGTTTTTTGAGAAATAGAATATCCTTCCAAGAGGTTTTTTGTCTCTTAATGTAAGAGAAAAGTTAAGCATTCCTTTGGAGGGCATTACATTAATTTTACCTTATTTTAGGAGAATATATTCTTTTTGAAAACTATAATACCACATACATACCCATACAGGAACCGATGTTTTGAGGTTCATTGTTGATGAAGAGATGAAATACAGTCTTTTAAAAAGTAAATTATCTTGTAGATAAAAGGGAATTTTACAGATAGCATTATAAAAAGACATTGGATATACATTAATGTCAAGGCTGTTACCTGGAAATTTAATATGGATTGGAATTAAAAGTAACTTGTAGTTTAAATAAATTTAAGTGTGACCAAGTTTTTATGTTTACAGTATTAGACCAATTTTTAAACACTGTCCAATGTCTGAATGGATTTTGTACATAAGTAAAAACAAGTTAGAGGAACATTGATTAAACATACATTGCGATCTTTAAGTTACTTGATTAAGAGTGGATCATGTAGAAATAAAGTTTACACATATCTAATTTTAACCTTTAAATATATTACAATCCTTATATTTATAACTTTAAGGTATAAATTTTGCAGAATATGTTCTATAGATCCTATTGAGCACTGGTGGATCACATCCAGTAGATGACAATACATACTTAATAAAACTTTGAACTATTACATATGTAAATGTATATTTGCCCTTAATAAATTAATTAATTTATTAGCTGTTTAAATATACTGGCAGACAGACTTGAATTAAGGAACAATCAATTTTGGCTTTAGAGTTAGCCTTTACTAAATTTATGTAAATCGAAAAATCACAGAAATTAATTTTTAACCAAAACCTAAAAATGACAAATAGTTGTTAAAGAACATTAATTAGTTTTAATTTTGTTAGAACAAGTTGGCTTGAAAATCTTCATACAAAGCTGTATTTCTGAAATATAATGGTATTAAATTCAAACAGACATGAATTAAGATGACTTGTTATTTTTGCTCAGTGGTAGGTTACAAACCACATGGTCTGGTGGCCTGTGAATTATAAAAAATGAAAACAAATCTAAAAGCGTCCAAAATCATTCAGGACCTTCTTTTATTAAAATAGTTTAGAATAGTTTAGGATTCTTAATTGAGTGATTGACCTTGAAATGCCTAGGACTTATTAATTGATCAGTTGTGCATAATTCATTTAAAGATGTTTTTGGGTACCCGTGTGTGCTGGATAGCTTTAGTGTCAACTTGGCACACCTGGGTGAGGGAGCCTCGGTTGGGGAATTGGCTCCATTGGATTGGCCTGTGGACACATCTGTGGAGTATTGTCTTGATGGTTGAGCGGGGGTGGGGGGGCAGCCCACAATGAGTAGTGCCACCCTGGGCAAGTGGTTGTGTATAGTATAAGAAGGTGGGCTGGGTATGAGCCAGGAGGAGCAAGTCAGTGAACAGCATTCCCCCATGGCCTGTGCTTCAGCTCCTGCCTCCAGGTTCCTGCCCTGAGTTTTTGCCTTGGGCTCCCTGAGAACTGTGACCCAGGATATGTAAGCTGAATAAACCCTTTCCTCCCCAAGTCGGTGTTGGTCAGAGTGTTTTGTCACAGCAATGGAAGTCAAACTAGAACACCATGTATCAGATTTAGAAAAGCATATTTGAGATAGAATTTAACTTAACAGATTTATAAATGGCCATTTAAAATATATTATTATCTCGAGATGAAATTGATGCACAAGGATCAGCACAATTGCCTCAATTTTGAACAAGTATCATGAGAAAGAGCACAATAAAGTTCAAAGGTACATTTTTTCTGAATATATTTTGGAGAAACCTGAATCAAAAAGACCTGGAACCATACTGAAATTTTGGATGGGCGACAGGCCTGAAGCATCTTGGGAAATGTAGTTTCTTATCCTGGAAGGAAAGGAAATGAAAATGCCAGCAATAGGAATTTGACATGGCTGGCACAGGCCAAAGGAATTCTGGGAAATATAGTTTTGCACTTGACATGGTGGCTTTTTCTTTCCTGAGAAATAATTTTGCTTATAAATTTTTGCAGCTCCATGTTGGGCCTATATTAATGGGATACACCTGTAAATGAAGGTCTTGGTCATCCTGATTTGGCATAAATTTTGTGTGGCAGAGAGGGAAGTAGCTAAAGGGCTGGGTGCTTCTGGCCCTTTAAGGGAAAGTGGCCAGGAGTGAAAGTGAGGGGCAGGGCCACTGGGTGGCAGTGGCAGAGCCCTGGAAGCAAGGGGCTGAGCAAGGGTCCATGCAGCCACTGGCTACACCTGGTTCATCTGGGTCCCCACGTTGCCCCCTGTGGGCCCCGACGGCCCCAGCCCAGAATTCCATCCCCTCCTTGTTCCCAGCTCACCTTTTTGCTGTTTGGCCTTCTGCACCACACTCTTAGCTTGTGATTTTTTTTTTTTGCATGTTTCCTTGTTTATCCATGATAAGAAAGGCAGGAGATGCTACTGGTTAGGGGCAATGCAGATCAAAGATGAATCTCATGTGAAAAAGAGAGTTTTTTTTTTTTCTGAGGAGATGGGCCAAAGCCTGGCTGCTACCCTGAATTCTACTTTCTGGGTGGGGGGGAGTACTTCTCTCCTTCACATTGAACACTCTAAAATTTTCTCCTCTCGTCGAAAAGTAGCTAAGAGAGAGACAGCCAGAGAAAATACCTTTTTCTTCTTCCTTCTTCTTTTTGTGGAAAGTCAAGCCCCACATTGTCAGAGTCAGTTGTTGGTTAAATATATATATATATATATATATTTTCATCTGTTGGTCCTTTAATCATGCATGGCTGCAAGCCACACAATGCTCTTCCCTCCCAGAACCAGACTATAAGCTTCACAAGGCTACAAGCCTCCTGCTGGCAGACAGTTTCTAGCCTTAGCTCTGGCAAGGATGGGGGAGGGGACCATGGGGAGTCATCCAAGGAATGAAAGATAGACATGGACTCAGTGGGAGAAGCTCCAGGAGATAGACTCAGTTTTATTCATGCCAACAATGTGTTTATATACTAAAGGCTACTGTGCTCTTGGCAAGGAAGTGGGGGACAGGAAGAAGGGAAGTGAGAGCCACCTTGGCTTCTACCTGTGGTCTGCAAAGTTCCTGTTTGTGCAACCAGTAATCTAGAGATGTGACATTTTGCTCAATACATTAAGGGAAGTGGCCAACTGGTTCTGGAACTTTGCAGAGATAGGCGAGGCAGGAAAACACTGCAATATCCTTACCTCACAGAAATGTAGATAACCCACAGAGACAACTTGAATGTTCAGAGAGATGTCAGATAACCCTCAGAAGTTCTGGCACAGCATGTGCAGTTCTTTGCCTTGAACCAGGCAAAGTTTCATTCCTACATATGAGTGAGGATCTATGTGCATCATGGCACATGTGCAGCAGATGGACAATTTTGGAGTTAGTAGTTGCCATCCACCTTTTTGTAAAATTCTTTTGATTATTTTTAATTTATGTTCATGAGTATTGGTCTTGTGCATCTGTGTCATACAGTGACTGTGGAGAACAGAAGAAGATGTCGGAGAGAAGAAAGTGTCATGCAGCGACTATGTAGGACAAAAGAGGGTATTGGATCCACTGGAATTATGGACAGTTGTTAGTGGCTATGTGGGTGCATGTATTCAAACCCGTGTCTTCCACAAGAACATCCAATGCTTTTAACCACCACCCCCATCTCTTCACCCCAGTCTACCTCTTTTTCAAGTCACTCTCCCTTGTTGCTTTTGCTTCTGCTGTATACTCACAGCTAGTAAGTTGAATCACCAGCTCCCAGCAAACTCTGCTGTTTGTGCCTCCCATCTCAGTATAGAAATATGGTGATTATTGATGTGCAGCACAATATCTGTCTTCTCTATGTGTGTTCTTGGACTTGAAACTCATGTCATCAGGCTTGCATAGACACCTTACCAGCCCAGATTTCAATTTTACTAATTTAAGAAAATCGTGTGGTAGAATGTAAGGGCTGCGATTGGGGTGAATGGTGAAACTACAGCAATGTAGTCTGGACACTCATTTGATCAACTTGATTGAACAAACAACCTGTCACCCCCCACTGGATGGTGGGGCTGTAGGTGTTTGGGCACAACAGCCTGCAGATAGGTTTTGCATGAAGGATGCTTGTACTCATGGATTATCACTTATAGCTAAAAATGAAAAAAAAAACTGAGAGAAAGATGCAGGACAGTTATGGCAGAATGCATGATCTGGGATGGGGTGGGAGGGGAGGGAGGAGGGAAAGGGAAATAAAGCCTGAACTGAATTGGAAAAAAAAAAAAAAAAAAAAAAAAAAAAAAAAAAAAAAAACTAACTAAAAAAAAAAAAAGATTAAAGAACCCAAATTCCATAAAAAAAAAAAAAAAAAAAAAAGAAAATCGTGTAAAGAAAACTATTTTTACATAGGTAAGCAAACATTTGTTTGATTGTAAATTAATTTACATCTCTAGTGTAGGTGTGCTATCATATGAGAGGAAATTAAATATTCAAAATTAAATAATCTTGCCTCCATTAATGTTTTTAATGAATTATTTCCATCATATTATGTAACATTATAATGTTGATGATTTGTATCACAAATAAGAAAAAAAGACAAATAAGAATATTGAATTATTTGATGTTCATTACATTTTAAAACTTCCTTACTGTATAGCTCTGGTTATTTTCCTCAGGTGCTAAAAATGGAAATATGCTTAATACTTACAGTTCATGTTTTTCATGATAAATTATCCTCTGCTAAAACCTGTTTTTATTCAATAATATATTTCCTTCTCCCTCTGAAACTGGCTATTTAAGAGCCATGACAATTGTTTTTGTTTGTTTTAAATGTAATTGTAAACTGCTAACTTCCAGCACTGTAACTCCACCAGTGTACTTTGCTTCCTGGACCGTTCAATCTCAATAAAATTCCCAAATATTAGTGCTGACATTGATTCACATATGAATTTGAGATTTAAATGTGCTTTCTTACTTTCAAAAAAGGGACATATTTGAATACATGAGCTGTCCCAAGTGAAGCATATGGTGTATTTTCAAGGATTCATATTCATTTGTTCTGGAAGATCGAATATTCTTCATCACTTTATTCCATAACTTCTGAGAAGTCATTAAAAATTAATCTACAAGGTAGGTCTTCAGCCAAGAAATTCTGTCTGTATCAAAGTTCATCTTTGAACAAGTTTCACTTTCCTAGAATTCAGTCTCATAGCATGTAACAGTTCATTTGTATTACATAAAAGGAATTCACATTGTGCTCTTGAGTAACAGTGCATATAGTGTAGCTTGTTGCTGCACTCTTTTTTATTTGTTTGATTTTAATTTCCTGGGAGATTTCTTAGTATAAAGTTTGCAGGTATTGTTTTGGTGAGAAAACTCTTGCTTATTCTAATAACTTGTTAATAGATTAAATGATATTTAATCCCCAATGTCAATATTACTTTAGTTCCATTTTAAAGTATAAGCAAAATATAATTGTATAATATCTACCTTGAAATTTACACATTCTCATGATTTCAAAATGCACATATTGATCGGTATCTTTAAAATATCAGACTCTGGGCCTGGAGAGATGGCTTGATGCTTAAGAGCACTGGCTGTCCTGCAGAGGACCAAGGTGTTGATACCCAACACCCACATCACAGTTAACAATCCATAACTCCAGTTACGAGGAAATTTGATACCCTCTTCTGACTGCCAAGGGCATTACACTAAGGACACAGGTGTACTTACATACACACAGGTGATACACTCAAACAGATATAGCCATATTCTGAGGTCAATGTTGCAACACATATGGATAAATTATTGATGTGCAAGAAAGAAGGAAATGTCACTAAAATAAATTGTTGAATACTTCATCAAAAACATGTAACAGTGTCCTGAGAGTTACAAGCACACCACATTCAATTAAATGACGGTGACTCCACATTGTGAATGTGTGGTGAGCACAGTGCATGGCCAATTGGTCTTCACACATTTGACTGCCTGGCTTTTGGAAACTGTCTTCTGACTGAATTTCTACTTCTTTTCCTAAACAAAAGGCTGTCTCAAAAAAAAAAATCAAATCAGAAATCCACTAAGTATACCTGGAACTGCAGAGATGGATCATCAGTTAATGTTAAGATCACTCATTACTCTTACAACTTGAGTTCAGTTCCCAGGATCCACTACAGAGCCAAATAATATCCAAAACTCCAGTTCCAAGGGACCTGCCCCCCCTTCTGGCCTCCACAGGCATTGCATGCAAGCAGGATATTCTGTACATGCATGCCAAAGATTCATACACCTTAAATAGAAGTAAATAATAAAAATAAAATCTAAAATGCAAACTCCAAGTTTAGCTTTCTTCCATAGATAATTTCTTTTTTAATATACACATCAAAAGTGTGATGTGTCTGTAGTCTTCTAGAAAAATACAACAGACTTAGTAGGCAGCTTTGTTTTCATAAAGAAAAATTGAACACAATGCTGGTAACATCTGAGTTAACTGGTGTATCTTATTCAAACTTTCTTTGTCATTCATGTCCTTCAGTTACTGTTCATGAAACTAAGAGTTTTTATTCAGTCCATCAACAAACATATGTGAAGCATTTTAACAGTGAAATTTCAACTCCATAAACTGAATTATTTACAGGTAATGGGGAGAAAAAATGTTTTTTCATTGTTTTGATTTACCTTCACAAATATCTTTATAGAGACCACAGCACACCTCAGAACCATCCAACTCTGACACCATTATCAGGTGGTATGTGTAACAATTTGAACCACGGAATTTCCTTCATTTCTCTAATTGCTGTGTGCTATTGCTGCTCAAGTTTCCTAAAACTCTGTAATTACAGGATGTCAGAATGTTAGATGCATGTTAATCAAGGTGCATGATAATCTGATCCTCACTGGGTCCATAGCAAGTTGTAGCAAAAACATAGGACACTCTGCCTGAAGTAAAGCCCTTTCTGAGCTTTCAGACTTGCCAGTGTATTGCAATAATGATTAATAATATTAATGGTTCTGAAGAGATTGCTCAATAATTAACAGCATTAGTTATTTCCAAGGCCCTGAGTTGAGTTCCCAACACACACATGGTGGCTAATAACCATATATAACTCCAGTTCCAGGGGATATGACACCCCTCTTCTTGCCTCACCAGGAATGGCATGGCAGAAGATCAGTTACATACACATAAACAAATACACATAAAATAAAACAAATAAATAAAAAATTATAAAGATGGAAATATATATGGATTCTACAGGAAAAATTTGCTGGGTTTAAATTTATTTACACCTATTTGTGCATCTCTCTGTGTGTATGTGTATGTGTGTGTGTTTATACACAGCTTATGCATTCACTGTGGTGCACATGTGGATGACAGAGGCCAACTCATAGGAGTCATCTATTTCCTTCAAATGTGAGTCATCAAATTGGAAAAAAACTGAACTCAGTTTGTCACAACTGGCAGCAAGTGTTTTGACCAACTGATCTATATTCTTAGGCCATTCAAATTTTTAAAATGTAATAATTATATGTATAGAGGAAAGAGGAAAATCCTACGATAATTGTATTGATCAGATCTTCAACAGGATTGCAGAAGTTTAATTTCCCAAATTAAGGAAGGACATACCCATACAAATTCAAGAAGGATGTAGAACACCAAGTAGACAGAAGCAGAAAACTCCCCACACCATATCATAGTAAAAACATTACATGTCCAAAACAAAGAGAGAACACTGAAAGCTGCCAAAGGAAATCAACAAGTCACATATAAAGAAAAACCCATTAGAATCACAGCTGATTTTTCAATGCAAATGATGTAATCTCGAAGAGCTTGGACCAAATTATTCCCAGTTATAAATGATTACAGATGTGAACCCAAAATTCTTTATCCAGCAAAAATATCTATTACAATTGAAGGCGATAGGAACAACTTTCGTGACATAAATAGGCTGAAAGGATTCATGTCCAGAAAGCCAGCCCATAAGAGAATACTTGAAGCAATACAAAGACTGGAAGGTAGGAATGACTATACCCAAGCAGCAACAAAAAATACTTAATGAAGGTACAACTGTGGAACTACAAACCTAGAACAAGAACGCACCAGAAACCAAAATGCTTGCAAACAGTATACATCCCTCAGCAATAATTTTAAATACCAACGGACTGAATTATTCAATCAAGAGGCATAGACTAGTAGAATGGATTAAGAAACAAAATCTGGCACTGGAGAGATGGCCTAGCGGTTAAGAGCACCTACTGCTCTTGCAGAGGACCCAAGTTCGATCTGATCCCCAGCACCTACATGGCGACTGAGAACCGTCTTTGTCTCCAGTCCCAGGGGAATCTGACATCCGATGCCCTCTTCTGACCTCCTCAGCATTACACAACAAGGGTGCACTACATGCAGACAGTACATTATATACATAAAAAAGAAATAAAAATTTTAAAAAAGAAACAAAATCCAGGTTTTTGTTGTCTGCAAGAAACCCATCTCACCTTTAAGAACAGGCATTATCTTAAGGTGAAAAGGTAGAAAACATATTCTAAGCAAAGAGCACTAAGAAGCAAGCAGATATGGTATTCTAATATCAGATAAATAGACTTCAAATGAAAACTAATCAGAAGAGATAAAGAGGGTCACTTCATTCTTATCAAAGGAACAACTAACCAAGAAGATATCACAATCATGAATTTATATGCAATAAACTCTGGTGTATTGAACTTAATAAACACTGTTCTACAGGGCTTTAAGTCACAGATTAACTCCAACACACTAGTAGTAGGGGACTTCAATACTCCACTGTGTCCATTAGACAGTTCAACAGGACAAAGTTCAAAGATTAAACAGATAGACAACTGAACTGAACAATACAACAAACCAAATGGCCTAACAGACATCTACCAATTATTCCACCCAAATACCAAAGAATATACTTTCTATTCATCACCCATAGAACCTTCTCCAAAATTGAACACATACAGGGACACAGAACAAACCTCAAAAAAAAAAAAATGAAATGATTCCATGTATTCTATCAGACCACAGTGCAGTAAAGGTTAATATCAACACTAGAAGAAGTCCTAGTAAATATAGGAACTCATGGAGATTAAACAACACACTCCTGAATGGGTCAAGGAAGAAATTAAGAAATAAATAAAACTATTCCTGAAATCAAACAAAAATGGCAATGCAGCACAACAAAACTGTTGGGACACTGTAAAAGCCATCCTAAGAATGAAATGTATAGCTCTATGTGCCTACATTAAAAAATAAATAAATAAAAAGAGAAAGAGCAAAAATAAATGACTTAACTTTGCAACTCAAAATACTTTAAGGACAACATCAAGTGAATCCTAAACCCAACAGACAAGAAGGAATAACAAAAATCAGAGCAGAGATTAATGAAATAGAAATAAAGAACACAATAAAAGAATCAAGGAGTCCAATAACTAGTTCTTTGAAAGGATAAAGAAGACAGACACCTAGCCCAGCTAACCAAAGGAAAAAGAAAGAAAGAAAGAAAGAAAGAAAGAAAGAAAGAAAGAAAGAAAGAAAGAAAGAAAGAAAGAAAGAAAGAAAGAAAGAAAGAAAGAAAGAAAGAGAAAGAGTAACTCCAAATCAACAAAATTAGTGATGAAAGGGTCTTCCTGTAGCCCAAACTGGACTGCGATTTGCCTTGTAGAACAGGTTGGCTTCTATCTCACAGAGATCTTCCTGATTCTTTCTTTGCAGTGCTGGAACTAAAGGCCTGGGCCGTCACACCAGACTCAGTTTATTTCTTAAGACAGGATCTCTTACTGACCCTGAAGCTGATCAATTCAGAAACTCTGGAGGATCAGTCAGCCCCCTGGTATCGCCCTGTCTCCCTTTCTCTGAGGGGCTTTACATTACCATCTGGGTGCTATGAGTCTGAATTCATCTCTTCATGCCTGGGCAACCAACACTTTTCTTACTCTGAACCGTCTTCCTACTTCCAGTCTCATCTATTATTCAGAGTTGTTACAAGGTTTTATATTTCTCAGTTTCTTAGGAAACTGTCACTTTTTAGTGGCTCATACTAACTCAATGAATATAAAATTTATGCAGTATTTGCTTAAATATACAATCAACATATAGAGATGAGTCTAATGACATCAAGAACAGGATAATAAAAAATTTTTAAAAAGTCTTAAGAAATACCTTCAGTTTTCATTTTAAAATTGTAGCTTAAGGTGGAGGTATTGCACTTACCTTTAGTTTCTCAAGTTTTTTTTTAACTCTATATTAATATTTTAACTTATAATGATTTATTTGTAACCAAATTATTATATTAGTAAAATATGCTCTCTCAGTGTTACAATGTGCAAGAAATATGTGTGCTGCTTTTCATTTAATGCTATTTGTTTTTATGGAAAATTAATCTAAACAAAAATTGAATGATGAAATAATTCCTCCTATTTTAATAATCTGAAAAATTATGAAGATAGATGAAGAATCTAATAGACAATGTCAGATAGCTGTTCCATAAAAACAAAAGTTGACAATCTACAAAACTGTAAAATTCCATAAATTGTTAATAATTTGTGAATAAAAACAAGTTTAATGAATTCACACAAGTGATTAGCTTTAGAAGTCAGTATACAAGAAAAGTCACTTCCCAGGCATTCTTCTTCTGTCCATAACAACAGCTATAGTTAAATGAGTAATTAGTACATGCTATTTTTTTAAGAATATATACTGCACTGTTAATAGAGTGTTGAAAATGAAATTTCAGTTACAAATATTGACAGAGCAAACTGTCTCTTCTATTTTCTTGTAGTGTAGCAATGTTGGGAAAAAGAATGGGAGTTTCTTATATAATGAAACACACATTAAATAAGTATAGTATTTATAAGTACTTATTCAGATAATCTACAATCTGTGTTTATAGGAAAGCCTTTCTTATAGCAGGTTTATAGCAGGCATGTTATTAGTCACCAGAAACTTGAGATACTTAAAATGTCTTTCAAGAACTGGGCATGGTGGCACACACCTTTAATCACAGCACTTGGAAGGTAGAGGCAGGTGGATCTTTGTGAGTTCAAGGCCATCCTGGTCTACAGAGTGAATTCCAGGACAGCAGAGGCTACAGGGAAACCCTGTCTCAAAAAGACCAAAAAACAAAAGTGTCTTTCAAGTGGTAAAATGATGAGAAACTGTTGATCAACCGCACACTGCAATATTGCTCAAAAATTAATAGGACCCAGTCAAACCGAGATAGATACATTTGAAATGTAAGAAGTCTAACTCTCTCTTTGGGCAGGAGAGTTGGCTCAGCAGTTGAGAGTCCTTGCTACTTTTGTAGAGGACCCAAGTTCAATTCCCAGCACCCACATGGCTGCACCTATCATCTGTAATTCCAGTTCCAGGGCATCTGAAACCTTCTTCTGACCCCTAAGAGCATTACACCACATGGGTGCACTTACATACATGCAGGCAATATACTCATACACATAAAAATAAAGGTAAAATAGATAAAAAGAAGTTTGACTCACTAATATATTATCCCACTAATTTTAGTCTTTGAAAGTTAACCTATAGGCAAATCATCTAAGGAAGGGCACTGAAGTGGTGTCAAGAGTGTATGGTTTTCCAGTTGGATGGTGGAACCCTTGGGCTGTGTGGGTTTGGGCACAACTGCTTGCAAAATGGTTTTACACAAAGGATGCTTGTACTCATAAATTAACACTTCTTGTTAAAAAATGAAAAAAATAAAGTAATAGAAAAAATAATTTTAAAAAAATTTTAAAAAGAAAAAAAGAATGTATGGTTTTGCTAGAAACTTCATGGTTTAGGGGAGAATACTTAACTTAAAAAATATTTTTTTTTTATTTTAAGGGTATGAGTATTATGTCTTCACTAATGTAAATGCACCCTTGGCATGCAGTGTCTCAGAATACAGTGAGGCCTTATGTTTCTTTGGAACTGGAGTTTTGGATGATTGTTAGCCACCATGTGGGTGCTGAAATTCGAAACGTTGTCTTCTACAAAACCCTTCAAGTTCTCGTTACTGCTGAGACATCTTTCTGACCCTAATAATACTAATTTTTCATTGTTAAAAAACCTTGAATATGATGCTTATTTTATGATTGCATCAGATTTACAAATGTGAACCGGAACATCAAAAAAATGAATAGCAACAGATCAGGAAGTTTTAACAGAGGCAGGCATGGTGGCTCACACCTATAATATTTGAAACTCCAGGGAAGTTAAGCCCTGTCTCAAAAACAAACAAAAAAAAAACAACAAAAACAACAACAACAAACAAAAAAAATGATCTTAGGACAAAATTAAGAAACATTAACCATAACGTTATTCCTCCCCTGCCCATATAGTATCTTCTGTACTCATAAGCCTGGTTTCCATTTCCTTAAACAAGTTGTGGATAAATACCTTGTAATAAGTTTTCTTCATTTTATTGTAACAAAATTTATTTAAAGACTATTTCAATTTCTTTCAAAGTTATTTTAATAATTACAAGCAAAAATTCAGAAATATGTGTTAGTTTATGAATATTTATTAATGAAACAAGCAAATTTTACATTTATGAAGAGCAAAAATATCTTTCTTTTGTGAGAACAAATATGTGCAATTTGTTAACCATGTCAGTCACTATTGTGGAAGCTTGTAATTTTTTTATTTTTTATAAAGCATAAAGATAGCTTTGTAAAGAAGGCAAAAATTGAAATTGTGTGAATATGATTCATTGTCATGCATTCCACTAGACTTCTTTCTGCTGTCACTAATATAAGTGACTTTTTCTGAGCTGGAGGATGAGATGTGGGGCTCTTTTTCTTTTAAATAGCCTCATTTCAAGTGATTTCATAACTGTGGAAAAAGGAGAAATCAGGGATAATTAGAGTAGTGTGATTTACAAGCTCATGGGGCTTCAACTTTTCCATAGCTACTTTTTGAATTAGTTCTTTGTAAAAATAAAATCCTTCAAGCTCATTGTCACTGTGTCGCTGCCTTAAATGAATCACTTCTCATCTTTTGTTCTTAATCTTTGATAAGGCCCACCTCTTTCAAAGTATCTTCTCAAATCAAAATTTAAATATCCCCTTTTAAAATAAAACCTCTCTCCACAGAAGAATAGTAAAAGACAATTGTCTTGTAAATTAGGCAAGTGAAACTGAACTCAATTATGGGCTTCACAGAAGTATTGATGAGTAATCAATTTATTTTTAATATGTAAGATTTCCTTAATTATCTCAATGAATCTAAATCAGAATGGTTGCTAATTGAATGATTATTCAGGAGAATATAAGAATTTTTGCTAATAAGGACACATGAGTGTTCAACTGGTAATGTATCAGAATAAAGTATGAGATATTATTTTCAGAATTTAAATGTCATGCTGGGTGTGGTGGCACACACCTTTAATCTTAGCACTTTGGAGGCAGAGACAGGTGGGTCTCCGTGAGTTCAATGCCAGCCTGGTCTACATAGAGAGTTCCAGGACAGCTGGGACTGCAGGGAGACTCTGTCTCAAAAAGACCAAAAAATTTTCAATAAATGTTATATTTGTACTATTATTGCTATATTTTGTAACCAGTATGATATTGCATTTCTTTTTTTAATTTTTTAATACTTTTATTGATTAATTGTTTATTTCATTCATTATCTTCCAATCAAATTTATACACATTCTCCTCTCCCTGTCCCATCCAACCCCTGTTCATGCCTTCTGCCATACATGTCTTGCATCTTTCTCTCAGTCTTTCCAAAGTTTTTCCCTGCCAAGGCTTGTTGTTTTGGGTAGAGTTTAATTTCCCCCCTTTAATTTTATATTACTCTAAAATATGAATACATACCTTCTACCTGTATACAGTAATTACAGAGTTGGAAAAAAAGTGGTAGGTTGATTCTAGACCCTGTTAAGAGATTTACATCATAACAACACAGTTGCTTTCAGATAAAAAGAAATATAACAATTATGTTGTGCAGATTCTAAATTGTATTAACTTGCTTTGTTTATTATTGTCACATCTTTTCTTTCCATTCTTTCAAATTTGAGATTAACTCACATTGTCTCTTTGCATGTAATAGACTGGTACAGGGATCGACCTCATTTTATGGAGCCCAAGATATAAGACGCTACATGTTAAACATGTTTAACTTCTTTTTCAATAAATTTCTGCATAACTCATAGGTTCTATAATATAAGCCAACAAGAAACGAAGTGGAAATTTATCCAAACATATACCAGCATATATAGCTCATATGGCAAATTAATAAATCTACTGCTTAAACTTCATATTCTGTGTTTTATTATAATTTTTTTTCATTTTCACTTAAAATATTTTGTTAAGTGCCTGTATTTTGTAGATTGAAATGATGATGTTATTTAAATCAATAAACTTTATGATTTCAACAATATTTTTGTAAATATAATTTAAATATAATTTGAAATTATTTTCATGGTTAATCCTGCTATGGCATAATCCATTTGCATTACCAATTCTAAATCACATTTTAAGCTGAGTCTCTATGTGGCATATTGAGTTGAGCAAGTCACCAAAGCAGCAACTGCAAGTCAGAATCAAATCTTGGGAAAGCAATGTAATTTCAAAGATCATTCATGCTGTTTTATTTCCTGAGAAATAAATAAAGAACCCTGGTGATATTATGTGACTCTTAAAAACCACAATGTGGTTTAATGTTTCTTAGAATGTTCAAACAAATTACAGTAGGGCTAAACAGATAATTTAAAGCAAGTAAATGTGCTGTCATAAGGTCTGGGGATATATAGTATTAACTTTTGCTTTAGTGGATAAATGTTGGAGGCAAACATGGCGATATTTATAGTTTATTTGACAGAAAGTTTAATAGATTTACACAAATTAAGCATTTGTATATTCCTTCAATTATCATCAATTTTAGATATCAATCTTCAAAACAATTCATATTTAGATAGTCAAATTAAAATACAGTCCTTGTAATCATATGTTTAACACAATAAATTTTGGATTTGTAGAAATATATACCAAGAAAAGAACAATCAAATAAATTTATAATTATATGTGAGCACAAATAATTAAGAGGTATAGTCTTAAATAGGTGGATGCATTTTAAAACATTATTAAATGTAAAAAAGTAAACTTAATTAAAAAGCTAGCTATTCCCCCCCACATGGTGGTGCACACCTTAATCCTAGCACTCTGGAGGCAGAGGCAGAGGGATCTCTGTGAGTCCCATGCCAGCTGAGACTAAAGGGAGATCCTGTCTCAAAATGACCAAAAAAGAAAGAAAGAAAGAAAGAAAGAAAGAAAGAAAGAAAGAAAGAAAGAAATTATATAGTATGATTTATTTCATGGTTAGAGGAAAAGAAGTAAACTAATATTTATGGGTAGATACACTAATTCTACAATTTGGTCAGTGATATTAACTTGGGACTATATATGACAACATTTTTATTTCTCGTTTTTCATATTTGAAGTACCTGACTTTTTTTTTCTCCAGCAGAACTTCAGTTTAATATAGCTTATCTTGGAGGTGTTTATATTAAGTACACTATTTCTTTGCTACAAAATAGACTTTTCAAAATATTTCTGTATGCCCATGTATGTTAACTTTTCTCATTGCTGTGACCAAATTTTTTTTATTATTTATTTATTTATTCATTCATTTATTTATTTTTCTCTTCCAATGTATTGGCTTTGTGATTTTTACTTATTTTTTAAAGCCAATGTTTTGCCGAAGCTCTGTGCATTTCATACAAAATTATATTACAAATCAAATCTAGATCCATGCCCCCTCCCTGTCCCCCACTACCAAAGTGCATGTATTCTGCCAAACATGTTTCTCATCTTTTTGTCATTCTCTCAAAATTCTCCATGCAGAAGTTTACGGTTTTGAGCAGAAGTTCACCATTTCAGTCAGTTCTTTGATGCAGTCTTTTCTGTTGTTTTTACTCCTTCTAATAAGCATCACTCCAAAATATGCATGCCACATGTGTCATAGGTTTTAGCATCTTCAGCTTATGATTTCTTTCTTTATTAGGCTGAGAGATGGTCACCAAATGAGGTCCAGTAAGCACTGTGTCCTGTCTTGATCTTCCTGTACTGGTCTCCATGATAAAGCCTGGGTAGTCCAACAACGGCAGTCTATACTCTGAAGAAGTGGAAACCCCAGTAGTAGCTCAGTCCACAAGTTGGATGTCTTTTGAAGTAACTCACTTTTATCACATCTACTCAGGTATTATCTAGTTATTAAAACAATATAGTAATGAGTTCCTTGCTCAGAAATGTTTGACAGAAAGCAAATAAGTAACTACTCCTAACACTCCGTCATCTCCATTACCACAAAAATAAAGTAAACCTTTAACCACTTTGTATCACCAGGCTTGATGTCTTTACACAGTTATGAAACAATGCATTATAAAATTAGTTGAAATTAGTCTCTCTCTCTCTCTCTGCCAATCAGTTCTACTAAAATAATAGCACAAAACACATGGATTTCTCCATTTACAAAGTAGTGTCTTTTCTTTTGAATTCTTGTGCTATATTAACATGTATTTGGCTATCTAATATTTCTTGCTTCCATATTGTATTAGTCACTTTTCTGTTGCTGTGATAAAACACCATGACCAAGGAACATATAAAAGGAAAAGTTTATTTGAGCTTACGATTGACGGTTCCAGGGAATTAGAGTCCATTGTAGTGGGAGGCATGGCCGCTGGAGCTGGAGCAGCAACCCGAGGGTCACATCTCACAATGAGCACAGGAAGTCAAGAGAGAGTGAGTGGAGACAGCAAGCCTTGTTAAACTCACTAAGCCTGCCTCCAGTAGTACAGCCACACCTTCTAAGACCTCCAAGAATGGTGCCACCAAAAGGAGACAAAATGTCTGAATACTTAAAGCCTATGGGGGACATTCATTCAAACGAGCACATTCCACTCCCTGGCCCCCATAGGCTCCTGACCATATAAAATGCAAAATGCATTTAGTCCAATCTTAAAAGTACCCATAGTCTTTACCAGTTTCAATGCCATTCAAAAGTCTACAGTCCAAGGTCTCTTCTGAGACTCAGGCCAATCTCCTAAACTGTAAGCTCCTGTAAAATCAAAAGACAAATTACATACTCCCAATGTACAGTGGAACCAAATACACATTCCCATTCCAAAAGGGAGGAATAGAGGCATTGTGGGGAAATACCAGACCAAAACAAGACCAAAAACCTGCTGGGCAAACACCAAGTCCAGTAGCTCTATGTGCGAATTCTGGGACTTGACTTCCAAAGGGCTTAGATGGCTCAGCTCTTCCAGCTTTGCTTGCAACATACATCTCTTTCTTAGGCTGGTACCACTCCCTGTATGCAGCTCGGCTTGGTAAATATCTCACAGGTCTGGCATCTCGAATGTCTTCTTGGGGTCTCCACTGCCAACCAGACTTCACATTCGTAGCTTCATGCAATGGCCTATCAGAGCCCTCTTTATGCAGGGATGCCCCTGCTGCACTCTGCCTGGTCTCTGTGGCTCTCTGAAACCGTGGAGGAAGAACTGATGACCCCTTCACTCTTGCAAACTTCATGCCTCCAAAGCCAGCACCATGTGAATGAAATTGCCGAATCTGGATGCAAGTTTGGGATGGACTCTCTCCTACTTTAACCACATTTGCAATTTTTCTCTGCCCTGGATTTGTTGGAGTAGAAAACGCTTTCAGTATTTTCCTTTCAAAAGTTAGATTAGCTGGGTGTGGTCTTGCCCTGAAGCTATTGATTCTGTTGTTTACTTGTAAATCTTGAGGCCCCTCCTTAATCACTTTAATCTCCTTATGTAAGGGAGCCTCTCCTTCACATGCCTTGGCCCCACCTTTAATCTTCCTAGTGCAGTTTTCAGATCCAAACTGTACATTTTGCATTTCTTTCTGCCCCATCTGCTCTTCTTCACTGTAGATCTGCACAATATTCACCATTAACAGCCATGCCACCATTTCTACATTAGGCTGTCTTGAAATATCCTCCACCAAAGACATTAGTCTATTTCTTTTCAACTTAGCATCAGGCAAGCATTTGGGCTGTGGGCAAACTGCTGCCAGACTCTTTATCAAAATATCCCAGTTTCTGCCTAAGTCTTTATTTTCCTCTGGAACTACGTTTTTTGCAGCAATGCTTTCTTCCAGGCTTCTATTAGAATGGCCCCTTAAGCTCTGCTTACAGTAGTCAACAGCTTTTCTAGCCCATAGTTCCAAAGTCTTCCACATTTCTCCAAACATCCACATGGTCAGGTTCTTCACAGCCAACAGCCCACTATCTGGTACCAAATAAATGTATTAGTCACTTTTCTGTTGCTGTGATAAAACACCATGACCAAGGAACTTATAAAAGGAAGAGTTTATTTGAGCTTATGATAGACGGTTCCAGGGAATTAGAGTCCATTGTGGTGGGAGGCATGGCAGCTGGAGCTGGAGCAGCAAGCCGAGGGTCACATCTCACAATGAGCACAGGAAGTCAAGAGAGTGACTGGAGACACCAAGGCTTGTTAAACTCACTAAGCCTGCCCCCAGTGACATACTTCCTCCAGCACAGCCACACCTTCTAAGACCTCCAAGAACAGTGCCACAAACTGGAGACCAAATTTCTGAATACTTAAAGCCTATGGGGGACACTCATTCAAACCACCACACATATGAATATGTTTTTTTTTTCTCTCCTTAGAATTCTGATGATGGTCATTAAGGAACATTTATGATCTTGATTGATTCTTCCAAAATAGTATGTAAATTAAAAAATCATTGGTATAAAATTTCCTACATGTGACCTTTATTATTTCTTATATATTTTAGACAAAGCACCAAAGGCAAAAAAGGCAACAAATGGAAAATACTGAAAAAAATGATGATGAACAATAATCATTTATGTTAATCCATGAAATAATCAAAATTAAATAAGATGATCCAATAAATGGAAAGCATGAAATTATGTGAAAGTGAAAATGACCTTCTGGGAATGACTTCTTATGAAACCAAAAGCAGTGGAAAGAAAAATCAAAAGAGGTCAAGTAATGTCAAAGTTAATATCTTTATGCATCAACAAACAATTTGAAACAAAGTTACAATCCATAGAATGATAGAAAAAAAGTCTTCAAATAAGGGATTCATAAATACAAGAATATATGAAGAACTCTGATGTCTTAACAAGAAATAAAAATAAAAATCCGTTAAAAGTTTTGCAAATAACCAGAACAAATGTTTCCCTAAATATATGTAACACTGGCTAATTTACCCAGAAAAAGGTATTCAACATAATTAATTATTTGGAAAATATGAAACAAATCAATGAGATATTACTCAATACTCAAAAATATACATTGAATTTTTATATTATAAAAATGGAAATTTTTGGATGGGAAGACAAAATGGTACATTTCCTAATGAAGACACACACACACACACACACACACACACACACACACACATATATATGGACTTTTCTATAACAGTTTAAAAGTGATTTCTATCTTGGTAGCTGGAATAGTGTACTCTAGAACTATTAGAGCTACGGTTCATGTAGAAGCCTTCCTGGTCAGTTCCTGCTCCATTGCTGCAAGTCTTGGCTCTGACTATGTCCATGCTTCAGCAGTAGGATCTTATCTTCTGGTTGTGGGAGATAATAGAGAACTCCAACAATAGCCCATGTTATTCTGTGAGTCTCTTGGATTATTCTGAACAACCACTCTATGGGAGGTCTCTCCTGTATGGCCACTGAGCTCCTTGTTATACAGCCTGAAGGTACATACATGCACTAATATTTATACATCGTATGTGCATGTATGAGGGCATTTCTGAAGCAGCACATTTACCTTTGGGTTACCTAGTCCCCTAAATACTATTCAACTGAACCTCCCCCAACCTTGCCAAACTCTCAAGTCCTTCCATAGTCCAAGCACCCCCATTATCCTCTCCATTCCCTCTTCTGAGTTCCTTCTTCCCTGACCAACATTGTACCCTGCATCAATGGTTATATCTAGCCCTAAAGCCTAATAATCATAATCACTGTCATAGCAAACTACATCTATTGGTGCAATCATGGCATTGTTATGTGGAATGTAACAAACAAATATATAATGGGACTTAAGTCCCTCTCAAAGTGAGGGAACTCATGGGTGGCACTGTAAATGCAGCCAAATACACATAGCTGGAGGGGTCATAGATCATAGAGAAAACCTATTATAACTCTAGACAAAATAAATTATTAACCATACTCTAAATATGGATTCTTATATTCACAGACATCTATAAAGTATGCCACTCATCAAGCACATTTCATTTTGCAACAGGTGGTGACTAATGCAGAGTTCCACAACTGGTCACACACAAAGAATATAATTCTGAGAAATGCCCAGTCCAAAGTGTGGAACTAAGACTCATTTTGGAAGAGGGGGCAGATAGATTGTAAGAGACAGATGTAACCCATTTAAGTAGGCATACTAACCACAATCAAATATGTGGAAGAATATTGAATTTCCTTCTTTACCTGTCTAATGATATTCTAATGTGAATTCTCTGTTATGAACCATATTCTAGATAAGGCATTGTTATTTAACATAATTTTCTTTAAACGTTTTTTCATGTTATATTTTCCCATCTGACCCCCAATAGAGTGATGGATGTCATACATTAGTATCCTATGTGATTACATAATGCTGAAATTCAAGGAGCAATCCCCACATCAGGTCAACAGCAGAGTGGACTTATCTCTATGCTTGAAAGTAAAGCTCCTGTGAACACCTTCCATATTCCTCTGCTATCATTCTTTTCCTTGTGCTATTGAAAATTGTGAACCTTGGGGCTGGAGTGATAGCATAGTGGTTGAGAGCATTGCTGCTTTTGCAGAGGACTTGTGTTTGATTTCCAGCACCTTCATGGCTGTAAGAACCATCTATAACTCCAGTTGCAGGGGATCTGAGACCCTCTCTGGCCTCTACAGTTCTGCATGATACAGATGAACTTAAATACATGGAAGCAAATCATTCATACTCATAAAGTAAAAATAAATTTAATTATGAATATTAATACATAAGTTGATGCTTTCCTATTCTATGTTGGTATTCCACAGTTAATACAATATCTTCTCATGTTAAGACTTCTATTTCACTAAGTATTTATATAGGTCATTCCTTTTATTTATTAGCCTAAATATGATATTCATAGGAGGACTTCCATTAGATTCAAAATTTATTTCTTATAATTATAACTTAAGTTTGATAAAAGTAGGACATTTTCCATATTTCTATAGCACCTTTGGTACCTGATTTTAATGTTTTGTGTGAACTAAACATTATGGTCCAATTCATATTACCAGATTTGTTGATTATCAAAATAAAGTTTGGCAATTCATAAGTCATATGAACAATTTTTATCTTTTTCCTGTTTTTTTGTTTTGTTTTGTTTTGACACTTTGTATTATAGAATTAAAATAAATAATGTAAGTAAATATTTTACTCAATTAAAATTTTAGCTTAAAATACACTCTGCATCATACATAAATTTGTAAATATGCTTATACCTTACTTTATCATTTAGTAATGGAGTTTCCTTATACACCACTTACAACTATTGGTTGCTGGCAAATGTTTATGAATTCCAAAACTTAAGACCATTACTAAGAAAGCAAATTATTCTTTTTTTGGTGGGGGAGGCAGAGGCAGGCAGGTCCCTGCAAGTTCAAGGCCAGCCTGGTCCACAGAGTGAACTCCAGGCTAGCCGAGACCAAAGGGAGATCCCGTCTCAAAAATACCAAATAGAAAAAAAAAAATCCCAGTATCAGACCTTTTAAGCTTTCAGATGTTAAGAAACTGTTTTTAACCCAAGGGTGAATTAGAATGAAGTTTAAAATAAATAATTCAATAGAACAAACTGACTAACTGCATTGTAGAGCAGTAAGGAGTCTTTAGCTGACAGATGGAGATATAAGTGGTTTTCTTGAAAGACAGATGTGGTGACACCTGGCACTTCCGATCCCAGTATTCTGTAGGCAGAGGCAGGCAGATCTCTGTGAGATCAAGGCAATTATTCTTGTTATGCCTTTTGCAATATATATTTGTGTTCCATTGAACTGGTAAACAGCCATTATTTTTGTTTGTACAAAAAATCTTATCACTCTGCTCTTTTAATTTTAAATAATTAAAGAAGAAAAAGAGAATGGAAACATGTGACTACTTCTTTAATTCTATCAAAAACACCTTGGTATGGTACTTTTAGTAAGAACTTGATTGAATATTAAGCTTGGAATTGTTTTCACTAAATTTCCTTTACTCAGACTCTATGGGAATGGGTTAAGTGTGTACATCTGTATTAGTCACATTTATGTTGCTGTGACAAAACACCATGACCTAAGGAACTTATAAAAGGAAGAGTTTATTTGAGCTTACAATTGACGGTTCCAGAGAATTAGAGTCCATTGTGGTGGGAGGCATGGTGGCTGGATCTGGAGCAGCAAGCCAAGGGTCACATCTCGCAAAGAACACAGGAAGCAGAGAGAGAGAGCAACTGTAGACCACGAGGCTTGTTAAACTTACTAAGCCTGTCCCCAATAACGTACTTCCTCTAGTATGGCCACATCTTCTAAGACCTACAAAAACAGTGCCACCAATTGGAGACAAATGTCTGAATACTTACAGCCTATGGGTACACTCATTCACACCACCACATTCCACTCCCTGGCCCCCATAGGCTCCTGACCATATAAAATGTAAAATGCATTTAGTCCAACATTAAAATTCCCCATAGTCTTTACCAGTTTCAATGCCATTCAAAAGTCTACAGTCCAAAGTCTCTTCTGAGACTAAGGCCAGTCTCCTAACTGTAAGCTCCTGTAAAATCAAAAGACAAATTACACACTCCCAACGTACAGTGGAACTGAATACACATTCCCATTCCAAAAGGGAGGAATAGAGGCACAGTGAGGAAATACCGGACCAAAACAAGACCAAAAACCAGCAGGACAAACTCCAAGTCCATATGCAACTTCTGGGACTTGACTTCCAAAAGGCTTAGATGGCTCAGCTCTTCCAGCTTTGCTTGCAACATACATCTCTTTCTTAGGCTGGTACCACTCCCTGTATGCAGCTCTCCTTGGCAAATATCTCACAGGACTGGCATCTCAAATGTCTTCCTGGGGGTCTCTGCTGCCAACCAGACTTCACATTCACAGCTTCATGCAATGGCCTATCAGGGCCTTCTTTATGCAGGGACACCCCTGCTTCGCTCTGCCTGACCTTGGCAGCTCTCTGAAACTGTGGAGGAAGAACTGAAGACCACTTCACTCTTGCAAACTTCATGCCTCTAAAGCCAGCACCATGTGAATGAAACTGCCGAGTTTGGCTGCAAGTTTGGGATGGACCCTGGCCTATTTCAACCACATTTGCAACTTTTCTTTGCCCTGAACTTGTAGCAGAAAACCTTTTCAGTATTTTCCTTTCAAAATTTGAGGATTAGCTGGGTGTGGTCTTGCCCTGAAGGTACTATTTCTGTTGTTTACTTGTAAATCTCGAGGCCCTTCCTTAATCATTTTAGTCTCCTTATGAAAGGGAGCCTCTCCTTCACATGCCTTGGCCCCACCTTTAATCTTCCTAGTGCAGTTTTCAGATCCAGACTGTACATTTGCATTTCTTTCTTCCCCATCTGCTCTTCTTCACTGTAGATCTGCACAATATTCCCCATTAAAAGCCACGCCACCATTTCTATGTTAGGCTGTCTTGAAATATCCTCTGCCAAAGACATTAGTCCATTGTTTTTCAACTTAGCATCAGGCAAGCATTTGGGCTGTGGGCAAAGTGCTGCCAGACTCTTTATCAAAATATCCCAGTTGCTGCCTAAGTCTTTATTTTCCTCTGGAACTACACTTTTTGCAGCCATGTTTTCTGCCAGGCTTCTACTAGAATGGGCCATTAAGCTCTGCTTACAGTAGTCAATAGCTTTTCTAACCCAAAGTTCCAAAATCTTCCACATTTCTTCAAACATCCACATGGTCAGGTTCTTCACAGCCAACAGCCCACTCTCTGGTACCAAATTACTGTATTAGTCACTTTTCTGTTGCTGTGATAAAACACCATGACCAAAGGAACTTATAAAAGGAAGAGTGTATTTGAACTTACAATTGAGGGTTCCAGGGAATTAGAGTCCATTGTGGCGGGAGGCATGGCGGCTGGATCTAGAGCAGCAAGCTGAGGGTCACATCTCGCAAAGAGCACAGGAAGCAGAGAGAGAGAGAGCAACTGTAGACCACGAGGCTTGTTAAACTCATTAAGCCTGCCCCCAATAACGTACTTCCTCTAGCATGACCACACCTTCTAAGACCTCAAAAAACAGTGCCACCAACTGGAGACAAATGTCTGAATACTTACAGCCTATGGGGGGGACACTCATTCAAACAACCACAACATCTCTATTTACAATACATTATTCAAACACATATTACCAAAATAGTGGTAGGCTCTGAATTTTAAACAGTGAAGTACAGTTAGTTACCTGCCTGATCATCTTTTTGCTATAAGAAGTTCTTGTTCCTGGATGGTCAGATATCATTAAACTTCTCAGTCTCCAGTATCTTCTGATCATAGGAGCAGAATAGTTGAATTTTTCTCAATGTGCTATTCTATATTTCATTAACCACCGATGGATGACACAGAACATGCCAATCATCTCTGTACCCCCTTCCCCCATTGTTATCCCCCTCTAGCCACTCCCACTGGAATTTATATATTCTGTAATCTATGTCAAGTGCCATCATGTCAAGCTAGCGTCCTCAGATGTAGTATCCTGTGAATGTCTATAGCAGAAAGCATTGAGTATTCTCATAGACAACTATTAAGAACAATTTATTATATTACTTGAGATTAGGAAAAAGAAATTTCTTTGTAAGTCTTCTTAATTTGTGGGCTATTCCTGATTGTACATATGCCTACTGTTAAAGTTGGCAAATAGAGTTTTTAGAGATAGTCTAGAATAGTTTAACTTCCATAATAAGAAAAGTTTCCCTTCTTTTGTAAGCCAGTCTAAATAATTAAAATTATTCAAGAAGGGAATTAAATGTTTAAAGTTGATTTCAATGGAATTTACTGAGTAGTATGACTTGTAGAGAAAGGAAGGACTAAAAATGGGACTTTTTGCTATGTTTTAGTCCAATGTATTATTACTTTATAGCCCAGAACAAATTATTGATAAAGCTTTTATTATTTTTATATCTCTATTTTAGTGATGTGCCAAGAAAATATTCAAAATATTTCAGGAAATAGATTTTTCTCAAGCATCAGAGTTTTTATTTTTATCAACATTTCACATTATTCCCAAACGTGCTACATGTTAAAACGTTACCCTATGTGTAAGGACTTTGGCACCAACATGGAGCTAAGTACAAAATCCTTGCCTAGGGTATATGAGGTAGATATGTCTCCCCCCAATCATATTCAGAATATTTGCATTTAATGTGTATAGAGTTGGTTTCATGTGAGGCTAGGCATCTAGATCAGTAGCAGTACTAAGGACTGGGTGCACAAACATGTTATTAAATTTAATGTACTTTTAACATTATTATGTCTTATGACCCAATTCTTAAAATGTCCTCATTATAAAATACTATTTCAGAAAAAAATTCAAAGTTCTCACAGTGCAATGAAGTTGAACATTATTTGTGACTTTAAGTTCTCATTATCCATTCTTATCTGACAGAGAACAGAAAGAAAGGTTACACTAAAAATCATTGTAAAATATTTGTACTTAAACTATAATCAGTGAATACATTTCCTCTTTAAAGTGGTTTTAAAAGAATTCTTAAAAATTTTAAATGTCACAGAAATTGTAAGAGAATAATTATGAGTATAATATTTATGATATAAGAATTCATATAGATAAGATGACTAACTACAGTTGATTTATCCATCAGTTTATATAAAAGACATATTTGGGCAATACTGAGATAGTCTAAAGATGTTAGAACATAATATTTCAAATGATGTGTCTCTGTGCCTAGCACTCAAAAGCTGATTCAGAGAGGGGGAAAGATAAGAAATGGAGAGAGAGGCATAAAAATGAAGAAAGAGAGAGAGAGAGAGAGAGAGAGAGAGAGAGAGAGAGAGAGAGAGAGAGAGAGAGAGAAACAGCAGCTTTAGCTGATTTTGACAATAGATATGGAATATTCTCTTCAAGTTATTAACATGTAAAACTTGCTTCCATGTCTTCAGTAGATCTTCCGCACTGAAATAAAAGTAAAATTAGTTTAATTAAGTGATTGGAATTTTAAGTATTCTAAACTGTAATTTTGTACACATTGCATGGCTACTAAGACTTAATCTCATTCATCCACATGTTTTGTTTATCAAAATATGTACTTTAGGGACTCACTCAGAAAAGACCCTCTACATTTGATAGACATCCTAACCATACCTTAGGCCGTTTTTCTTTTATTTTCTTTGTATTTTTGATCTATTCAAATTTTCCTTTTTTTAAATCAACTAAAACAATTTGATTTTTAAAATAAAACACAAGGGGGCTGGAGAGATGGCCTAGCAGTTAAGAGAGCCTACTGCTCTTGCAGAGGACCTGGGTTCGATCCCTAGCATCCACATGGCAGCTGAGAACCATCTTTAATTCCAGTTCCAAGGGAATCCAACGCCCTCTTCTGACCTCCACAGCATTGCACGACACAGGTGTACAAACCTACATGCAGACAGTACATTCATACACATACAAAAATTAATTAAAAATTAAAAAATAAAACACAGGAAATATTTCCTAATCAGACTTCAGTCAAGATCATAAATACATAAAACATGTATGTATGTATGTATGTATGTAATGTATGTATGTATGTATATATGTATGTATTTCTGATCTGGGAAAGAGGGAAGATGCTGCCAGTACTCCAGGAAACATCTGTCTCCAGTGAGACTTGCAGCTAGAGAGACTCATGGAAGAAGTGGAGGGCAGGAAGAGTGTGCATGCTGTGCCTGAAGCACAAAGACTAAAGAGCTGGTTGTGCCTGTCTCAGTGCTGGCTGTCCATCTGTCGGTCTGTCTGTGGAGTCTCTACTCTGGAAGGAGCTGGTTTGGTTTGGTGGGTTTGCAATTCAGTGTCATCTTCATCTCATGTGTGGCTTCTTTTCCAGCTGAGAAACATTTTTGTTTTTCTTTTTTTTTAAAGAATCGCACACGAGGCATGGTGCATGCCTTTAATTCTAGCATTTGGGAGGCAGGGACAGGAAGATCTCCATGAGTTCAGGGCGAACCTGGTCTACAGAGTGAGTTCCAGGACAGCTGGGGCTACAGGGAGACCCTGTCTCAAAAATAAATAAATAAATAAATAAATAAATAAATAAATAAATAATAAATACATAAACATTAAACAAACAAATAAATAAACAAAAAGAATTGCAGCCCAAATAAGACTTTAACTGCAAAATCCAAAATGGTTGTGCTTACTTTAATACATACATTAATATACATATTTATATATATCAAAGAATCTACTCTAGGTAGTGAGCTGGGCCCACTGCACTTTCACTGGATCTTGGCCCCTTGAGACATCGTCCTCCAGGGCCTGAAGCTGTTTGAGAAGATCCTCCTGCCAGGACCCTGTGCTGGCCTCTGACTTGGTGCCCACATCAGAGGTGGCAGTGGCTCTTCTGGGCATGCTGGTGACCTTGCTGGAGCTCTTGGACTAGAGTGACCTTCGGCGTTTCCTGTCTGTTGGAGCTGCAGGGCTTTAGATTATGGCCTCTTTGCCTTTGTAGCTTGGGGTATCCAGGCTTCAGCCTGACTTCTGGTACTGGTAACCTCAGTCTGGGCACAAGTTGGCTTTCTTGTCAGGAGGCCTCAGCTGGTCCTTGTCCCAAAGCTAGTAGCATTTCCTGCTTCCTTTATCAGTCAACTTTTTCAGCAGTCAGCCATATCTTTCTGGTGGAAGGCTCCCCACGTGGTGCCTGCAGGGGTGCTGCTGCCTGCTGAGAGGATTTACCACCTGCTGGAGCTTTTGAGGACTTTGGTGTCTGGGCAGATGCATCCCATTCCAGCTTTTCCTCATTTCCAATGTCTTCCTTCTTGGATTTTTCCCCTCTTCTTCTTTTTTTTTTTGGGCTGGGGTGGTGGGTCAAGAGCTGGGTAACGACACAGGCCTAGCTCAGGTCTGAGTACTTGTGCTAAGAGTCCACGCTGTACACCGAGCTGCTCTTGAGGTGGCGCCGGACACGGAGGAGAGGATGCTCACACTCAGGGACCTGGATCAGGAACTGGAGCCATTGGGGCTGCTGTCATTGCCTTTGCCACTGCCTCTGCGCAGGTCCTTCTCTTTGTCCCCATTCCTACCTCATCTCCCACAGCATCCCCACACAGACCTCCAGTCAGAACCAAAGGGGAGCTTCCCGCCTCCCAGGAAAACAGAGAGAAGTCCATAAAGAAGCCAACCCTAGCCCCAGCCTCGTCTTCTTATGCGAATTTTCTCATGAACAGCAAATGTATCAATTGCAAGACTCGTACATGAGAAAACATTCACTGATCTTATAAAGGATGATCAATATAAGAAAAGAGATACTACACAAACATCCTAATGAACAGTTCACTGATAGTGCATAAAATGCCTGGGAAGGGAAGACATGAGCTTTTTTGAAACACATTGCACTCCACATACATAAAAACGGCTTGCAGAGCAATGGCTGCATGTTTATGTCTAGCAGACAGGGTGTTCATTTTGAAATCCTTCTGATCATTCTTTGATTTTGAAGTACAGTCACTGTTTGGGAGTTTGGTTCTGCTCAGTGTATTGCTTCCCATGTGACAGTTCGCCGCTATGTTTTCATACAGGTTGTTAATCATTATGTGATCTGTCATTTTCCTGATGTAGCCAAAGACCGGATGAATCACTTCATTTTAAAATGAACGCATGGCATGCTTTCCAAGGAATGTGAGCATGTGAAGGGTACACATGAAAGTGCAGGGATGTCTGTGCATATCTGGCTAGGAGTTTTTCTGGCTTATTTTTATAAAATGCCTCCACATCTCAATCTTCCACTAATTATAATAGCATCAATGGCACAAGTACAATGAGACCACCTTCAATGCTGTTCCCAGTAGTGTACTTAATATAGCCTATTTTAGATTGTTTTGAAATTGTCTTTTATGTGAAAATGTTTACTCTTTGAAAGTTTATAATGATTCTCTCTCCAAATATTTATTAAATGCTTATTTTATACCATACTCTTCAATAAGAACCCAAGTACAAAAATGAACAAAACATCCAAGTCCTCCCATATCTATGTTGTCCATATTCTAGTGTTATGAAGCACAATTAGTACCGTAATTTATATAGCAATTTAAAAGTGATTAAGGTAGGTGCAAAGCTGAACAAAGTAAGGAAAGTTACAATTGAAAAAGAAAATAATGTAGTATACTGAGCTTCATTTAGGAACAGTTGATAATTGGGAACTGCACAGTAGAGTAACCAGCATTATAAAAGACTTGGAAAGGAGTTTGTGAGGTATTTGAAAAATTCTGGAATTCCATATGTCTGGAATGAACAGGGAAGAAGAAAATAGCAAAGGAAGTGAGATACAGCATGGGTTTCCTGACAGACCCAGTGAGTAGAGAGCCTGTCAGATCTCACCTATTTTCTTTCAAATGCTAATTCTGGTGATCGCATAGCATAAAGAGCATGCAAAACCAGGCTTGGTGGCACATGCCTTTTAATCCCAGCACTTGGGCGGCAGAGGCGGGCCTATCTCTGTGAGTTCAATGCCAGCCTGCTCTATATATCGAGTTCCAAGCCAGCTGGGGCTACAGGGAGACCCTGTCTCAAAAAGACCCCCCTAAAAAAAGAAATTCATAAAGAGTATATGTAAGGAAGTGTGATAACTTTCTGTTGCCACTGTTGAAAGACTACAATAGATAAATTTTAATGATATTCTTAAAATTTCTTTTTGTTTTTAGAGGTACATATTCAAGCAGACACAACTGCTTATGATCTTGCTGGAAGTGACACAAAACCTCACATAGCAATAGATGAGATGCTTGCATCTGTGCATATATTCAAGGCTATTTCTGTCTGATAAAAATAGCAAGATTCTATGATGGGGTCTCAGAATAATGGACTTCAGTGATGACAATGACTTCCCAAAGGCTTTGTCTCTAAACAGTATGGTTGAATTATGTTTCTACTCTTTTTTGTTTATTTGCTGACAATTTATTTGAGTATTTGTGCATTTCAAATAATACAATTTAGTCAAATTTAGAACCCTACACACTCTCCACATCCCCCATCATATTTCCATTATTCTGTCATATATGTTCATTATTAACAAGTCAATAAAGTTAGATGTCCCTTGCTGTAAGTTCATCCACTGGGGTCTAGTCAGCCTATCTAGAGTCATTAGCTTAAAGAAGATACATTCTCCCTCATCCTATAGCAATCATTTGCCAATAGTTTCTTGGACAGGCCTGGGGCCCATTGTTGCCCATTTCCTCCATTCTATCCTGGGTTTTTGTCTGCTTGAGTCATCATGGATCTTGTGCATATTTTCACCATTATTACAAATTAATGAGCAAGTCCCCAGTCGCCTGGAAGCCTCTGATTCCTTTTGTTCATGCACCAACCCTAGCCCTTACAATCTTTCTGTTCCCTCTTCCACATGGTTCCTGAGCTGAGTGTAATGGAGGTTTAGTATAGGAGTCCTATCCACAGACACATACTCTACATTCTCTTTTTCTCTGAAACTTAGAGAATACCACACAATTCAATGCATGGAACTTTGGGGATCAAATTCAGTTTCGATCAAAGCCCAAAAGCAAATGAATATGACGATAAAGCATTCAGTAAACTGGGTGGTGAAATAATATGAAATAAAAGAATGTTTTAGTTTACATCTTGGATAAAACAAATCTGTGTTACTTGGATCCAATTCTACCCATGGTGGCTTTGAATCTGTTTCCTTCAGTCTCGTACAGTGCTGCTGTGGTTCCGTTTGGGTGTGGACTGTGAGCTGAAGTTTCTTTTCTGGTGTCCTGAAAGGACATGAGAGTTAATACGTTGAGTACTACAGTTAGAGAAAACAGAATTCTTTTTCTTTAGCCAATTTTCTAACACTTGCCAGTACAATTCATATTCCTATTACTATATGTTGAAATATTTCCTTGGGCTTGCTTCATGAGCTTCATAAGAGCACAGAAAACAGGGATTTCAACAATTTGAACCAAAAACAATGCAAGGAAGAACACAATCTCTTATATTAAGAGAAACAGGAACAACAAAGTTATCAGTGATTTATTTCTATGTTTGTTTTCAAAATTGAGAGTAGCTCCGAAAAATGAGTCATTACTCCGGGTCTTCTTTCTGTTCTGTGAAACGTGCACCCAGGGGAGTTATTTGATCTAGTTTGTTATTTTTTTGAAAGAATAAGTAATATTTATACTCTACAGAAAACATTTATTTCTAATCAAGAGATTTAGTATCAAGAATATCTCTGAGAGAATTTAAAAGATACATTGAATACTAGGAAAAAAGATTAAATAATACAGCGTAAAAAGGGTAATGAACTAAGGGAAACTGTAGGCCATATATCCATGATTCCTTTTTTCATTTTGAAAATAGAAATAGTATGCACATGCTGTATGTAGCAAAATTTTCCATAAAAATATAAGTAAATCAAGGCTGGAGAAATGGCCTAGCGGTTAAGAGCGCCGGTTGCTCTTGCAAATGACCCGGGTTCAATCCCCAGCATCCACATGGTGGCTGAGAACCGTCTTCAACTCCAGTTCCAGGGGACTCCAACACCCTCTTCTGATCTCTGCAGCATTGCACGACACGGGTGCACAATCCTACATGCAGACAGTACATCCATACACACACACACACACAGTGTGTGTGTGTGTGTGTGTGTGTGTGTGTGTATGTTAATCTCTGTCACCATTTTGTGTTTTAAAAATTAATGCAGATTTTGAATCATTTTCCAACTGTTTCATCAAAACTATTAGGATAGAGTGCATAAGATCACAGTAACAGGTTATGTGCCAAGAGTACAAAGTAACAAAGTACCTGTTTGGCTCCCTGAGCTGGAAGATGTCTAAATTCCACATTTTCTGGCTTTAGACAAGAAAAGAGACAGTATTTGTGCTTATGTTCTGTGACTTAGTAAAATATGGGTACTCAGCATGCTAGATTAAACTGCTATTATACAATTTCATATCAAAACACAGAATGATTTAAAAATATATCAAAACTGTACACATGCACACTACGAAAGAAAACACCATTATTGATTATTACTGTTTGATTGTGGAGTTTTCAAAATCTGCATTAATTAAATAGAAATGTTTCCTTAAAAGCATTAAGGATTTTAGATTAGCAGTGAAAGATTTGGCTTGGTTTTGACAGATCTCTTTGACTTAAAAAAATCATAGTGATATGAGAATTGCATACTTAATATTAATAAATTAATGCCAATTTCTTATTTTTTCACACTTGTATGATTTTAATGAGAACTTACAGTCTTAAAAGATTGCTTTGGTTAACCTTTCTTCAACTTCAAGGATCCCATTCCACCATCACTTCTACACAGACACAACGCTTCTTTGGTCTCTATCCTCTAGCCCCCACCAAGTCCTTTCACAGACAAAATTACTAGAACAGTAATCGACCTCCTGTTGTCACTTCATTCTCCATCACCACTCAATCTGTCTTCATCTTTGCAATCTGGCTTCATTTCATTAAGTTTCTAGTGAAACTTATGTCACTCAGTCTCTGCTATTCGCCAAACGTCCAAGTCAATGAATAGTTGACATTTGATTCCTCAATAGAATCACTTTGCACCTAATAATTTCCCACATTTTGAAAATTTTTTTCCACAATTTCTTTTGAAAATGACTCTTTTGTTTCTCCTATTCTTTGTGTACATTCCCATGTATAATGTAGCCCAGGTCTGCATGACAACTATTTCTCTGTATCTAGCTACTTGTCGTTCAATGGGACTAGGTTGGTTTATACTTCTTATCAAATGTTGAACATCTAACTTTAAATGAATAACCTAGAATTTGGTACTCTCATTAGAAAGTCAACATAGGAAGCCCCTGTCTGACAAGGCTTTACACAGCTTTTCCAATAATAAATACTCATGCTCTGAGTGACACTGCAGCACTGAGAGTCCACTCAGCAACACCAAGGAACAAGGTTTGTATTGCTAACCGACCCCATGTCCACTCAGGTGATAAATCCAATTTCTCTCAATGCTTTCAATTCCTTATTTCTCACTTTTTTTCATCTTTCAACCTTTCTCCAAAACTTATTTACAAGTTGGCTCTTTTGAATCTGGCTTTTTCACTAACAGTTTATAAGATTTATATGAAATTCAGCAACTCCACCTATTTATGAGGCTGCATTTATAGACAAAAGAGATGTTTCCCCTATGAAATGGTAGTTTTGTTTTTATGGCATCTTGTTTTAGCAACACTCATTATATGAGAAATCTTTGTATTTTGGAAAAAAATGTATAGATAATTTTTATTTTATTTTGTTTTTTTTCAGTTATCTTTAAAATTTTTATTGTGCATTTACACATTGCATACAGAAGTTCTTAATACAATTTAGACCCTCCTCCCCATGCATGCCACTCCAACCTCCTCCACTGGACCACATGTATTCTGCCATACATGTTAAGTTTCCAGTCAAGTGTTTATACCCAGAGGTCATTTGGTGCAAATTCATCTACTATGGAGTCTAGTCAGCCTATCTATAGATTGTAAGTTCTACTGTCCCTCACCTAGTTGTAATCAGTCTCCAATAGTTTCCAGACTAGGGTTGACCCAATATCCATTTCTCTCCCTCCACTCTGGGCCCTTATTTGATTGAATTGGCATGGGTCTGCCATTGCCTGAAGTTCACATGTGCAAGCAGGAACCTAGAAGCCTCTGCTTCCCTATGTTTATGAACCAATCCTGGCTCTTACAATTTTTCTGCCACCTCTTCCCAAAAGGTCCCTGAGCCATGGGTGGGATATGTCTAATATAGTATAGGACTATCCAGAGACACATACTCTGCAGTCTCTTATTCTTTAAACTTGGCCAGTTGTGGCCTTCTGTATGTATCACACTGTGTTGTATATGGAAGCATTTCTTGTGAGAGTTGAGGGATGCACTAGTTTTGTCTCTGTCCCTTGATCTGCTATGTGCCATGAGGCTTAGATGTAAAGGTTCAACTGTAGATGTGTCACCTAGGACTGGACATCTTTCAGAATAATCTTCTCTGTGTCTGACTAGTTGTTGGATTCAGCAGTAGCTGAATTATCCATCTGATAATTTTTAACTAACAAAATATTGCCACGAGAACTTAAATAATACATAATTTTCATATATATATATATATCATAAATATATATAATATATATCTATAGATAAAGAGAGAGAGAGAGAGAGAGAATATTATTAAGCTTTAGCAGCAAACTTGTACCAATGGGAGACAATTGTTTTGCAGTAATAAATGTATCAAAAATCACTTTGAATGTGTTTTAGAGTTCATAAGGCTCCAAGTAATTATGCTTTAGAAAACATATGCTAATTTACAAATCACTAAACCTCTGCTTGCTGAGCATGTCAACATTTGTGTAAGACCAAGAGGATTCAGAAAAAAAAAATTAATAGCTCTGTAAGGGGAAAAAAAAAGATGGGAAAGAGAAATTATGAAGCACGGTAAAGATAATCTGCTGGTAGAAAAAGAGATTTTTAACCAGTAATTTTTCTAGAATTAGGAATAATATGAATATCTATTATTTTCTGCCATACAGAAAAATCAGTCTTAGTGTAATACAAAATAGAACCAATATTTTTACATTTTGGAGAAATCACAGATTTTATTTGTTTTGTTAATTTATTGATACTCAGTTTATGTTATCTTGGATTATGGATCATCAACATTACTTTTTCTTTTTGCACTTTTTCTTGACAGAAAGTTTTACATTTCCTTCCTATAGATGTTGTCAGTTTAGAGTAAGGGTAATATGTATCACATTACTTGGGGGGGTGTATAATGGTGTCTTATGTAATTTCTAATTTATATTTGATAAGAATTATTTTTGCCTTCCAAGGAATGGATCATGCATGATTGTTTGCATTCTTCTTTAACTCTGTTTAAATAAATTATATTCTGATTTTCATTAATAAATATATAAATATGAAAAAAAATCAAGACCTGCATAATGACCACACAAGTTCACATATCAGTGTGGAAGAGGGACAGTTTCCAAAATCCCACCTATAGACGAAGAGCTACAGGAGCTCTTGGCAGCTGAACACAGGAAAATTGGTTATCAGCAGGGAAAACCTCATTAATAGATTATCCAAACCAAGTGGCTAGTTTCAACACATGTACCTAAGAGCGGCACATATTTGGCTTATTAGGCTAAACACACACACACACACACACACACACACACACACACACACACACACACACACTTATATAAAAAGAGGTCCTGAATTTGAGAGTACATTTGAGTTGTGAGGAGGAGGGAAGGGAGGTGAGGAGATGATGTGAATACAGCGTAGTTATGTATGAAATTTTCAAAGCAATTCAAATTTGTACCTCTGGGCAGGACAGACAGTTCAAAGGTTAATAAGACTTTCTTTGATTGGTCCATTCGGTTCCCAGCACCTGTGTTGGCTGTCCCAAAACTGCTTGTTAATCTAGGTTCAGTATAAACACTTGCACATGAATAAAAATATAATACAATATAATATTATGTATATTATAAAATATAAAAATGAAACATTGTTGACAAATTAATTTACCAATTACACAGAGAGATATCTGATAAAAGTTCTATCATAGTGACCAATAATTTGGCAGAACTCAAAAATTCTTCCAAGGTTTCATGTATAAGAAAAGACTTTTTAGGAAGATAAATTGTTTCAGCAACAAGTATGTTACCTTTCCTTCCATATTAACAAGATTTTTATTTTAAGTTCTTAAATTCATTCTGTTACATAGAGGATTATTTGTTGTCTTATAATACATAATTTTTTGAGAATTTCATACATGAGTACAGTATTTACAATATTTGCCCCATATATTTCCACCACTCTGTTCAAAATCCTCTGTGTGTCCTTGTCCCCCAATCCCTCTCAAGTTTATGACAACTTATATGATTATTGTTAGCACACATTTTCATATGTGTGTGTGTGTGCTTTTATGTACATGTGTTTAGTGCTGACCACTTGATATTTCATAACCTACCAGGGGACTTGTCCTTTGAGAAAGTGATTCCCATTCAGCAGTCCTTGATTATCTGTAGGTCTTCATCTAAGTTGAGGCTTTATATAATTTTTCCTGTCTGTAATAACTTGTCTATTGGTATTATCATTATGCAAATCTACTTTAGGCTACAGTATTGTAAAGATTTTATGGGTGCAACCTCTATGTCTTGCCTAGAAGGCAATATCTACCTATAAGAATTCTGGTTCACCAGTTCTTAGAGTCTTTATGTGCCCCGTTGCCTGATATTTCCCGAGTCCTAGGTATAGGGGCTGGAAATGGGCATCCACCCATTCTGTACATTAAACCAGTTGCAGATTTCTGTAGGAGCCTTAGTGTGCTACAAAATGAAGCTTTTTAATGAGAGGTGAGATAGGGAAGATATAATGATTAATATTTATAACACAGTTAAAAATTTATATTGGCTTAATAAAATGGCAGGGTTAAGTTCTCCTCTAGGGTATATGACCTCTACAGCCAGGGGTAGTTAGCTAGGTTTATAGTATCAGGCATGAATTCCTATAAATTTTAAACACAGTTCCTCACACTTATTTTGAAGATTTTTTTCTAGGTATTAAGGATTACTAAAGTTGGAAGTATTTCCTTTCCAGAATTTTTTAATAATTTTTGGAGATAGGGTCTTCCTGTACTTCCAACTTGCACTGAACTTGCTATTTAGACCAGGTTAGATCCTGTCTCACAGAGATCATCTTACCTCTGCAATCTGAATTCTGGAATTACATGCATACACCATCATACCTAGGAGAGATTTTAAATATTTTTAATTAGAATATATCAATTGTATATAATTAGTTTCCTTATAAAATTTCCTGCATGTATATAATGTATTTTACTCATAACTAATTTGTGATCCTCTCCTGTCTTCCTCCCACTTTATCCCACCCACTTCTTCTCTATTTAGTCCTTTTACCTTTATATCTTCCTGTGGGGGTAGGGGATGAGATTTCGTTTGTTGATGACTCAAATATTTTCATTAGTCTTGGTTACAAGCTGTGAGTGAGGGGGTATTAAAAGAGTCATAAACAGCCTTTCTCTGGTGACATTACTGAAAAAAGATGTCAAACCCAGTCATTAAGTACATATAAATCCTCAGGTATGAAAGGATGTGACTTAGTAAGCAACTCCCCTTTGCATGATAGGATATTTATAGGCCCAGGCTTTGTACAAATTTGCAGGTAATCACAATTCCTGTGAGTTCAATTGTGTAATTTCCATATCCTGCCCAGAAGTTTTTCTTCTTTGAAGTTATAAATTTAGCATTCCCAGATAAGGGTTATAAGCAAATCAAATGGTCTACGTCTCATATTAATGATTATGAATATTGAAAATGTTTCTTGTGATTATTATTTCATGAGACAACATTATGTTACTGGGTAAGAATTTTTGTTTTTTATTTTCCAATTCTTTTGAGGCAGTCCATATTGTAAAATAATCCATTTAAATAAACAAAGAATGGTTTATCTTTACTAGTTCTACTCTAATTATCTTCATGTATTGAAACATACAAATTCCAGAAGAATAAATGGAAAAGTTCATAGAATAAACAGAATAAACCGAGGAAAGAAAATATTTTGAAGTACTAAAGACTGATTATTATGTTTCTTCATGTCTTTTAAAGGTCTGCACTGTTGGCGTAAGTCTCAGTGAGTTATGTGTCTTTTATAACATGAAAAAAATGATAATGGTTCTAATGCCACTATGTGAATTTTGACTTTCAGCCCTCTCTCTAAAGTTAAAAGTTAGCTTCCAAAGCTTTTAGAAGGAGGCTGCCCTTTTCACACTGCGTTTCTAGTGCATCCATCTTATTGATTTATTCACAGTACATGTTACCCACTTATGCTTTGTGCGCGAAGCCGAAGAAGGACTCTGCAAGTGCTATCCAAGCCCTGACAACATTCTTGGATGTAACGTGGCTAAATAGTGAAAAAACATTTTTTTTTCACTCAGGACAATAGCAGACTGGAGAGAGAAATCTAGGCTTTCTATATCAAAGGAAGAAAATGGATTCAAATTTATCTCTAACACCAAATGGAAACTATTTCACTATTCTAGAAATTTTATTTCCATAAAGAGTTAGAGCCTCTTTGATAATGAATGCATTGATTTCAAACTGGACTGTGATTATATGTATTGGATGACTTTTGATAGACATAACTTTTCATGGACTCAAAGTACTTACCTTTAACATGGTTAAGTGCATATCAAAAGAAATCAAAGTAAAGAATCTCAAAGAATAATATGTGGTTTATCTGGTCATAATAAAATATCTCTTCTTTTATTTATGTATTTAACCATTCACATTATTTCTACTCTTTTAGCATGAGTTTGCTGTTGTATAACTTTTTAATCTACCAATTTATATGGAATCAAATCATTCCTTACTCCCTGTTTATAAAGCAGAGAAGTCTTGCAAAACTTGACTTTTATATAATTATCCATTTAAAATTGAAAACAGTTTGATATTGGTATCATATTATATGGCATCTCTTAAATCCATATCAAGAACTTAAAGCAGTTTATTCTTATTGACTGGTCTACAACCTATTTCACTGTATCAGTGCCTACAAAGCTAACAGACTTTTAAGACAGAAATGATTGTGATGACTTTGGAAGCACTTATAACCAAATCATTCTCATGCTTTCTGTTTGACTGTCACACATTCAGTCAGTGACTCATTTTGCTGTGTAATTCAGAGAGTAGGGAAGCTGAGCCTAGCATTAGTACAAAATTCTTTTTTAATTGGGATAGAAATAACTTTTGACATTCTTTTTAGATAATTATGGAAAGAGAACTAATACTATTCTCAATAAAAATAAAGAAAAATAATTTAATGTTTAAGCAATAGTCATTTTTTAAAATTTTATTTATTTTTGTATGTGTATGAATGTACTGTCTGCATGTAGGTTTATGCACCCATGTAGTGCAATGCCACAGAGGTCAGGAGAGGGTCTCAGATTCCCCTGGAACTGGAGTTCTGCTAGAATTGGAGTTACAGACGGTTCTTAGCCGCCATCTGGGTGCTGGGGATTGAACTCAGGTCCTCTGCAAGAGCAGTCGGTGCTCTTAACCGCTAGGCTATCTCTCCAGCCCCAATAGTCACATATTTTAAAGGAGAAACAATTGAAATTCAATAAAATTCACAGATCTTTATAGGGAAAATAGAAGTTAAGGAAATGAAAATACAAAAGAAGAAAATAATTTTGAATTACGAATGAAAGCAAAACAGAGAAACGTGAGGAAATTCAGAAAGTAACAAAATTATGAAATATATGAGAGATTTATGTAAAGAAGCAATCTTGCTTAAAGTGAGGAAATTAGGAAAATCGGCACAAAGAAGGAGGGTAAAATTGTATGACGTTTTCATGTATTTCTCTTTACAGTGATATATATATATATAATAATAATATCATATTATACTATGTTATAATATAATATACTAATGTCCTATAGAAGTTGTGATCTGTACAATCAAAGTTTTTCTATTAACATGAATTAATATGAACTCTTCTAAGAACATTAAATGAATTTAGTTTTGCAAAAAAAAATAACTCATATATTTTCCTCTTTTCGCCTCTTTCTTCCCTCTTCCTTCCCCTTCTTCCTTCCTTCTTCCTTTCTTCCTTCCTTCCTTCCTTCCTTCTTTCTTTTTTTTTTTATAACTTCTGTTTTTTTTCTTTTTTTTTTTTTTTTTTTTTTTTTTTTTTCTTTTTGAGACAGGGTCTTCCCTGTACTCCAGCTGGCTGGGCAGTCTCACTCTGTAGACCAGAGATGGCCTTGAACTCACAGAGATCCTGCCTGCCTCTGCCTCCCAGGTGCTAGAATTAAAGGCGTGCACCACCACACCCAGTTTAAAGATGGTTCTTAGGTCCCATGTGGGTGCTGGAAATCAAACTCAGGTCCTCTGCAAGAGCATCCGGTGTTCTTAACCACTGAGCAATCTTCTCCAGCCCTTTTCTTTTCTTTCTTTTCTTTCTTTCTTTCTTTCTTTCTTTCTTTCTTTCTTTCTTTCTTTCTTTTCTTTCTTTCTTTTTTCTTTTCTTTCTTTCTTTTCTTTCTTTCTTTCTTGCTTCTTTCTTTTCTTTCTTTTCTTTCTTTCTTTCTTCTTTCTTTCTTTCTTTCTTTCTTTCTTTCTTTCTTTCTTTCTTTCTTTCTTTCTTTCTTTCTTTCTTTCCTCCTTCCTTCCTTTCTTCCTTCTCTTAAATCTATGTATTCATCTGTGCACTTGTGTGTGTATGTATATTTGTATATGTATGTGCATGTGGAGGACAGAGATTGACGCTAGTTATTTCTAGATATTTCCTCTAAATACTGTTTTTGAGACTTATCTCTCACTCAGCTTGCAATTCATTATTTTAGACTCTCTGAGCTCAGAGCTCCTTAGGATCACTAAACACCCCCACATTCTGAAGGTTATGTTTAATTATTCTTTGTTTTACATGTGTGCTTGAAATTTAAATCCAGATCCTCATATTTGCTTAGCACACCCTTTTCCCATGGAGTCACAGCCTCCAAAATCACAAAAATATTTTCTATTTTCATCTTTCAACATTTTCACAATTCACTGACTGGCTCTTTAGTCTCAATAGATAGGGGGTTTCTTCCAGTTTGTTAATGTGTATGTTAACTCATATTTTTCCTATTACTCATAAATAGTATTATCTTCTAAAGTAAAATAATAGTTTGGATACAGTCCGATCCACATATTAAAAAGAGATTTTTTTTAGAGTTTAGTAAATAATTCCCTTAAAGCAGTGTTGTCAGATCATATATAGGGTGGAACCCTAGGATAATGGGACGTGCATAACAGCTTTACTTAAAGAAACTTTATAGACTTGAGTGTATGTAACATTTCAGATATGATCATCTGTAATCTTAGTACATATTTCTTTATTTATATAGTGTTTATCATTGCTACAACACAAAAGATGCTGTCTTGGTATTCTGTATTGATGGTACACTTAGTAGAATATACATGTATTCAGGTTTTGCTTAAGTAATATAGTAAATACATATCAGGGTCTTAATAATGGGATAATAATAAATAAAATAAGACAAATATAGGTGAGTAGAAATATCTTACCCAGGAATAACACATGGAATATTATAAAATTTCTTCACATAGTAAATGATCAAATTATGTTAAAGTGTATTTAAAAATGTCATTGCTATAAAATATGTATAAGACAAAGGATAGGAAATCACTCTTTTGTAGATTATAGATAATTCATTTTCTTTTCTTTTTCCTTATGTGAAATGTATAAAAATTTGAAGTTTGCCTACAAGAAATGAAATTATCACACCAAATAATTTGAAAATAATTGCATTTGTGTTGTGATATATTTCTAAAGAATATATTACAACTTTTCCCCATTTTTCTCAGCTTTATACCTCTACTGTCAGTGTTAAATATGAATGAAAGACATTCCTTAGGAAACCAAGCTTATCTAAAGTAATTTCTGTCTTTTCTCTTTTCTTACTTCCCTTTGTTTACCTTCCTGCCTTAGACCCAAAACCATTTGTAGCACTACTAAAGGTGACTTTGGAAAATCTTTTTTTGGCATAACCCTCATTCATTTTGTAAACTTCTGATGATATCAATTGGATAACAATTACAGAGATGACAAATTAACCCCACTCATATTTTTAACTTCACATTATGTAATTCTGTTTTAGTGTTAAATTAAGAATTAATACTTTGTGGATAATAACTTTCCAACATAACCTGCTATTCTTGTTTTGACTTCCTATCTATCTCTCAATTTTGTTTATACAAGTATGGCAAGGATTAAGAAATGACAATATTGATATCTATTTTCAAACAAGCAACTATGGGACCTCCCTTGAGGATAGCTCCATTTCTTCCACAAATTACATGTCAGAGCCATGTCTTATTTCTCAGTCTTCACTTCTAGTCTCTTTGCTTATAAATACATACCATGTATGTATCCACAACTATTTTCTGGTTACTTGCATGTGGGTCTTATATTATTCTGACATAATCATACATAAATTCATGGCCTAGCAGTTAAGAACACCGACTGCTCTTACAGAGGACCTGGGTTCGACCCCCAGCACCCACATGGTGGCTGAGAATGGTCTGTAACTCCAATTCCAGGAGAATTCCAGTTCCAGGGGAATCCGACACCCTCTTCTGACCTCTGTGGCATTGCACGACACAGGGGGTGCACAAACTTACATGCAGACAGTACATTTATACACATAAAAAAATAAAATAAATAAAATTGAAAAAAAATTTATCTGAAATTAAGATTGCAACTCCTGCTTGCTTTTTGGTGCCATTTGCTTGAAATATTTTTTTCCAAACTTCGCCTTAAGATGATGTCTGCTCTTGAAGGTGAGGTGTATTTCTTGTAGACAGCAACTTGGCTTGTGTGGCTGTGGGGGTGGAGTTGTCCTCCTACCTGGTATAAAAGTGATGTAGTCTGGACACTCATTTGATCAACTTGATTGAACAAACAACCTGTCACCCCCCACTGAATGGTGGGACTGTGGGGGTTTGGGCACAACTGTCTGTAGATTGGTTTTGCATGAAGGATGCTTATACTCATGGATTATCACTTATAGCTAAAAAATGAAAAAAAAAAACCTTAAAGATGGAGGACAGTTATGGAAGAATAAATGGACTGGGAAGGGGGGGGGGGGGGGGGGGAAGGGAAAGGGAAATATTCCTGATCTTAATTGGAAAAGAGAGTCACAAATGAGCAAACCATCAATAAAAAATTAAATAAAAAAAAAAAAAGGTGGGCCTATGTAAGTCTTGTGATCGGGGATTTCCCAACACCACCTGAAGCACAGGTAGGAACTGGGTGCGTCAGCCAGGCAGATTGTTTGGTTTGATTCAGTTGCCTTTGACTCAATTGGCTTGTGTGGCTGTGAGGGAGGAGTTGTCCTCCTAGCTGGTATAAAAGTGGGGTCTGCGTGAGTCTTGAGATTGGGGATTTCCCAAGACCACCTGAAGCACAGGCATGAGCTGGGTGCTTCAGCCAGGTGGATTGTTTGTTCCTCTTGTATTTGTATAGGTGTGCCTTTTTTAGTTTGGTGAAATTTTCTTCTGCAATTCTGTTGAAGATCTGATCCATACCATTGTCCTGAGATTCTTCTCCTTCCTCTATACCTATGATGTGGAGGTTTGGTCTCTTCATGAAGTCCCACATTTCCTGAGTATTCCACTCCTTTCTTAAAAAAACATTTTGATAAGCCGGGCGTGGTGGCGCACGCCTTTAATCCTAGCACTTTGGAGGCAGAGGCAGGCGGATTTTTGTGAGTTCAAGGCCAGCCTGGTCTACAGAGTGAGTTCCTGGACAGCTGAGGCTACAGGGAGACCCTGTCTCAAAAAAGACCAAAAAAAAAAAAAAAAAAAAAAAAAAACAAAAAAACATTTTGATAGTCCTTCCTTTAGCTCTTCAATTATTCCATGTTATCTTCTTGGGTTGATATTCTATTTTCTGATTCATCCATTCTGTTACTGAGACTTTCTCTTGCCCTTTCCTGTTGACTGGATGAGTGTTCAATTTCCTGTTTCATTTCAGCTTGAGATTCCATTTGTATTTCCTTTTGGAGTTGACCATTCTCCCCTTTAAGTTTTTTGGTTTCCTTTTTCATTTCAGTCTGAGATTTTTTCAGCTTTTCTATTTCCGTCTGGAGTTGGTCATTCTCTCCCTTTAAGTCATTGATTTCTTTGAGTATATCTATGATTGTTCTTTTAAGATTTGTGTCCTGGGTTACCTCCAGGGAGATCTCATTGTTGGAGGCTTCTATATGACTGAAAGTTTGGTGGAGATTTCTTATTTGCTTTTCCCATGTTGTTGATTTTTCTTTGTGCTTTTGGCATATGGGTTTTGTTTGTTTTCCTTGTAATCTGATGTGAAATTCAGGTGTTTCTAACTTGTGATGTAGGCCTTTTCCTTCAGTTTGACCGGGGGAGGGCGGTGATTTTGCTCCCGCTCCAGCAACCTGGCTGCTGCCTCAGCGTTCCTGAAGACTCCAGGTCCCAGCCGTGTGGGCCTTGCCTGAAGCCATTGCTTCAGTGTCCCGGAAGTCTCTCATTTTTAATTTTTTAGAGTTCTCCACCCTGCTTTCTCTTGTAGTTGCATGAGTTTGCTATCCTAACAACAGTGGATAATGATTTCTGTTTCTCCACATCTTCATCAAATTTGGTGTCATTTGTTCTCTTGATATTGGCCAGGCTGATTGGGGTAAGCTGAAATGTTAAAGTAGTTTAGACTTGCACTTCCTTAATTCAACATCAAAGAATGTTGAATATTTTTTAAGTTTGTATGAGCCATTTTCAGTTTTTCATTTGAGAACTCTCTATTCAGGGCCTCAGACCATCCTTTTTATTCTTTTTTTTACTTTTTCTTTTTTTGGTGGGGGAGGGCAGTCATTCATTTTCTCATTTCTTTGGTTTCTGAGCTCTTTGTATATTTCGGGTATTAATCCCTTGTCAGATGTGTAAGTGGTGAAGATTTTCTTTCTTCTTCACTTCCTTGGTTGTTTCCTTTGGTGTACAACAGGTTTTTAGTTTAATGGAGTCCCATTTTTTGATTGTTGACATTAATTGTTGAGCAACTGAAGTCAAATTTAGAAAGTCCTTTCCTCCACATATATACCTTACAGAGAATTGCCTATATTTTCTTCAAACAGTTTCTAAATTCAGATATTATATCGAGTTTTTTTTTTTATCCACTCAGATTTGACTATGGTGGAGAGTGGGAGATAATAGCCAAGGCCATTCTTCTACAGGCAGAGATCCAATTTTTTCAGCACCCTTGGCTGAAGGTGCTGTCATTCTTCCAGTCTGTTCATGGTCTCTTTGTCTAACATAAGTTAGCTGAAATTTTATTCACTGGTTTTGGATTTTCTATTGTGTTACAATGATCTACATGTCTGTTTTTATGCCTATAGTTATCTAATAGAGCTTGAAATCTGGAACTGAAATACCCCCAGATTTGATCCAGATTGCTTTGGCTACATGGGTTCTTTTGGGATTCTTCAGGCATTTTAGGATGCTTTGTTTCTAATTTTGTAAAGAATCTCATGGGGATTATGATTGGCATTGCATTGGATCTATAAATTGCTTTTGGTAGGATGGTCATTTTCACACTATTAATATAAGGGAGGTCTTTGCATCTCTATGTGCTTTCCTCATTGTTCTTAAAAGATGTAAATTTTTCATTGTAGAGACCTTTAATGCATTAACGTGATTTATTTGTAGACACTATTCTTTGAGGATATTGTGAATATGATGGTTTCCATGAACACTTTTTCATGTTGTTTGTTATTGGTATATATACATACTACTGACTTTTGTAGATTGATAGTGTAAATTGCTACTGTGACCTTGCTTGTGAAATTACAACAATGGTGTCACCATGCACAAGAAAGATTCAAATTCAAGCAGGATAAAAACAACCAACCAACCAACCAAACAAACAAACAAACAAAAAACCAAACATCAACAACAACAAACCAAGAAAACAGAACTGTTTAAATAGGCAGCAGGCCCCAACCTTAGCTGAAGAACTAATGGCAGCTTATTACTGTTGGGTGAGGAAGAACTGATGTTCTTTATGTGTGGAAGTCTAAACATGCTGTCTAGAACCCACTGGATGAACTTGCATTGAGCAATGCCTGGGGGCAAAAACTTAACTTTATATGACTTAACATAATGACATAATTCATAAATTCCAGTGGAGGTACTATGGGATTGTCCTTCTGTATGAACTACACACAAAATAATTAAAATAACAAACAAATGATAATATAATATCATCTGGCAGTAGGGATAATTTGACCTATTTTTATCAGTTAATATTCTTTAATTTTCTTCTCTTCTCTTATTGTGCTGGCAAGAATTTCAACCATTATATCAAAAAAGAGTATAGATTGTATACAGCATTGTCTAGTTCCTGATTTGAATGGGAGTGCTTCCACCTTTAATTACATTGATCTATGTTCCTTCCAGTCCAGTGCCTTTAAGGAGTTTTAATATAAACTCATGTTTGACTTTTCCAAAGGTCTTTTCTGCATTAATAGAGATGACCATGACATTTTTGTCTTTATTTATAGTATTTATTACATTTAAAAGCTTACATATATTGCCAGGTGTGGTGGCGCATGCTTTTAATCTTAGCACTTGGGAGGCAGAGACAGGCAGATCTTTGTGAGTTCAAGGCCAGCCTGGTCTACAAAGTGAGTTCCAGGACAGCTGGGGCTACAGGGAGACCCTGTCTCGAAAAGACCAAAAAACAAAAAACAAAACAAAAAACACTTACATATATTGAACAGTCCCTGAATCTCTGGAATAAAGATGACTTGATCATGGTAGATGATACTTTTGATAGGTGACTGTATGTGGTTTTTGTTAAATACTTGAGAATTATTTTTCCCTCTATGTTCATTAAGGAAGGTACTAGGGAGGTAAAGGGAAGGAAAAAGTCCAAAAGGAGAGGACAGTAGAAAAGAGATATTACCAAAGGATGAATGGGGAAAATTGGGGTATTCAACTGGGAAGGGGGAGGGAATGATATGCAAGGAACCAGTGAGCAAAGGGGGAGAATGAGCTCAAAAGAGGGGGGATAATAGGAGATAGGTATTATCAAGGGTATGAGGGGGTACTTTAACTGGAGAGAGAGAAAGAATGTTAGAGTGAGATATATATGGAGAGGGAGAGAGATAAACTTAAGTGGTGGGAAAAACAGATGGAAATGTGTTTACTAGCTCAAAAACCTAATGAAAATTGCATATGCAATACATAAACTTGACTGCATGTGTGTAACTGAAGACTATATAACAAGTTCCAGACAAGAGAAAATTACTTCCATATTGTTGGTAAGGGTTCTAGTTTGCCTTCAAGTGCTTTGACTAAATGCTTTTACTAATAACGATTTGGGCAGGAAAGGGATTATTTACCATGCATCTCCTGGGTCATCACTTAGGGAGCCCAGGATAAGAATTCATGGCAGGAACCTGGAGGCAGGAGCTAAATCACAGGCCATTGAGGAATGTTGCTCACTGGCTTGTCCCTGTTGCCCATGCTTAGACTGCCTTCTTATACAATACAGAACAACTTTCTCTGGGTTGGCTACATCCACAGTGGGCTAAGCGATCAAGAAGTTGCCACACAGACAAGGTCACAGACCAGCCTAAAGGAGGAAATTCTCGAATTGAGGCTTCCCAATGCAGGTGTGTCAAGTTGACAACTAAAACTATCCAGCAATTCAGGGTTGTGCAAGACATTCCCAAACTAACATGGACTATGACCACAGCCCTGCATTACCTCTGAGAACTTGAAGGTAATATCCAATTGCTAGGACAGGAAATAATATGACACAGGACTCTTAGCAATGGAGGTAGGACTGAATTGAAGCCTCCTTCTGGAAGACTGCTCTCATAATTCTGGAGGACAATATGCAGTCTGCTTGGGGAGAAGAGAAATCAATGGTCCAACTACAGCTTTGAAATCTAATAACTGCAAACCATGCCCTGCCTAACACTTATAAGAATATCCTAGTGGAAATTTTATTTTGGTGGTAACCGACAGCTATTTAATTGGACCTAAAGCCTTCTCAATGGGAGGGAACTCATTGATGGCACTGTATACTTAGCCAAATACACACTAGTGGGTAGCTAATAGATCCTAGAGTAAACCTTACCTCTGTCATAACCTTTGAAAATTATAATTTCTTACAATATGCATGTTCACAACTCATGAACAAACCTTATATTTAGATCAGATGGAGACTGTGAAAGAGTTTCACAACTGGTCACCCATCACATAGAGAAAAAGTGTTTAAGAGATTCCCAGTCCTTGGTGGCACCTCTACAGAGGAACCTCTCCTGTGTTTCCTAGATTTTTATATAGATATATAAAATCATGGCTGCATACACTGCATGATATTAGAAGAGAAAATCAGAAGGGGAAGAACTGGGGTTATTTATTTATTATTTACTTTGGAATTTTTGAGACAGAGTGTTCCTGTAGCTGCAGCTTGTCTGAAACTCACTCTGTGGACCAGGCTGGCCTTGAACTCACAAAGATCTGCCTGCTTTTGCCTCCCGAGTGCTGGGATTAAAGGCGTGCAACAAAATGCCTGGCAAAAACGGATTTTTTTTTATGAATGTATCATGAAATAATGTTCCAAGAATGTATGTAATCAAAATTTGAAAAAATAAAACTGCACTTAAAAATTAAAAATGTGTTCAATATCTTAAATAATTAGAGAAATCCAAATCAAAGCTACTTTAAGGTTTTATCTCATTCTACTCAGAATGGCTTAATATCCCAAGAACCAAAGACAGCAAATGCCCACAGTGGCATTGAGAAAAGGGAACTCTCATTCACTGTTGGTAGCTTGGAAACTGAGGCAACAACTGTGGAAATAAGTGTTCAGAACTCTTTTCTAAATATTTAATTTATTTTTTATTATGTGTGTATGACAGTACTGCCTGCAACCATGTCTTGCAATACTGTAGGATATCAGAAGACAGCATTGGATTCCCTCTGGATCTGGAGCTCTAAACTGTTGTTGCACACTCTCTTGGTACTGACAATCAAACCTATGTCCTCGGCAAGAGCATCTAGTGCTCTGCACAAACAAGCCATCTATCTCCCCAGTGTGGAAAATTCTTTAAAAAAAACTAAAATTTAATCTACTGCATTATCCAGTTCTAACGCTCTTTGTCTATAACCAAATAAGTCAACAACCTAGGATCCTACTACAAAGAAACATGCTCAGCCATATTTGTGATGCTCTTTTTACAAGAGTTAAGAAATGGAAACAACCTAAGTTCACCTCAGCTGATGAACGGATAATAAAAATATGGTTCATTTACACAATGAAGTTTTACTCAGCAATATAGAAAAATAGAAACATGAAATGTGCATGTAAATGGATGGAATGAGAAATTCTTATAGTTAGTAAAGTAACACAGAGTCAGTAAAACAATGTATTATCTCTCTTATTTGTAGATATTGTGGTTACATCAGGATAACCACAGCAGCTTGGAAAATGGACAGGAACTTAGGGGTTAAAGGCGAAGATGGAGTTTGAGAAATGGGGATAGGAGACAGGTGTTGCTAAGCAGGATTTGGGGAAACTGGGAGATATTTTGACTGGGGAAGGAATAAAGAAGATTATACAAGGGAAGACAGAGGAGAGATAAATAGCTCTTAGGTTTTGTGAAAAAACAGAGATGTATTAGTTCAAAAGTGCTCTGTAAAATTCATGCATGAAACTGAAGGCTATATAGCAAAAAACATAGTCCCCAGACAAGGAAACTTATTTTTGATTGTATGAAATGCCTAAGAGACTCGCAAAATAATAAAGGCTATCTGAGCCAGGCATGGTGGCACATGCCTTTAATCCTAGCACTTGGGAAGCAGAGGCAGGTGGATCTGTGTGAGTTTAAGCCCAACCTAGTCTATAGAGTGAGTTCTAGGACAGCTGGGACTACAGGGAGACCCTGTCTGGAAAAGACAAAAAAAAAAAAATGGCTATTGCCTCAGCCTCATGTCTCCTAGAACTTAAATGTAAGAATGTATTGCTGAATCTAGGACATAGGACTTGGAGTAAGGAGCTGGTATTAATCTGGAAGCCTCATCCTTGAATACTAGTTCCCCTAGTATCAGAAGTAAAACTAATCAAGGATTCTGATCAGCTGTGAAGTTGATTAACCACAACAATGACTATTCCAGCAAATAAACTGCCCGGGTGCAGTTGTGAAACACTTGTTTGGGAGTAACTGACTGCCTTCTAATTGGAGTTAAGACTTATTCAATCAGGGGGGACTCATGTGTGTTACCGTAAACATAGCTGAGCACACATAGTTGGAGCAGTAGCAGATCTTATAGAATAACCTATTTCTTTCACCTTAATAGACTAAAATAATTTCTTAGTCTATTCTATGTATCATTTTGTTTACAGAGAAGAACACCTCTTGCCAGTCATTAATTATCTTTTTTATGAGAGATGGAGACTATTAAAAAGTTGCACAACTGATCGATCACAGAAAAGATGTCCAAGAGATTTCCAGCCTTAACTGATACATTAACAGTGTTACCACTGTACCTAATGATTAAGGAACATAGAATGGAGGAAGAAAGAACATTAATGCATTTCTCAAGTAACATCAGAGAAGCTTCTTCATGCAACAGATGGTGATTAACCCAAAAAGCCGCAACTGTCCAAAATTCAGAGAATAAGAGTCTATATAGAGTGTTTATCCCCGAAGAGTATACCTCTATCAAACCTTTGCAGCCCAAAGCTCAGGGAATTTTGCAAAAGAGAAGTTAGAAGTTAGAAGTAAGAAACGGAAGTGGGTGATTACAAGGAACAGAGTTTTCCAGACAGTTTTTGTGTTACTTATATGAATTTATAGCAATAGTAACTGTATAGAAAAAAAAAGACCCAGGCATGCCCAAGCCAGACAAATACCAGTATAGAATGGGAAAATGGGCATCCACCTACTTTCCCATTCTATACTGGTATTTGTCTGGCTTGGGCATGCCTGGGTACCAAAAAGTGCCAACTGAAAGGTTGACCCGTCTGAACATTGAAAGGAAGAAAAGCCTCAGATTGCCATAAACATCGACCCCCTCTGTGGATCCTACATGTAACAACTATTTATAATGAGTCCTAATGAAACTTACCTTCTAGGTGCCACAAAGGTTTTGATATGAGAGACTTTATCCCCCCCCCATAGAACAAGGAGAAATATGATGATGATGAGGTCGTTCTCCAACTGTAAACTGGAGACAACTATTATAGAGGTAATCTCTTATAAAACCAGTAAAACTGCCTTCTTTAATTGACTAATAGACATAAGAACTATGAAAAGGATTATTCTCTGTTCAGAACCAAATATAATACTAAAGTCCTTGGGCTATGCACTTAGGCAAAGTATATTAATGCAGGAGCTCTGACATCAGCAATGGATTGTTCTACCAGGGGGATGTTGGCCAGGGGATCCAAGGCCCCACAAAAGGTAAGGGCTCCTTGCCTCTAAGTTGGGATACCTGCAGGAGGAGAGGCGATAAGACCCTGCTGCCGAAGACCTGACGTTAACATGGGAGGGATGTATTGAGACCGCACATGCAAGTGTACAGATGGCCTCTGGAATGCCAGAGAGTGTTACCAAAGGCCACTAAACCAATAAAGCAAATATGGGTCTCCCTGAGTCAAGCAAGACTCCACCGTCAGCACCAGCTACACCTCACCTGCCTGGAAATACTGTGCAGCAGAGGCAGCCAT